>BMAW01030489.1:656656-788697 GCA_019974015.1 Nephila pilipes | reverse complement strand
AAAGCCTTTGATAAAATTGTCCTTTGTTTTTAAAAGCCTTTGATAAAACAAAAGGCTAATCTCCAAGTTGATGCGATTTGGTTTTTCGGACTAAGTTATCAAAATTATTCGCTCGTACTTGGTCTCCCGCAGTTTTAGTGTACTTGTAGAAAACCTGTCTCCACCCCTAGACCAATCCTCAGTGGCGTATTACAAGGGAGAATTCTTTCTGCTTTATTATTTTACCTCTATGTTAACGATATTCCTAAGGATACAAACATCGATTTGGCTATGTATGCTGATGACAATGCCACAATAACCCAAAACATCTGCAAACGGAAAATTACAAACATATCACAGAAGTATATCTCTCGTCTACAGTTTGGTACACAGACTAGAAAATTAAAGTCAATGCGTCCAAACGCGCTACCCTTCTCTTTACGAAGCAACGGTGCATAGGGAATTTGTCCACTGTCACCGTTTTTAACCAACCCGTCCCCTGGGTTACTGAATACAAGTACCTAGGATTAATTTTAGAAGCAAAATTAACATTCACCCAACACATCAGATCTGTTTATAAAAAAAGCAGTAGTAATGAGTAGAATTCTTATCCGCTTAATTTCTCACAAGAGCAAGCTAGCGATCAGACACAAGCTTTTGCTATATAAATCAATATTGAGACCTATTTTATTGTTCACATCCCCCTTTTGGGCGGCAGCAAAACAACACATTTGAAACTACTGCACGTTTTTCAAATCTTTCATCTCAGGAGGACCGCAAATGCTCCTTGGTTTGTCTGAAATGAAGTCCTGCAAAAGGATCTAAAAATTGAACCTATGCTTGATTTTATTAAAAAGCAATCCGTTAACTTTTTCAATAGGATTCTTCAAATTCCCAATGATTTACTCCAAATATGGTGGCGTATTCTGTCGAAATACCATCATCAGCTAACCTAGTGAAGGTACATAATCCAATGAATATCAAAAAAAAAAAAAATCATCATGCTTTGAATTTTGATTTGCTCATTCGAGCGTTTTCGACTCTCGGTGAAGATCGGCTTTTCTAGTGCATGGATTGGCACTTCGTTTCAGGATTATAACATAAGTAAAAAACCACTATTCGTCACACGTTATTATTCTATCCAATAGGTTTGGGTCAATTTCAATGGCATTCAAAGATCAGTTTGGCGAGCTTCTTTTTGTTCAGAATGTTTGTGCGAGAGTTTTAGGCACTATTTTGGCACACACATTTTGCATGCTAAAATTTTTTGTAAAATTTGCCATACAGATAATTTGTCTCAGTAATCGCATAAATACTTAATCGACGGTCAGATGGAACCAGATTACCGATTTTTTTCGATATTGTCATCCGTCTCTGACGTGGAAGAGTGACCCGGGTGTCTGAAGGAAATTGTTTACATCTTAAATTAATTTTTCTGAACATCTGCTCTTTTGATCTAAATCGGTGGTTCCTATTCACTTTTTTAAGTTCACTTACCCCCCCCCCCTTAGCTGCTTTGGTTCCTTTCCGCTGGCTTGGTTCGAAGAATCCTCCCTAACCCCACCCCCAACCACAAACACATACAAAATCTGTTTCAACCATTACAGATTCTGAAAACTACTCCAAAAAAGTAGTTTAGTAGTAATAGTTATGTTTTTCTTTCTTTTTTTAGTTTTTGAAGTAAACAAACAAATTAGCATATAAAGATTGGTAAAAAAGAAAAATTAGTGCGATATTTGAGACTGTAATCAATCGCAAATTTTGAAAAAAAAATGGTCTAAAAAGAGGTTAATTACAACCTCAAATTTAGTAATTAAGTTTAAATTGTTTATTTATTTTTTATGTAAGTATACGAAGGAAAATTGCCCGCTCAACTCCTTGCTTGTATTCGTCACCACGACGAATCAAAAACTTTCTAGATTTATCATTTCGGCATTTCTACTTTTGAGAATCGTCAATGTTACAACGCAGAATCTTAGAAAATAACTTAGACAATGTTAGAAAAAGAATCTTAATAAACCTTTTTTAAATTATTTTTAATATTCAAATAATATTTTATTCTTTATTTTAGTCATCATTATCGTTTTCTTTAATTGTCTCCTAACTGCCTTTCACATACGACTGGCTGAAAACCGCTGATCTAATATATATTTAAAAATAATTTGAAACAAAATTTTGCTATGCATTTAAACTCTGAGAGTTCTCTTAATTAAGTTAGAATGTTCGTCGTTCTAGAGCTATTGTTAACCGATCTCGAACCGTGGTGGAGTAGTGCAGATGATACCAGAGCTGATATTCACTCTCCTAATTTCATAACCACATAGCAAGAAGAATTAATGGCTCAGTCTCATTTAACGTACAGCATCATCAATTATTCCATGCGAATGTCTTTGACAACCCTCTTCTAAGCTCACAATCATGTCAACTGAATTAACACGACCCCTTTTTAGAAAAGTGTGTAAAAAAAGGCGCATTTTCCTTTCACTCTTGTAGACATATGATATAAATATTCACTTTTTTAAAAATGTTTCTAGCTTGCTATAAAACCTGCCTGTGTCTTAACTTTCAATTCCATTGTTTCGCCAAAGACGTCTCTGAAAGGGTGATTTAAAACCTTGTAATTTGTAACAATGTTAATTTCGAGCAGCATCTTTAAATTAGAAATATTATTGTTTGCTTTTCATGTTTGTTAGTTTTGAAACAGAAACAGCTTTATGCAGGTCTTTTAAAATTTAAATACTTTTCCATTTACAATTAACCTCTCAGCATTTTGTTATACGTCAACATTATTGTGCAATATTATCTCAAAAAGACCATACTTTGCATCGATAGTTTGCATTAAGCCAATCTATTTATGTCAAATAAAAGTATAAGACTTGATTTCAAAGAAATTTGCTTGTATATTTAAGATAAAAAAGGAATAAAAGAAAGAAATATCACGCAGAAACATGTCCTTGCATTCCAGACAGCAAAAACATGAAACAATTTCAATTTTTACATTGTCATTACATATCATTGCAGAGTTTTCCAGTTTAATAGAAGGTGAATTACGTTCCAGCTTTTCATAAACCATTTTGTGTATCGCCTTATATAATACCAGTTTTATTATTTTTAAGAGTTGTTTTTACTTTTACTTTAAAAACTATAAATATCAAATAAGCCAGGAAATGCAATCAAAATAATCACAAGTGTTACTTTTCTTTACGTCTGCTCGGGATTGAAATATGTCGTTTTAGATAATATCATTCCAGAAAATTACAATAAAAATTCTCTAGGTCTTTAATGATAACTAAGAACTATTAGCAGGAAGTACCTTTGTCCTGCTCCGTTAGTTAGTAGAAGCATCTAATATTAGTTATGTAAAGAAGTAGCGTGCTCTCTCTCTCAATAGATATTAATGAAATACAATGAAATTCATGAATGGACTCACCCCGCTGGAAAGAAATTCTGGTTATCACTCTAAATGCATGCATTATAATTTAGTGGTTCATTCAATATAAAGACTCCTTTGATGTTTTAAGCTAAGAAGTTGAATTTTCTTATGAAACCCTATAATGAATCATTGTTTTCAGCTATATATAAGGTCGTCAAGAATGAAATTTGTATCAAACATAGGCAAAGTTTGTTGATAACTTACAAATATAAAGAATTATTTTAAGCAATGAAGTATACACTTATATTGTCAACAGGTTGTTCAGGCCGGTGTAATAAAACTCTGGTGGACGAGAGTCAATGAAGTCAGGAAAGGCCAATTTTTCAGTATTGTCTGAATTAAATTGTTTTCCTATAAACAGTTGTCCTAATTGCGGTGGAAGTAGTAGTTAGTGGGGGCTAGGTCTGGTGAATATGTAGGATTATGAAAAAGATCCAGCTCCAATTCATATACTTTTGTCAGTCATTTGGGCGGTGTGTGGTGTAGCGTTATCATGCAATAAGATAGAAGTCGATTTGCTGACTGTTCTAGGTTGTTTTTCTTTAAGTTTTTGTATCATTTCCTCCAGTTAGTTGCAGTATATTTCTTCTGCTATTGATGAGCCATGTTGCATGAATTCATAATGGATCACTCCTGCGCTAGATTACCAAACATTCACCATCAGCTTCTTTTAATGAATAATACACTTTGAAGGGTGTTTGGGTGTATCATCCTTGCCAACTATTGCGCTAAACGTTTGTGATTGTTGTACTGAATCCACATTTATTTACACAAGTGGCAGTTTGATTCAAAAATGGATTAGATTTCTGACGAGACAGCAACATCAAACAATCTTCCGAACGCTTTTGCTTCTGTTTTTCATTCAGTTCATGAGGAACCCACTTATCAAACTTTTTCACTGTACTCATTTTAGTTAATGAGTTACTATTGTTAGTTTGTTAATACCGAACTTCAACAATAATTCATTGGTTCTCCGAGATGGGTCAGATTCAAAGGTGACTGACCTTTAGTTCGTCATTATTGACCTTTCACTCTGAACGAACGCATAACTTATTTGTGAGGTCAAATTTCCTATACGAAATTTGGCGAATCAATTTGATACTGCCCGCTGCGTAGCAGTATTAGTGCCAAATACACCATTATGTTTGGCGTGGTCTGCGATGCTGTAGTTTCACATAAGAACTCATAACTACTTCATAATAGTGCGAGTTTCAGATCGTTCCATTTTCCAAAAAATTAATTTTAAAAGAAACGTTTCTGTACTTCCCTATTATAGCCAAATGACGATTTCGGCTCTCGGCGATATATCGCCAAGCGAACAAGATGAATCTTCAAGTTAGGTTGTAAGTTCCTAAGGTTGCAATCCTAAAGAAACAGCACGCGATCATATCACCTACAAATCTCTTTCTCGTTAACATTTCTGATTTCTTGTAGATTTTAAGGCAGTTAATTTCTTAAGAGATGCCGTTAACAATCATCAATTTATCAAACAGCGAAATTGATGCTACATATTTTTTTCAAGAGAAAGTTTTTTATACTGAGCACACTATCATGTAAAAAGGACCACTTCATGAAGTTTTATATTAATGACGGAACCATTTGAAGATACAATACCAAAAGTTGTTTTTATAGGAAGGACATCCGTGTTGGATATCGGTTAAGTGGTTCCAACTAAGCGTTCGTAACTGTAATAACATTTATGTATCGGTCGGCAAAGGAATTGACGTCCATTAAATGGTGTGACAAACAACTAAATATGTTTGAAAGTGCTACAAATTATAGAACAACTTGTGCGAGAAGTGTGATCTCTGCGTCTCATGTAGGGAAAACATGTTTTCGATGAGAAATATTGAAAGCTTTTTCGGAAATATAGTCTATAAGGTAGAGTGTGATGTACTAAAGATTTGCATAAATTTTATTATTTAACATATAAGTTTTATATTTTGATTGGTATGTGATTTCTTTTCCTACATGTTACGTTTGGGCCTCACTTGCTTGGCGCATTTGTAATTTCGCTCCTCACTTACTTTGCGACGTTGATGCATTCGTTATTTGACGTGAGCCGCTATAACAAGGAAGTACTAAATTTTTCAATAACATTTTATATCTCACAGAGATTTCTTTAAACAAGAGAAACATGTAACTTTTTAACAAAAAAATCCACAATGGTAAAATATCAAGCTAATGTCAAATAATAAGCGATTAAATTTGGCAATATTATTAAATACAAATTTCATCCTCGCCAATCTGATACAATGAAGCACGTGAGTTTTTCGTAAGAAGGCATCCGGTTCATTTGTGTGTTAGATAATTTGTAAATGCTTTTATCAATCATATGTGAAGGCCAAATTAGAAATAAGATAAAGGATTTAAAGACTTTTCTAGAGAAGCTGACATTATCATATTTTGCAGTTGCCAGATGGAAAAGGTTTGAGTATTCGTTCCGAATGGATAACTCTTCGAAATATAATAACAAGTTATCTTTTTACTCAATGTTTTTTTATACATATAGAAAGGTTGATACTGAGTAACAATGTCATAATGTAGTTTTTTCCCCCGATCAACAGCAGAAGAAATGGAAAGAAGAAGAATTGGAAAATTTGGCTAAGGATTTTGCTGTGAATAAAATTTCGGCAGCTGGAATTTCTTATATCATCAATTCTCGTACATTCCTTCGGCGTTTTTTATGGTTCATTGGTGTGATGGTATGTCTGGCTTTTTTGGCGTTCATGACAATGAGGGTTATTGTGGAATATCTTCAGTATCCTAAAGTACTGATAAAAGAGGCGAGTTTTATTTCAATTTATTCATTTTACAATGTCTCTTTTTTGTATAGTTATTTTAATTAAATACTGTATCTAAAAAAAGAAAGAAAATGATAACTAAATGTCAAAAAATTGAAAAAAATTTAGTCATTTAAATCAAACTTTTTTATTAAATGATTCGGAAAATAATATATAATGCAAATGAGTGTTTTAAATATTGATATAATGAAAAAGATTTTGTAGTTTACAATTAAATATAACTCAACATGAGAGAAAAATAATGTAATGTATAATTAAAGTAAGTTATTTTCTATCAAATTAGTATCCTCAATTCGTTGGTATTTTTGCCGATAAGTATGTGGCGTTTCTTCGCCATTATTTGGCTCCTGTCCCATATCTTAATCTAAAATATTGATTCTAAATTACAAAACTCTAAATCAAGGCACAAGAATAAAACTTCTTGAATTATTATTACAGCAAAAAATATGTAAGGTCGCTCTCTCTAGAATTTCAACCTAACTCACAGTCTTAATTTACAATTTTATTAAGAAATCTGTCTTACCAGTCTACTCGTTATTAATTTCACAACAACTTTCATCGACAATAACTAATACGTAGGTTAATGCTGGTAGTGAGCCTCAGTTAAAATCTCAATAACTATTCACTGACGGCAAGTCCTTATCCTATGTCACCCTTCATTTTCCATTGATTGCGTATCATAAATATATCATTATTTCTAAATCACTTTACTTTAATTCTGTTTTTATCTAAATTACGGAATCACGTTTCATTTGGGTTGGGAAAAAAGTTATGATATTATGCAATTCAACTCGATAAAGGTCCCCGAGGTTAGTGAAGAGAAAATCGTAAACAGCATAATGTGATAAGGTCAACATTGAACAATTGATGAAAGAATCTTGTTTTTCAATTGTGTCATTTCACTGGAGGACTTTTCTAATAATTGCATTATTTAATTATATATATATATATATATATATATATATACATAGATATTATATGTGAGGCTACCCTTGTAATTAGAATTAATGATACATCGTCAAATAAATGTAAACTAACCTGCCACAGGACAATACCAGGGCAGTGGTAGGTAGTTCCACTATTTTGCATTTAAATGTATGCATTATTGTAATGCAGAGCGTATTACGATACGAAGTTTATAGTACAGCGTATTACACTTTGCTCCATATTCACGTTGCCAGTATTTTTTTTCAGTCATGTACATTATTGGTTTGTATGATTATTTCGATAAAATATCTGAATGATGTTTTGGTATCTTCATACAAGTTTCAAATTTCATTGCCCGTAAATTCAACTTTCTTTCAAAATAGAGAACATAGACAGTTACAGTTATTCATCTCGAATAGAGCTCGATTTTGTCTTGTATAGTCCACGACAATGTTTCAATAAGTAATAATAGCTGCTTTTTTTCATTCACTCAAAAACATATAACAAGTTATTTTTTTTATAAAAATTTAAATAACAGATAATGTTTTGTGTGTTCGGTAGAGGCTTTTAAAATTATTTTCCATAGATATAAGCATTTTGGATTTTAGAATCTTTTTTCTCTCTATCTGTATAGTTAAGAAATTTAAAATATTAAAATCTTTATTTTGTAAAATCACAGTTTTACTTTTAATGCGTACAATCAAAAATTCATCGTAAAATTTTTAATTTTGTTCCAATTAAAATTTTTCAAAAACAGATGTCAGCAATGTGAATAATTCTGAAAAATATTTTCTATTCATAGTTTTAAACTTTTGAAAAAATTTCTGAATATAAATTGCTGCTACTTTTATTTTTTAACCTTAGGATGTCATTCGTTTGAAACTGCCCTTTCCAGCCGTCACAGTTTGTTCATTAAATCCCATTTCTACTCATTATGTTCCTGAAACTTCACTCAAAAATCTTTTGCATCTAAAAAAGATGATGGAAGACCTTCCTACAGAAAGGTGCGTATTATGTCTCGAAACAAAATGCTGCACAGTTATTTTTAATGCGTAAGGAAAAAAAATAAGTTTATTCTTCCTCATTGATCTTTTTTGGTCTGCGAGATTATTACATTTTTATATGTATTGATGTGTTTTGTATGTGCGTTGAAAATTATGAGGCTTCTATCAATTGCAGTAATACCTCCCAATAAGGGACACCCACCTGACCAGTCACTTTGTCCCTCAGCGATGTCCTTTAATAAGAGGCAAATACATGTACTATTCAAACAGAATTGTCTCTTAAATAGAGGTGTCGCTTGAAAGAGGTATTACTGCCTTTTCAAAATTATACAGAATGTAAAGTGATCAAACTTTAATCTTAAGAACATGATGTTATAGAACCATTCTTGAATAACTTAAGTTACTAAAATAATACATTTTTTAAAAAATAAAATAAATACTAGTTGAATGAAGAGTTTGTCAGTAATAAATGCAACGTTGCTATAGAAAATTCTTCTAGTATTTATTAAATAACATGATTTCAGAAAGCGTGTGATAAAAAACATAATATTTCACAATTTTAATATTGCAGAAGGAATTTATTCCATTAGCATTTCTTTTCATTATATTATTTTCCCTTGTAGACATTTTTTAGTAAAAAGATTATAGAAAATATATTAAACATTAGAAAGTTTTAACACATTTCATTGCATGACAAATTTCTGTTTGAATTTTATAACATACAAATGTACAAAACAATGGAGATGTCTCTCTTGGAATAAAACTGAAAACCTTTGAGACTTTATTCTTTTTTATTACTTTATACAATTGCTTTCATTTTAAAGTGAATTTTATCAGTCATACCGATTCATTCCAGAATTAAATGATCACATTCTTTTGCATAAAACGGGGAATCCAAAAACCTCACAAAAAAAAACTCTTTAAAGATTTTTCTTTTTATGTCTTGGAAAGTTCTTGAATATCCTAAGAGATTCATACATTTTAAATAATTTATAATGATTCAAATTTAAATTTTAAAATAATTTTTAAACAACATAATATCATCTTAACAGATTACTTAATTTGGCTCTTATGACAACTACACAATGTATGTAACTGATTATTAACCTCAAATATTTTTTGAGTATCTTGTCAATTTTTTTAACTCCCAAATAACTTTTAAAAGGCTTTAAATATATTGAATTAACTTTCGTCTATTATTAAAAAATTCTTAATTTTCATCTTTTATTATATAATTCAATTCAAATCTTATTTTCACAGTTGTACTATTTGATATCATGAACTGTTCTCATGATTAATTTCCTTTCAAAGCCTACTTTTGAAACTATAAAGAGGTTTCCTCAAAATAAATGACAAAAAAAAAGGAATTTTATTTCTCTGTTCTGTTAACTACTATTTTAATATCTTTATCTCTCAACCATTTCGTTTTCGATCCTTAAGAAAGTTGAGAAGACAAATTGAATGCAAGTTTATTTTCTATGTTGAATATTTCTATCTCGGTTACCTTAGTAAAACTTATTTTTTCCAAATAATGAGTTACATTACATAACATTTTAAAAATTGCACAACAGATGTAAATATATTTTTTCAAATAAGGAATTAAAAATTTCCAATTTATTTCATAAAAAGTTATAGCATCAATCACAACTTTATTAAAAACTTCATTAAATGAATAAAAAAAAGCACAAAAAATCGCTTCCATTGGTTTAATGAACACTGTTCTCAACGAGAACAATGATCTCATATTTCCATAGAAATTGTCTGTAGGACCGATTCGTTTTTTATTTAAAGCAAAATTCGAAATTAGCATCGATTAATTTGGCTGCTTGATTTAAATTTGATAAAATTTATGTTAGAAACGTAATATTTATTCTACAATAAATTTGTAGAATAAAAATATAATGTGAATAAAATCTGACCGGGGTACCAACGAATATGTACGGCAACGTGGCAATCGGCATGCGCCAATTTTGGCATCAAATACCTCATCGCTGAAAAATGCAAAATGGCACCAATCTGCGCTAATACTGCATCAGGTCTAAAATACTTTATCACTAAATCACCCCTATATATAAAAAATCTTATATTATAAAATTATCATTATGAGTTTATAACCATTTATCCGTGTCATTATATGCAGTAGTTTCATTTTATTTCCAATTACTCTTATTCCAGCCCATACCATGACATCAAAAAATAAAATGGCGCCAAAGTGCATTAAAAGTAGGCTTAAATTATGGTAGGGCTTAATGCAGGTGTCTAGACTGAAAGGGTTGCCAATTCGACTCCTTTATCACGCCTTTCTTATTTTTCGCCGCTAAAGCGTGGGTTAAAATAGGATCCAATAAAAATATCAAATAGGCTTTTACATGTTGCATAAATTAGTGTAACTAATGTTTTTCAAAATTCAGTGTACCCATATCAGTTTTTGATAAACTAGACAAGGAAATAAGGAACTTGTCTATTACAGCGGCGCCCGCCAAATTAAGAATACGCCAATGTCGCCAAACTAGTTAAAAGCACCAAGTAAGCGGAGCGCGAAATTGAAATGTAGGAAAACAAATAACACACCAATAAATAATATAAAAAAAATTTAAGTAATATTTGTATTTAATAATCTTTTATACGTTTAGTGATAAATCTCATCCCAATAAGTAATATAAAAATTTAGATGTTTAATATTTACATAACTTTTAGAGCATCAATTTACATTAAAGGCCACATTTCCGAAATTGCGTACACTATTTTGTAGAGAGTAATTTTTTTTCCAACATATATCCTCCATATAAATTCTGCCAGGTACGATTCTAGATGATGCCGAGCCGTGCTGGCATACGTGTTTCTTGTTACGCCACTTTGCGGAACCCCACATTCTTCAGACATTTTGAGTGTGAACTCCCGCTGACGGGATGTACAAAATTATACTTATGGTTCACCGTGAAATGTGTAAAACCATCATCCATTTCGCTGTTTGGTAAATTGAAAATTGTTGACGACATTTTCAAAGCCAACAAAATAGGTATTTAAAAAATAATACGAAATCGGTAACAGGCAAGCGATATTTTACTAAAATAATGAAGCGCTGTTTCTTTAGAACTGCAACCTTAGGAGTTTACAACCAAACATGGCAATAAATCTTACTGCTTGGCGATTTTCCGTCTACATCCGAAATCGAAATTTGGTGGGCGCCGCTATAATGGACAAGTACCGGAAATAAATATATCTTTCAAATCCTTATTTTATACCAGAAAGTCAGAAAATGGTCAATTGTAGTTAATTGTGTAAACGAGATACACAACTGTTCTATCTGTTCTAGGTCCAACGCTTCGATACGACATGATTGCCATTCCAATCCTCTCTGTAAATGGTCTTGGTTTCAAGAGGTTTGTGAATGCGTCGATAACCCTTGCCTGACAGAGTTCTGCCTTGCTGAGAGCAGTTCACATTGCAGTTGCTCGTCATTTTTCTGCAAAAATGTTTCCGTGAAATTCGAAGGGTGCGAGACCGTTTCTGACTATTCCAATCCACCCCAGAATGAGACATGTCAATGCACCGGAAACACAACTCAACAATGGAGAAAGGAATCGACCAATCAAGATATTAACGGTAAACATTGTTTATTTCACATAAAATTAGACCACCAAAACAAACCAATGAACCAAACGAAACCGAACCAAACCATTATTCAGTTTAGTTTAAAAATAGCTTAAAAAAAGGAAAACCAAAGAAATGTTACGCAATTTTTTTGTCAAGGAATTCAAAGTATTTGGTGAAAAGTGTGTGTGTGTAAACAAGATCATAAAAAGTACAAATTATATTATTAAGAAAAAAAACATATTTAAAATCATTTAACATAAAAACACAAAATGACTAAAAGATAAACAATATGGTTAAAAATAACTAAAAATCGAATTACAAATTATCAAATTTTTAAAAAATCTTATAAAAATGCCAAAAATTTAATTAAATACATCAAACAATACATTAATTAAATACATCAAACAATACATTAATTTAATACAGTCGTAAATCCCACATAATAATTACATGCTGTTTAAAAATCAAATCGCATTAAAATCATAGCAAAGTGAGAGATGAACAACAATTACAATCAAAAGGTAGAGTTAATGTATTTAATACTGTTTGGATGGAATAATGTGTGCTTAGACCAGTATTTTAATTATATACACACAAACATATTGTTGCAAATAAACGCAGTGATAACCATGGCACAATTACTAAAACAGGTTTATTTATAGCAAATAAAAAAGATATATATAAAAGGCAGCGTAAGCTTCACGCTTTAGATTCAATAGCAGTAGTGACGTATTAGTTCTGAGAACTTCGCCATCCATTGCGCTCATAGAGCTTACATGGCACGGCACATTCTATTCAAAGTTGCGGGAAGGGAACAGCAAGCATGCATTGACATCCAATAATTCCCTGTATCAACGCTTATTTCAAATACAAACATAATTATGCAATTTGCAAATGAATATTATAATGCCTTACAAATATAATACAATCACTTATAAATATATACAAATATGAGATTAATTACAGGTATAATGTTAATCCAATTAATTTGTTACTTACCTTATGCCTATTACTATTTCGACATTTTGTTAACATATCAGCAAGCATTTCATTAGATGATAAATATTTCAAATTGAACAAACCATTTTCACATACTTCTCGCAGAAAATGATGACGAATGTCAATAAGTTTTGAGCGCGAATGATACACATGATTTTTCACACGTTTTAGAGATGATTGATTGTCAGTAAACACCAAGTTTTCTCTGTATCAGTCTCTTGTTTTGAAAGTTCATTGAGAAATCTTTGTAAGTAAAGAGTCTCTTTTGTAGCTTCTGAGAGAGCCTTATATTCTGCCTCTGTGGTTGATATTGCAATAGTTCATTGTTTTCTCGATTCCCAAGAAATAGTTCCTTCAGCATACTTGAAGACATATCCTGTGCAAGATCTCCTGTCCTTGATATCTGAAGCCCTGTCAGAATCAACATATCCTATTAATGGTTTTGCAGATTGTTTGTAAATTAGTCCTTGATTTTTAGTTCCTTTCAAGTATCTCAGGATTCTTTTTGTTGCCATCTAATGTGTTTTCCTTGGATTGTTGAAAAACTGACTAAGAAAATTTACAGCATAATAATGTCTGATCTTGTGGTAACAGACAGATGCATTAGAGATCCAATTAAAGATCATATTGGTAATTTTTGCATTTGCAATTTTTCTTCTACATTCTGTGGAAACATCTCTTTGGTTAATTTAATGTTGTGTCCATGGGAGTTGCTACAGTTTTTGCCTTTTACATTTTGTACTTGTAAAAGATAACATCAATGTACTTTGATTGAGATATTGTTAAACTGTTTTTATCTTGATTGAATTCAATTCCTAAGAAGTAATGCAATAGTCCTAAGTCATTCATTTTAAAAGCTTTTGCTAACTCACCACGAGTATTTTAATAAACGTTTTTGATGCTTTTAAACATCATTAACCCGTTCACTCCCAGAGTATCACATGCGATACTCTCGCAAATGCTCTTTGATTTGTTAACAGTACTAGATAGCTTTACAATACCGCGAAATCTATATAAATATATTATTTTGAGTGTTGACCTTGGTGATATGGGCTTAGATTTCACTTCTAGCTATCAGGAGGGGGTAATTGTTAAAAACACGTGTTGCGTCGTGACTCTTTAAATGTAATGACATGATTTAAAGGGTGCACGTGCTTTCAGCTTGCTTTTTTCTTTCTTGTTTGCTTCTTAGAAGTTCGAATGAGAATTTATGGATTGTTTATGGGGGTTAGGACTTTGGATAGCAGATGCTCTCAGCTATTCGTTTTATTCGGTCGGTTTTTATTTGCAGTGACAGTCATGACGAAAAGGAAGTATTTATCTGATACTGAGATTTGCGAATTAATGAATAAATCTGACAGTGATGTTAGCGAAAATAATCCAAATCTGTACATAGCCATTAAATGGAAAAAAGGACCAAAAAGACGTGTCCTTTGCTAAAAAACTTGCGTGAAGCGTCAAAAGTTGACAAAATATGTGTGTAAGACATATGACGATGTATTATGCAATGAAGATTTTATTTTTTATAAAAATACCATACAGCAAAATAAGATCATTTTTTATATCTTAATATTGTATGTAAGCGTACATCATTACACCATAAAATTTACGTAACAAATGGAAGTATATTTTGTATTTTCTGAACAGATATGATTTTTTATATGATATTTTTATGTATAATACATACAATATTCGATTAAATCTTTTTTCCTTCATATATACCAAGTTTAATGCATTTTAAAAAACATATGTAACAATCAAAATATTCTAATGAATAGCCGATTTTAGAGGAATTTTTTTCGGGAATTAGGCTTAATATCTAAAATCGCCTGGGCCCAGCGTAACACTCCGCGGAAAGAAGTCGTGGGCTAAGAGAAGCACTTCTTTTTTCTCCCTCCGGTAGTGAAAGGGTTAAATCATCAATATATACAACGATGATTGCTTCAGCAATTGATTTCATGTGATAAACACATTTGTCCTCATTTAAAGATTTAAACCCGAGAGATTTGAATTTAGTGTCCAATTTGTTGTACCATTGTCTCCCTGATTGTTTGAGACCATAAAGAGAACGGTTTAATAAACAAACTTTATCTTTATCAGGAGAAACACGAAATTTTTCAGGTTGCACCATAAACATTTCTTCATTCAGATCTCCATTTACATATGCCATCACAAAGTCTAATTGATATCCAATAAAGTTTTTTCAACTGCAAAAGCAATAACAGTTCTGATTGAACTTAATCTTGCAACTGGAGAAAAATTCTCATTACAATCTATTCCAGGTTTCTTAGAACATCCTTTAGCAACAAGTCTTGCTTTTAATTTTTCAACAATTCTATTTTCTTTGAACTTGGTATTTAGAACCCATTTTGATCCTATAACCCTTTTATGTTTGAGTCTTGGAACTAATTCCCATGCATTTTCTTAAATTAATGCATTATGTTCTTCCTCCATAGTATTTTTACAAGCTACCTTGTTCAGTCCAGCGAGAGCCTCTCAAACGCTCGGGCTTGTTTCAAAACAATCCATAATTGTGGAAACCTGTCCATATTCCTTTCTTGGATGACCTCTTTTGTCTGTTCTTAAAATCCTAGGTCTTCCTGGGGCACGGTGATTAACGCTTCTGCACGGAGGAATGACGTCACAATTATCTGAAACTTCGGTATCTGTTTGGGATTCCGATGACGTTGCTCCACTTTTCGTTACATCGTCAAGGTCAGATGACGTATCCTTGCTGAGAGTAGAATTTTGTTTTTCTTCAGGCAAGGTAATGAATTCCATTTCTGACGCTGATAAATGGTTTTCAAATTCGTCAATAAAACTCACATCTCAACTTGCTATTATTTTTCCGGTTTTCTTATCATATAGCAGATATATATTCAATTATGCTGAATATCTGATGAAGACATGTTCATTCGTTCTCGGCTCAAATTTGCATTTCATTCGTTTATTCAAAGCATATGCTTTTTGTCCGAACACTTTGATGTAAACATTCCTCTTGGAGCTGAAAATGAAGACACAATAGGAACTATAATTAATGATGAATACTATGAAAAATATTTTGAGGAATGATGTTTTGAGAGGATTAGGATCGAAAGGGAGCAAAAAGAAAAAATGGATAAGGAAAGAAGTCTTATGCTTCAGTCATGTCGCAAGAGATTGTCCCTTCTCATGTACCTTTTGTGGAAAATCAGGACACTGCAGAAATTTCTGCTCAAGAAATAAAAGTGAACCAAGAATGATTACTTTTAATGTTCGTGACCAAGAATCATCCAATCTAATGTGTACAAGAAACCTGTATTCATAAATGGCCATAGGGTCACTGCTCTACTGGATAGCGGATCTTCAAGTTGTTAACTTAAAGAATCAGTAGCACGAAACTTAGGGCTGACCATTTTACCTTGTAAAAAGGATATATATTCTTAAGGTAATCAGTTGTGCCCAGTCACTCAAAGTTTAAGTATGACAACAGTAGATCTCCCAATCGAAGACGCTTTAACAAATAACATTTATGTTTTAATCGTTCTAGACTCAACTCAACCAGTTAATTTATTGGTTGGACGTCCATTTTTTGACCTATCATATATTACTTACGCAAGGATCAGTGAAGAATTACGCATTGAATATGTGAAGGATACCCATTTTTAAATTTGAATAGTGTTAAAGTGACGCCATGTATTGAATCGAAAGCAGTTGAAACTGCAAGAAGTTAACTTATCAAAGTTAAGGAAGAAAAGAAAAAAAAAAATGAAGAATTGTCTGATATATAAGAAGAAAATAAAAGATTATCCCAAGCTATAAAGTAACAAGGTACCATTATTGAAAAAAAAAAGCAAGGAAAGGGAATTAATTGTTGATAAAAAACGATTTCAGTCTCAGCAGGAAAAGCTTGAATCTAAACTGAAGAACAAGAATCAAGAGTTAGGGATCAAAATGAAAATTAACGCAAGCCATACATGAACAAGAAGCCTTTTACAGAGAAAAAGAAGAAGCATTATTATCACTGGAGAGGAAACTGAATGGCAAGAAAAATGAAAATTCTAATCTGTTAAATCATTTAGAAAATTTTCGGAATGGAACCTGTACTTTATATGAAGAAAAAGAAAAAATATTGAGAAAATAAAAGGATAACAAAAGAAAAAAAAAAAGGTAGATTTGAAGAGATCAGCCGATTTTCGAGAACAAAAGAGAATGCAAGAAAAAGTGCATAGGAAATTACAGAAAGAAAATTAAAAGAACGGAAAAGATGGATAGAAACAATGTTAAGAAGAATTGACATCTATAGAAGGATAAAAATTAACTGAAGTTCACAAAGTCAACGAGAAAATTTTAAAGGATGATACAAGAGCAAATATTCCTATTGAAGGAAAGAAGAAAGTAGAGGAAGTGTTTTCTTCAAAATTGATCCCACACCAAATCCGATACAGTTGGAAGAAGGGGAGATCTTACGACAAATGATTAGATGTTCAGAACGAGTCAATATAAGACTTCCATTCTGAAAGGAAGAAAAAATAAAGCTTAAAATGAAGGGACTTTAATGAAAGGGAAGAAGCGTCGTAAAATAAACTGCAAAAATCTGCCCAGTGAAAAGGTCATTATACTTCAACTGCAAAATAGTGGCTGCAGTAGCCTAGTAGTCATGACGGTGAGTTCGCAGCCGACGTTATTTTTGTCGAATGTCACAAAGGAACCTCTGTGCATCAGGATTGATGTACATTAAAATTGTTGATGCTCTAGGTCCTCCCGTTGGCGTTTAGATAGTCAACGAGAGGTGCAGCAATTGAGCTAGAGCAACTTAATAATTCTCATTTGAGGTAACTGAAGTAACTGACAATTGCTTCAGAATTAGTGGATAATTTTCAATCTGAATGTCCAAAACCCTAATTCCCTGCCTAGATTTGCAAAACATAAACCAGCCGGCAAGTGGTTTGAAATTAGCGTTACCTGATATTTTGTCGTTTATTTCGAACACAAATCTAGGATATACTTATTTATTGTCTTTTGGCTAGGCACCTGCAAAAAACATGTGTAGTCTATTGAATCTAAATTCTGGTTTCTTGCTATTTTGATATTTCTTTTTCATAATTTTCTATATTCATTGCAACTACACTCGCAAATTTTGTCGGCCGATGTTCTACTGTATTCAAAAGAAAAATTGATTTTTAACTAACCTCGGATTTTTTTTTTTTTTTTTTTTTGCTAAAGAAATAGCCGAAGCAAAGAACATGAGAAAAAATGATTTTAGCTTGTTAGGAATCGTGTTGTGAGTTCGAGTCTTGGTCTACAAAAGACCATTATGCAAAAGAATTGTAGTTGCTGCATGTTTACTTCAAAAGAGTCTCAAAGATTTTCTATACTGCTGAACCTCCCAAATTTCTTTCATACCATTCTCCCTGCTTCCTCAAGTACTCAGACCATTTTCGGCAGAAAGTAGCAGAAGGCAATATGAAAAAATTCGTCGTCTTTCAATTTCACATCGTAGTTCTTCTAATGCGGGCTAAACATCCGCTACACGACCCATGCGCTTGGATAATTCTTCCAACGTTCCTTTGGAGGGGAAGTTAAGTTAGGCCGACTGTTTATAAATGTTATATATAGAAATAACTCGTGGGCAAAAGCGAGAGACCGCGTACTTTTGAATCATGGTCAAATAACGAGGATTGCACCTGAGTTGGCATTCCCTTTTCTAAACTTCCATACTACGCCAACAGGATGACTTCGAGCTCCGACAGATTTAATAACCATCAACCTCCCTACATAATGAGTCTTAAATGGACAAAAGGTTGAATCCAGACTGGATTGAAACAATGTTAATGTCTAGACCGCTTGGCTACCACTACCAAATGAAGTTAGAGGAAGGATGTATAACCTTAGATATTGCCGTCGTCATTAGATCTAAGTTATAACTTACGAGACCCGTATTCATTCCCTTCATTTAGCGCTACAACAGCGTTTAAAGCATAATCTATCCCGAAAAAAATGTACTTTTGTGTTTGTTTTTATATAACAATATCTATAATTCTATTCTATATTTTCACTTATTTTAACAGAACAAATTCTATAATCTCTTGACTATAACTCTCAGTTTTTTAATCTTGAATTGGGTGAGTAATGAATACATTATCTGAAAATAATTATTATAACATCTATTAAAAGAAACATTTGTTTCAAATGTTAATGAAATGTTGTTTCCTGTCGAATTCGAAATTTGCCGAAGAAAAATTCTTTTTTCAGATTTACTTGCCACCATTAAAGACCAAGGGGTGAAGAATATCATTCGTCTCATCAAGATGTCTGAGTCGTACGATTTGGTCGATATTGAAGAAGCCTTAATACCTTCCATTTCTGAGCTCTACCAATACGGAGTTACTTTTGATGACCTAGTTGCAGCTTGCAGCTTTGAAGGAACGCGATGTTATAGAGAGTGTGTTTTAGTTATATTCTTAGACATTTTTAACTCTTCCGGTATCGCTTGCTTGCTTTAGCTTTTTTGTTCGCACACTATATACCAATAGCTATTTTCGCTTTTTATGGGAGTTGCTTTTTTATAATTATTTGTGACTAAGAAATAGTATAAACTAATTAAGAAAATACTGAAACCTAAATAAAAAATATTGCTATTTCTGATAGTGTCAAAATTTCTATTAAAACGGAGTCTCTTATTAATATAACTTTCCTTAAATTTGTTTCTTCTTAAACATATATGAATTTTCAATGAGTTTCAAATTTCTTTTTTAAGCAGTCAAAAAATTCCATCAAAGATAAATAAATTTATTCGCTTGAATATATTGATGATATATTAAAGGTGTATGATAAACATTACTGCAAAATATAGAAATTTTGTCATACCTTATACTAGACACGTTTTTTTTTTTAGGTATTAAATCTCTATTATCAGTCTCAAGATATATTATAGCAATTTCTAAGGTTATATATCATAACAGAGAAAAAATAATTAGATGCGTTTTTGTAAGTATAACTTCAAACACAGTGATAGCATGGATAACGACTTTAATCCATTTCCGAATGTTGTTCGCAATAAAAAAAAATCGTATTCCAAGGTGCGATTTCCTACAATTTTGATAATGTACCTTGTAAGGTATGAGTCTATATTCGGAGCAATTTTCTTCAAAATAAAAGAGATTTAACTGAAACTCTTATGTTTTTAGTTACAATGGTTTATAAAACTGCAAATTCAAAAATCATTTTTATGAACTTTTTTTTTTTTTTTTTCCAAATTTTGTGTGACCATATTTGTTTAAAATTTATCAAAAATTAACTTTTACGCTATTGTTCATATAACAAATTCTAATTAATATATTTCTCTTTTGTTTCAATAATATATTTAATATACACATATTTGTCTTGTGAAGCAGAAAAAGTGAAGTTATCTCTTAAACTTACTGAGTTGCCATTTTATAATTATTTATGACTGAGAAATAATATAAAATAAGTAAACAATGAAACTTAAATAAAATATTACTATTTCCGATAATGTCAAAATTTCTATTAAAAAAGAGTCTCTTATTTATGTAAATTTCTTTTAAAAAAATATTTCTTCTTAAGCAAATATGAATTTCCAATGAGTTTCAAATTCCGTTCTAAACAAACATTATTTCCAACAAAGCCAAATAAATTTCTCCGTTGGAATATATTAATGATAAATTGTAGATGTACGATAAACATTAGTGCAAAATTGTCATATTTTTCATTAGATGCATTTTTAAAAAAGGTATTAAATCTCTATTATTTGTCTCAAGGTATATTACAACAATATTTACGGTTGTAGATCCAAACACAGAAAAAAAACAGCTAGATGCATTTTTGTAAGTGCTAATTCAAATACAGTAATATTTTGGTTAACAGCGTTAATCCAGTTCAGAATTATGGCCGTCAGCCAAAACCGTCGTTGTCCAAATAGCGATTTCCCCAAAATTTCATAATGCACCATTTAATGCGAATTGAGAGTAAAGAAACTATGAATAACACGGGTTTGAATATTTTATATAATTTAAATGCAATTTTTTTCAAAAACGATTGACTGTCTATACTTACAATCGGATATTTTCCTGATCAGAGGTATTGTTTCATTGAAATTCACCCCCAATCGAAGTCGCAAACCAAAACCTGCAGCGTTATCCATTTTTTGCTTACAGCAATTTGTTTTCAGCTGACATAACACAATATTGTGCAATTTCTGATTATATACTCTTTACAGCATCATAAAATGTTGAAGCGTGTTTCTGTATTAAAAGGATTAGTGGAATTATTCAAAACAGCTTTCCATCGAAATTTTATGAAAAACTAGAATATATATAATTTAACTAATTAGTTTAATTTTTGTTTTTAATTCGTTAATTTATCAATTGTTGAATTTTTCAAATTGATTTTCTTTCAGAAATTTCACTATCCTTTACCATCCAAGCTATGGAAAATGTTACATGTTTAATTACGTAGGAAATAAAGTTCCCAGAGTAGGAAAACCAATTGAAATAACTAGATATGGTAGTAAAAGCGGTAGGTACATTTCACATATTTTATTGCCTTATTCTGCTATTTTATTGAAAGCTTATAAACGTTGATTGGTTATTAGTTAGTATGGATTAACGGCATTGCTGAGCTATGACAGGACTATTGTTGGAGTGATACGGAACTCAGCACCCCTGTCAGATGATTATAGTCTGTTATTTTACAATGGGCGCTTCAAAGTCTGAGAATTTTTTGCCCCACTACCGTCTGTAACTATCACAACAAGAATTGAGAAAGGACATCGCTTTTTTTCTCCACTTCGTTTTATTTTCGTAAACCGACATCTAATAAAACCGAAATTTTGAGTTTCACGATCATTGTTGATTTTTTTTTTTTTTTCTTTTTTAAATCTGCATCATTGAAATATTTGGAAAAAATCTGTGTAATATCTTATAAATATTGTCAACATATAATTAAAAACATTTAATTTTCTTATACCTTTATATAATGGAACTAAACAACTCATAAATTTGAATACACATAGGTATTATATTAATATTTTATATGAATATGTTTTAATAATTTATATACTTTCATTTTTAAAAAAATTATCAATTTGAAAAAAGAAAAAAAAAAAAAAAAAAAAAAAAAAAAAAAAAAACACGTTATTTATAGATATTTAAAGAAAACAAGAAATCTTTCTAGATGTTTAGTATTTATTCATCCCTTACAATTTATATAAATAATAAGCAAAAACTCCAATAACAATATTGATAATGTAAGCAAATAAAAGTAGTTTGTTTCTTAAACTAATGGGTAGTTAATTTGATTATGTTTTAGGATGTTATCTATAAATAATAAAGAAAAATGTAAATTTTTTTTAAAACTTTGATAAGTATATTGGGCGTTTTTACAATTGTCAAAAGGAAGTTTTAAGGGTTGTTTTTCGTGTAATTTTTGGTGATAGTTACATTTATGTAAACTAGATAAATTTACTTGAACAAAATTTTAATTCTTACCAATCGAAATGACATCATAAAAAAGAATATTCAGATTAAATTGAATGATCAGAAAAACCCTGCAGCTAAATGACAAACATATTTCGCCATAGGAAACAAATATTTCCGACAACGGGATAGACACCTGTTTCCGAAGGAAGCCTCGTCTACAGCAGAAGTGAATGAATAAGAAAAAAATTAATAGAAACATCTGTGAAAGAATGCGATTTTTTTTTTATTAGTAAATGTTAAGCCTTACCTATGGCCTTAATTACAACTTACAATCGTCTTGGGATTGACAAATAAAAATCAAGAGAATTCGCGCGCTCAGTCTTCGTGTAGAGGGATTTCAGCCTTAAGTAATGAGTGAGGAAGAGGAACTTCGTTCTGCTCGGGTTCAATGGTTCAAATACAACAAAGGTTCAGTGATGGTGACATCAGGTGACCGGGAAAACTACATGTGATGTTCCACGTCATCATCGTGCTCATCTAACCATTTTTTAAGGGCGCGATAGCCTAGCGGTCCCCGGGTTACCATAGTGATCCTTCTCTATTTTCGACCCTCCTCCTTGTCAACCAATTTTTGTCTTTTCTTTTTTTCAATTTTTCACATCTAGACGACAGTTAAATCTTGTTTAATGCAACATAGCTAACACATGGATCAATAACTCCCGAGACTAACCCAGAGATGGCGCTCGTAGTAAACCAGTAACCAGGTCTTTCTAGAGTACTAACCTTTGCTTGAAACGTGTCAAAATTTTAAGTCGATCGGACCAGAAACAGCTGAGTTATCGAGGTTGGAGTAAAGTCGTTTTGTAGTTTGTTTAAAAAATGGAAAAAACCGAGTTTCGTGTTCTGATAAAACATTGTTTTTTAATGGGTAAAAACACCGTGCAAGCGAAACAATGGATTGAAAAATGTTACCCGGACTCTTGTCCATCAAAAGCAACGATTTGTCGGTGGTTTGCCGAGTTTAAACGTGGTCGTACCGACACAAATGACGCGGAACGCTCGGGTAGACCTGTGGAAGCCGTTACACCGGAAAATGTGAGTGAAGTGACAAAAGTTATAATGAAAGATCGTAAAGTGAAGCTCCGTGAGATTGCTGAGATGACACAGATATCATATGGAAGTGTATTTACTATCCTTCATGAAAAATTGAGCATGAAAAAGGTTTTTTCCAAGTGGGTGCCGCGATTGCTTTCGATGGAACAAAAACAGCAACGAGTCGATGATTCAGAAAGCTGTTTATCGCTATTTACTCGCAACAAAAAAGATTTCTTGCGTCGTTACGTGACCATGGACGAAACATGGATACATCACTACACTCCAGAGTCGAAGCGGCAGTGGCGCACAGCTGGCGAAAGCCGTCCGAAGCGTCCGAAAACGCAGCAGTCAGCTGGCAAAGTCATGGCGTCAGTTTTTGGGATACGCATGGCGTGATTTTCATTGACTACCTCGAAAAAGGTAAATCGATCAACAGTGATTATTATATTGACTTGCTGGAGCGTTTGAAGGAGGAAATCGCAAAAAAACGACCGCACAGTCTCGGGACTTATTGATCCATGTGTTACATCTAGTTCTTGCGCCAATGACCCTTACATTCATTCATTCACTCACTCACAGCCTAGTGGTCGTGGCCACGGCCTCGCGGCTGGCGCTTTTCGTTGAGTCGCGAGTTCGAGCCTTGATGCCTCACTTCGTGCCGTTCAGTATGGCCTCAGTAACCCATTGATTCCATATTTGCATGACAATAGTTGAATTTCGACCAGAGCGACAGATTATATCATGGAACACTAATCCACACTCTCGATAGACAACGATCCTGCCTCTATCGAATTCTGGATCTTGCTGGTAAGCATTTCTTCTTATTTGAGACATAACACGATATTCAGTGTAAACTCCATTCTTATAAAGGGCTTTCTGAATGAGAAATCCCCTACACAATTTTTCTTTTTGAAATGCTTCAGAAGTCGTTTCTCCTCTCCCCCTGCGTCGTCTAAATGCGCTGAAATACTGAATTTGTATATCCCAACGTATTCTTCATTTCATGTGATTTTGTCGTTCGTCTGATCTTTCGTTTCTGGTGTAGCAATTTTAATGGACAACAGTGTACTTTCATTTATTTCTTTAATGGGCCTCAGTTGTTTATATATATATATACACACTCCACATTTTACTTCATTATTTTCAACATAAAATTTTCCTTCTACGAACCATTCCTGAATTTAATTCTCCGGAAAGAAAATGTATAGTATATATTTCCCAGGATTCTCAAATTTTCATTCATTATCATCCGCACCCGTTTTTCAGGCTTGCAGCTTCTGCTTCGTGTTAGTGACCTCTACGAGCTGGACCTCCTCCGGCGCGAGATCGGGGCTCGAATCATCATTCACGATACTCGCATGTTGCCTTTCGTGGACGAGTACGGGGTCAATGTGAGGCCGAAGGACATGACCTCGGTAGAACTGTCTTTGACTGAAACGGAAAGACTCGGAAAACCTTGGGGAAACTGCGAGGAAGAAATAAAGACAATGTACAATGGAGACCCCTATTCTTTACTGGTTGGTAGAATGTTCACTTTTTATAGAAACAGAATTTTAATTTGTATTAATTGTACATTTTCAATTCAAATACAGAAACAGTGTATCTTGATAAATTTCTTAACGATATTCTTATGTATTTGATCTCGTATTTTAATTATTTATCGCCCTTCGTTTCGTAATATTCGCTAATATAAGGCAGTATCAACACAAGCTTTCCCGTTGAGTACATCTGAAACGAAGTCCTGGCCTATATATACTATATGTATAAATTTACTTTATTTAGATAAAAGTATTGTAGACGTACGATTAGAAGTCGTGAACCGAATGAAAATTGCCCATATTGCAGCTACGCTTAAAATCTGAGAATATTTTGAATTTTAGTTGTCTTCACGCTATTTTAAAAAAATATTTGAAATCTTGGAACATTTCTTCTTAAAGAAAAGTGTACCAACAATAATATTACATTTCTTTCATTTTTCAGAGCATCATATGTATACAGTTCGTTTTGGTATGAAAGCAAATTTTTCCCGGTATTAAATGGATATAACATTTCATCTCCTTCACTGAAATAATATTAAAAGCGTTTCAAATATAATACAGTCCAGAAGAAATTTGCATATATATTCCAAGTTACAACTAGACACTTGGACGTAAATTGAATACAAATTTAAACTTCCTTCAAATATCGGTAACCATTTTCTAGGTGTACATATAAAAACATCTTATATGCTGATTTACATACTTCGAGTATGAAATTTTCACAGGAAAAAAAAACTTGATATCAGCCGTAAAACTATATAAGCAATCAAATGAGTTCCGTTTCGAATCCAAAACATACGTCTCAAAAATAGGAAATCTTATAAAACAAAAACTGGTCAATGTTTTGGTTTAAAAACACACACGCACAAATTACAAAACAAGCGAAATCAAAATGATACCAGAGATTTTGCTTAGTGTAACTGATGCAGTTTGAAAGAAACCGCATTACCGTTATAAAACCTCAAGATATTTGGGACGTTCTACGGCTTGCCCACATACTCTTTCTTTGTCTTAATCGTACTCTCCGATTATATTGAAAGTAGTAAAGGGGGGGGGGGTATTATCAAGTAATCAGACTCCTTACTAGCAGAGAACCTCACATGACTTTGCCCCTAAGTATGTATAAATTCAATACACAGTCACCTGCAAGATTCTTTGACGCATAAGTCTTAGAATTTTTTTCAGAGATCCTTAGAGGAGAAACTGCGCTCGTAGCACCTTAATATGCGTAATTTTTAATACTTAAGGCTACACGGTACCCTTTTTCAAAAAATTTTTTTGGAGACAGTAATATTAAAAGTAACTTATGTATTGTTTTCATACTATATTATTAAACTGATTCTGAAAATAAAAAGTCAATTTAACTAGCCCTTATTTTAAAATTTAAAAAAATTTAAAAATTTTGAAGTTTTTTTAAACCCTTATAAAATACACAATTTTTGAAATTTTTTAATTATTTTGAGTGATTTATATTTCATACATTATTGCAAACAAAAGTTAGTATGGATTTGAAAATCTGTTCCCTTGTTGATTTTTAATAATTATTTTTCTAGCTAAACCTGGAAAAAACACGAAAATTTTTAAAATATTAACTTTAACATTTTTTAAAACAATAACTAGGGATCCCAGACCTAAATCCATACTAACTTTTATAGAACGCATATATCTCAGTATGTATAAAAAATTTCAAGACTCTATCTTGAACAGAAAAAAAGCCTTAGGGATTAGAAAACATTTACATCTTCAAAAATAAAAGTCTGAGAAAAATGCATTTAAAGTTTTTAAAGGCATAAAACAAAAACTAATAATACTTGCAAAGATCTAAATTTTTAATATATTATTTAACTACTTATATAATATATGAAAACACTACTTTAATTAAATATTATGGCAAATATTTTTATTTTTTCAAAATATGTTTTTGCAAAATATCGATATAGCATTTGTTACGATGACAGATTATTCAGCTTAAAGTTAACATAATAATTTCACAAAAATTTTGAAACCCAATACACTTATAAAAAATAATAATGATATAAATAAAAGTTTAAAAAAAAGTTAAAAACTACCAGGTTTGTACATAGCACCTAATTTGTTTTTGAATTTTAAGTCGACGCAATTTAACAAGTTTTATTTTTTCTGCCCGACTTTAAAATTTGCAAATTTTCTTTTCGAAATAGGTTCTCCTACAATCAGTAAAGTACACTAAATGTTCTGATGACAAACTTGTTACAAATTCAATTAGCACCCTGAAATGTTTTTAAAGCTTTTAATGTTCCATCATTAAATTCAGGTATTGCACTCGACATGGCAATCAACACACGATTCCTAGAAGCTGTATTTTCTTTGGAATATTTGTTCCATATCATCAAATGTAATGCTTCATTAGAATTGTGTATCAAACCTCTGACACATGTGCTTAATAATTCAGTTGATGCTAATCGCTGATAAATAGGCAAGATTTTGGGCAAATATTCTTCGTTGATTGTTATTTTTACCCAATCTTTGTGAATACCTGATTTTTTTCCATGTGCTAATGATGACTGGTAAAAATACCAAGAGTCAAAGAGCAAGATTGTGTCCTGGAAACTAATACTCTCAGATCTTTCCCATAATTTCACAGCTGCATTTACTTCCATTGCACCATATGATCCAACATATGTTGTACTTCAAACATCTTGATGTCTTCTTTCCAAATACGAAATTCAGCACTGTCTTCTCTAAGTCAAATTTAGTCTGTTCACATTCTCCACGCCGCTTTGACATTACTTCGTAGTCTATCACAAAGCCAGTCAGCAAGTCGATAACATATCCTATTCCGATATTTGATGTTGACGTATGTTCTCTTGTCAACCAGCTTCCATCATATGACACTCTAATATCTTTATCATTCCTTGAGCCATACGCCTCAATGACATCTTTACGAATATCAAGCAACGGCTGATTTGACCCAACAAGATGTCCAATCAGAACTTTTGGCTTATAATGTCTTTTAAAAGTTTTACTAAACATAATATTTCAATTCATATGCATGCAGAATTTTTCCAACGATGAGTAGCCAAGTCACAAACTTAACATACCTTGCACTAATCTCATATTTACATCAAATGGAACATTAAAAAATTGATGCTTGCTAACATTTGATATTTGATGTAATATAGCATCAACTAATAGTTATGAACATGTTTCACTTTAGGTTTGGTCACAATTAACACATACAACATTCATTTTATATGCAAATCTATTTCTTTGGCCATAGCAAAGTTTTAAAGATACACTATGGCAAATATTGGTTAAATTATCTGTAAACAAACATTCATTATCCACTATAATGTAATTTGAAAGATACTTTTATATGTAGAAGAAGTATTAAAGACATTTGTATTCTGAAGTTTTGTAGTTATATCCACTAAAGCAGGTTTTTAGCATTGTCATTATCAGCAGTACTCCATCTCTTAGAAATGTTGATTCTCTTCTCAAGCTGCGAAAGTTTTGTCCGTGGCATTTTCTCAACAGAAAAAACTTCACTTAAACAATTTAAAATAGCTTTTAAGTTATATAAATTATATGCATAATAAATATTGGTCTTGAGAAATACCTTTTCTTATCAATTTTGGCTAAGTAACTATAAGCACATCAAAAACTCAAAATATAAACAAACATAAATGATTTTAATAGTGAAAGTGGAAGTTAATATCTACTTCTCGGCAAGTATCGATATTATTTAAAAAATATCAGTAATTAATCAAATTTAAGAATGGAAAAATGCTTTAAAATGAAACCGAAACTAACCACGCCCCCCTCAGCTGTCAAAAATAGTGACTGACAATGCTCAGAAAAATTCGAATATCTTAAAAACTAATTGGTTAATAGATCTAAAATTTGGGGCCAAGATTCCCAAATGTATGGGCTACAGGAAAATGCAAAAAAAAAATTTTCGATAAATTTGTCATTTTTAGGGTACTGTGTAGCCTTAAATTTGAAAAAGATGGAAAAAAGGTAAGAACTGGTTGACAAGAACAACCACTCGGGTATCCCGTGATAAAGGGGGGGGCGTCACCCGTGATTACCTAAGACAGTAAACCCCCATAGAAAAGAAGAAAAAAAATATCACTATGGAATCTCGGATAAGTGGTGGCCGTACTTACCTGAGGAAGATATTCCCCTGAGGGGTTCGTTCAAAACACTCATTTATTATTGAAATCATGTTTTGTGGCAAGTTTTTAAGTACCAAAAATATTCGTTTCTTTTATGGTACGTAGTTAAGAACTTACTTTTTCAGTACTTTCACTCTTTGTCTGAATTTTAAATGGGATAACTCTGAAGTATAACGTTCCTTCGTACTGAATTTGCCCTGCCCAGAAAAGTCTACGCTTGGATAAAGAAAAATTCTATTATCCGCCAATTCTATGGATGTGTCGTCTATCGAGAATAAGAGGGAACAGACAAAATGTAAGCTAATTCAATTCTACACTATTCTGGTTTTGAATTCCTGAATAATGTGGGAACAAATCATACCTCATCTGACAGATGCGGGTCCATAAGACATCATTAACCTTTTGAGTACGGCTGGCCGATCTACAGGCCAAAAGGAATATACCCTTAAAAGCCGGCGTTGACCGATGTAGCGGCCAAGCCGTGCTTTCCCCTGTAAACAGCTTTCGAATCAGCATGAGGCCTATTATAGCCCCGGAACATCATCTGCTTGACCGGTTTCTTTTGTATTCAGAAGGGAGGGGGTAGAATTTCCTCTTTCACCCTTACCTAAAAATCCCTCTTTTTTCCTTCATACTCAAATTCTCACTAGCGGTGAGTGCATAGTTGTTTTTGTAAGTGATTTTGTCATCTCGATTACTTAATCATTTCATTTTAAATTAATTTGATTTTTTTTTAAAAAAATGCCTAAACGTAAAAGAGAACTTACCACGGAAGAGATTCAGAATATTTTAGCTGATTTAGAGACGAAATTTTTGATGATTCTGATTCTGATTGTGAGTTAGAAAATGAGGAAGATGATTTAGATCAATCTTTAAATTTGAGTCGAGAGGTTGAAGATGAGGTTGTCTCCGAAGAACAAAATAAAAAAATCTGGAACGACCCACAAATAAGCCATAAAGCGACAATTTTACCTTTTACAGGAAATAATGTGATAAAAGGAGCCGCTGTAATGAAATTATTGGATTAATATGTTGAACTTAAACAATATTTAAATATTTGGAAATAAATTTTTAATTTCTAGTTCCACTTTATTATTAAAAGGTTCCACTTTACTTTATTATTCAAATAATAATATATATAAATATTACTAAGAAATATATGTTACACAAAAATTTTATTTCCAAAGTTTATTCAAAAAAGTGTTATAACTTTAAGTGGTGATTTTTTTTATGATTTTTATTTTATTTTTTTCATACTAAAGAATATAATTACATATTTTCATAATGAATGTTTTTTTACTAATACACGTATTGCTATGCATTTTGCAGATTTAAAAATACCTCAGTTCTACATTTTTATTAACTTTTATACCTGTAAAACTACTTAAAATATATTTGTGGAGAATTTGAAGCAATTTTTGTATTCTGTTTTTGATGAAAATTTGTGCATAATTACACAATGTATTGCTGTACAGAAGCATATTTTTATTATCTTAAGTTATGCTTATTGAAAAACAGTTTTTAAGAATTTTATATCGAAACATCAAAAAAAAACACCTTTTTTTAATCGTGTATAAACAACAAAAAAAGAGAAAAATATTTGTAACAAAAAAAAATTACAAAAATATTTGTTATAGATTTTTAAAACTGTACATTGTAGTCTTTCGAATTTATAAAAGCAAGAAACTAATTCCGACATTTTTTTATTATGACAATTGATGTATAAAAGTTGAGTCTTCGAAACAAAAACTATTAATTCCGATATTTTTTCTTTCAAATTTGTAGGAGACGAATATTACAAATTCTTTAGCATAAGAAAAATTCCCCGATTTATACAAAAACCTTAGAAGCAAAAATAAAATTTTTGCTTTTGTTATATATTATACTTTAAAAGTTCTACAGTGTTGGATTTCCTGATTTTTCGAAACTTAAAAGAAGTTTTTTTTTTTTTAAAAAAAATATAATAAGTTTTTTTTAATAATAATAATTACGATAAAATTTGCAAAATACTCTAAAATATATTTGAAAAATAAATGTAATCAGAATCTAACAGATAGTTACATTGAAATAAAAAAAATGTGTTCGTTTTCTTTTTTTTTTTCTCGCCTATTTATTCATGAGTCACACTTTTTATGTACGATAGTACAAAGAAAGGAATGTTCGGGTGCGTTCTAAGGCACCCGAACGTTTGAAACTCTGAATAGAGAATCAAATGGCTCTTGTAAATGAGCATGAAAAACAAGTTGTAAAAGCTTTCATATCGACAAAGAATGCTTCTCCCTCTTGATTATTGTTGATTCTTTCAGGTTTTGGTCATTATTGATTATCATATGCCTTTTTGGTGTAATAAAACCTAGAAATGCACATCTGCCTTCTTGTAAATCTTCAAGGTTGCTTTCATGTAGCCGGAAAACTATTCTTCCGTGGTTCTTCCTCTTATTGCAGTAATAAAGCTTTAGAAAGTGATTGCCTTTTCTGTTACATTGTCGGACATAGGATAAATAGAAACTATGCCGACGAACTTAAAAGAAGGCCTTCTACTTTGCGAACGTTATCGGGAAACTGAAAATAACCGTTCAGTGAACTGATATTGTGTTAGATTTTGAGAGATAATGTAAAAAGGACCCAGTCACTTAGGGGACTGTCCAGACGAAGTGGGGGGGGAGGGAAAAAACGATATTTGTAGCTAAAGTTTTCCTTCGTTTTGAAGAAAGTAAAGAAAAATTGTTGTCAGTTTTTTCTAAACCGATTGAGGAGTCTGTGCGTTGAGAAGGAAAGGTTTTTGTAAATATTTTGAATGTTGATCGAAAGAGTTGTCTTCGTAGGAATGTATTGGCTTTGGCTCTATCATATGCACAAAATCACACACAAAAATCAGTTTATTATCGCACAAAAATCAGAGCAGTAATCTTAGAATTAAAACAATATTATGCAATTCTTTTGAAATTTTAAATAAAAAGTAAGGATTATCTAAAGGTTAAGAATATAACTTTGAAAAAAAGGTAAGAAGCTCCAGTATGTTGTCATTACTTGCAAAAGAAACAATTAAGTACAAATAAGAATCATATATTCCTTTTATATAAACAAGATTACCGAGATACATGAAGCTCCTCGGCAACTTAAAAATGTTTGCATTCATAATATTTTGTCTTCGATATCAGCTTATTGTTTGCGTTTTACTAGAAGTATTCTAAAAATTCAAAGCATTTCCTCTTTTTTACTAATTTAAACATTTATTACTATTGGAAAAAAAAATAATTTTAAATTTCTTATGTGCATTTAAAGAATTTATTTTTAGAAACACGTAGGTAAACTGATAAATTATTAATATTTCATTTACAAGTAACATAAGGGACAAAGTAATAAGACGGACCTCGTAATTTAAACAAGTAACGAGAACGATAGCCGAGCTAGAGCGTCCACTTCTAATTTCCACACCGCGGCAACGTAAGGATTTTGATTTAATGCGTATCAGCTCTGCTACATGTTGGAACACCTAATCGTCACCTTTTGTTTGACCTAACCGTCAAAACATGTGGAAACTACAATGTGGCACTATTTAACAAAGGCCAACATTTATAGCCTTAGGATACTCACATTTTAGAGCATAATGCGAAACACCTTTTTTTTAATGGTTTTGCTTTTTATTCATCTCATTTATTTGCCATAGTGAATATTTTATCATAATTTTCAGCATATATAGGAAGAATTAGATCAAAGAAAAATAAAGTTTTCATTTTTGAAAAATGCTTGTTAATAAAATTTAGACTTAATCTTAGGATTCATTCAATATTATGAATATTAATGTATCACAGTATAATGGATTATGGAACAATAAAAAATGACAATTATACATCGAATGTATCATTCTTTCATGGAAGATATATAAGAAAATTCTTAAGAGTGCTTAAATTTTTAAGATTTCTCTGGCATGTTCTAAAAGAGAAAAACAATAATAAATTAAGTAATAATGAAGTTTCCAAAAGAGCATAGTTTATTTATGATGATATGTCTATTGTTATACAAATGCTGTGAATACTTATAAGAGCTTTTAAACTTACTTCATTATCGATTTGAGAAAGTCTGAATTTTACATTATAACATCAAGAGACAGGATCAGCAATTTTGCTTTTTATTTTATTTTGTATTACTGATTATAATTACGTGCAATTTATGAAGTATTATATTATTTTCTTCTTATTTCTAATTTGATTATTTTAAGTTTTAACACCAGGTGTGTATCAAATTCCTGCATTTAAAAGAATTAAAAATAAATTTAAAATATTTTATATCTATTTTAAAAAAAATTACTGAAAATCAAAATATAAATAAATTTTACTTGAATAATATCAATTAAATTTGGTTAGTTTATTGTGTGTACCTTTGTCTACAATGAAATAAGCGTTTCATTTTTTTATGCATTGTTTTATATTATCATCATTGTTTTGTGCTATTTCTCTCAATGCTCTTAATAATATTGAAAAAGGAAATCTAGGTGAAAAGCAGCTTAAATTGTTAGGAAATAATTTCTTTTTTAAAAAAATAAAATAAATAAATTTCTCAAATTTTCTTGTACTAAAATCGTAATTGAGATCTCCAAGAAAATATGTTTCCCTAAGAAAGGGAGACTCTTTGTATTTAGGTACTTTCTAAGCCGCGAACATCCCCATTGACTGCGGACAGCAGCAATTATCTTGCTTCTTTTGTATGCCTATGTATGGTGCCATCCATGAGCGATAAAAAAGGGGGAAGTAAACATCGCCTAAGGCGCCGTCTTTAAGGGCCTTTTCCTCACAAAACCCGCCGTCTTCAAAAGGTTAAACGAATGCTTGACTCCATACCGAATTTTATTTTTGTTTGTATTGCAGTACAACATGAAAGTGACTAGACTGCGTCCCACGTCTTCATTTTAATTGACATCCTTCTTTGGTTTTGCGCATATGTACATCCTAAATCTGTGTCAATTTGGCAACTAAATTTTATGGTGTGTGAAAGTAACTATCTAATGGTCTTTTATTTAATATCAACATATTTAAGTACGACTCAAAATTCAGAAGTACTCATTTTTCGTTAAGGAAACCAATATATAACAGAAAGCAAAAATTCAGATAATTTAATCTCGTAAAGAATTTAAAATTTAAATAGAAAACAAAGTAATATCTTTATATACAATTAAAAACTGTCGTTTTACTATATTTTAATAACATAGTAAAGAAAATTTGTTTTTTGGAAAATTTGTTTCCTTTATTTTGAGTATAGTTAAACAAATCTTATTTCTATTGATAACTTAACTATAAAATTCAGATACTCTTATTTAAATATTTTAATTATCACAATTAGAATAATCATCGTATGTTTGCGCTACTTATCCTCGATTTTTTTGTTAAATTATACATAACTTCTTTCAGTATCCTCTTCAGCTTCTGAGTTCCAATTACTTTTTAAGTTCAGAAGTAATCGGAACTCAGAAATGTTCTACATCAAGAATATCAAACTCGTATGAGACCCCCAATGAATACCTTTGAGGCCCAGCCGATGCAACAATCATTTTATTACAAAATATCGTAAATTAATTTTTAAAATTTCTAATTGTTCATAATTATTTACAAGGAACCACAGCATTCACCAATGAACTGTTATTAGTCTGCTGTGGAATCGATGCAACACTTCTTCCACCAATAGCAGCGTACATATTAGCAACCGATATTAAAATAACACCTACCACGCCTTTAGTATTTTACTGCCTTGCTTGGTGTGACGCGTATTAAATATTGCAGAGAACAAGGGCCACGGTAGCCTAGTGGTCGTGGTAGCGAACTCGCGGTCGGCGTTATTTCATCGAGTCGTAGGATAAAGCTCTAATGTTACTAAATATTCATTGATTGAACTACTGAATTTAAGATAGGATACAAAAATAGAAAAAATGCAAATAATAATATTAAAATACATCATTAACGCTATGCTTCAGTATTTTATTAGAATTTAGTTTTGTTTTCGATAAAAAAAAAAAAAAAAAAAAAAAAAAAAAAAAGCCTTTCTCACGAGACACTGAATACAAGAAATTAATGAATTAAGGACAGGAAAATTGGATTCCCGAATACAACCAAATAATTTAGCAAGCTGAAGCAGAAGAAAAACTATATTAAAAACAAAACAGCAAGGAAACAAGGGGGGGGAGAGAGAGAGAGAGTTATTGCGCATAATTCGTGTCATTTTAAATGAATAAATAAAGTGATATCTTTATTATAAAAATCTGCAGTCGTCTTAAAGTCTAATTAAATAGTCACTAAGTTCAAAACTCCAACTGAATATAAATAAGAGAAGAACAATACATTTTATTACCTATCAAAGAATATGCAAGATGGCTCTCCCTCGAATTCCTCTCAACTCAATTAATCCTAGTTTACGTTGAAATAATAAAATCTGAGCTTACCAGATCCCTCATTACGATTGAAGCACTTCTCAATTATAGCAGATTCGACTCCTATTATTCTGATCGAAAGTCGCTTCCATCTACTTTTAATATCAACGATTAATTACGATACTTTACTCAATTCCAGGAGTTTGCCGTTAACCTCTATCACCCTTCTCTTTCTTTTCAATTCTATTTCGCTTATATATTACAATCTCAAATTCAGCTAGCTACACTTCTTATCTTCATCTAATTTACCTAATCACGTTTCAGTTGGCTGGCAAGAGTTGTAACTATATGCAATTCAAATTATCAAAATGTCCTTTTAGGTTAGTCAAGAGAAAACGCTTGAATAGTTGAACCTCCCCCACCGCTAGTAAAGAATAAAACATCTCTATAAACAGCATAAGCACTATGATACAAATGACGAGTAGCAAGCAGTACTCTTCCTACGAAAGTTAACGAAGAAAAAATATATCATTCTATCTTCATGTAATGCGGTCCAAGTCATTTTTATTTTTTAAAAGCTAGCTCTTAGAAATAAGTTCGAAACCTTTTTTGTTCAGCTTTTTTCAATTAAAGGGAGGAAAAATCTGTTTTTAAGCTATTTACTTCTGAATGTAATTGTTTGTTTTAATTTAAAATCAAATGATATTTAAAAATAGTTAGTGGTTGCTTACTTGTACAGCACTGCTAATAAATTTATGACCTGTATCGTACCTTATATAAATAAATAAGTTTTATCAAAAAATATTCTTTTTAAAGCTGTTACTTAATATTCTCATAAAAACAGTTTGTAAATTATATTTCTGTATTAAAGCTGGGAATTCGATGGAATTATTTGTTATTAATCACTCACCACCATGCATGTATTATTTTTTTTAAAAAAAAACTTTGTCCTAAAAAGAAATCATTTTCATTTTAGACCTAATGATAATAAGAAACTAAATTATTGCTTGCGTCAAAAAACACTAAAATTAAATTTTTTTTAAAAAAATTATAATGAATATTGCAAATGAATACAATTTTTAGCACAGAAATATTTACATTATTAAAAGTAGAGAAATGCTTTAATTTTTAAAACTTAATCTAACTTCATCAGCATGCAAAAAAATAATATTTTTAACGCATAAAAGAGAGATAAATACATATAACTCTTTTCTCTTACTCCCTCATTTCCATTCGTATATATATATATATATATATATATATATTTTCTTATATATGACATGTGCTTCAAATTTCGTCTTCTACATGTATAAGTAATAGTCCATTTTGGATTAAAATAAAAAATGCACTTTTTGGATCGGATTAAGAAATCATTACTGTAAACAATTACAACTACTCAAACTTAAATTGATATTTAAGGATTTTCTTCAATCCGAAAATGTTGTTTTCAGTTTTTATTCTCTTCTTTAACATTGTGTTAAAAAGTCTTTAATTTTACAGGGTTGTGAGAAATATTGCGGATATATATATATGACGGAACACTGTAACTGTACTATGAGACACTTTATAAGCGGCTCAGCTCTCAACAGATTACTCCCTCCTTATGGATTCTGCAACATCACTGATGAAAAAACGAGTAAGAACAGGACTTTCTATTTTTGTTTTTAGCTCGAACGAGTGTTTATGAATGAAATTTTAACGCTTCTTGTTCATTAGCTCCAATAAATTTTGACAATTGCAAAAATACTGTCATCATAACATCACGAAATTTTTTTTTTTAAAAAAAAAAAAAAGAAAAGAAAACATTTAGATATTAAAATTCATAACATTTTAAATATATAAAAACTTTTTTTAAAAAGTCAATATAAAAAAAAAATATATTAATTTATTTAATAAAATTTTATTTCATACATCCAACATTATGCGAAATGGCGCACTGTTTTGAATTTTAAATGAAATCAAAATTTTCCTGTTCATTAAGAGAAATAAAAAAAATTAGTGTTCACATTGCAGTTGTTTCAAATAAACAACTGCAATGTGCAGAAATAGGGCTTTGGTATAAAAATAAAATAAATCAGAGTCCCTTCTGTAAGAAAATGATTAACAATTCCAAATGATTGGATTTTAATATGTGAATCCAATTTTACAACCAACGAAATCATCCTAACATTCTGGATGTTGAAATTTACTAATTGAGTTCATTGTAAATGCACGAAACGGTAATGCAAAGAATCCAAAAGCTATATTAGATTCGTAAGCATCATGTAAATCTTATGGAATTTCTATCAACCTTCTTAAATTTAGACTATTATAGTAATTTTAATGTTACTACTTGCCTCGTAAAGAACATAAAGGATGAAAGTATCGATCTTATCGTAATTTTCTCGTGATTTTAACAAATATTCCAACAATATAAAACCTGAAGGGGAAAAATAAAACATAAACGTATTTTTTTTAAAAAAAAAAATGAAACTAAAAATTCAATCTTCTTTTGAAAATTTTCAATATTTTCCTCTTTCGAGAACATTTTATCCTACACAAAAAAAAATTAAAAAATCTAAATTTGAGAAGGTCCGTAGAAATTTCTTAAGAATTCGTCTACGATTTCGAGCTAGTTGGTAGATATAAGCCAACAAGTAATATATACAGTTCTCTTAAGCATATTGCAATATGTATTTTTTTTCCATTTTGTAACTTTATTAACAAAATAGAATTGAATATTCCTCACTGTTCTCTTAAATTTTCAATTTATTTTACAATGAGAAATTTTTTAAATGTATTGAACTATAATATATAGGTTTCTTTCTTCGACAGAGGAATGTGTTGCTGAAGCATACAACAACATTGAAGGAATGTCGAGATGTAATTGCAAACCACCCTGCAGGTAAAATTTCTATTTTATCATTGATCACATGCAGAGCAAATACACATAATATTTTTCTATTATTTCAGTTATTCATAAGAAGGTGCGCTGATTTTATTATTACAAACATTATTTAACGGATATTTAAAATTATAAAGAAAAAGGCTTTTCTTATTGAAATGAAATAAATAATGATAAAATTAAGTAGTACTTTTCCTTTTGCTAAATTCTTTAGTTACTCATTTTTATCACTATGTTATATGAATGTTTCTATTACTTTTTTAGAATACTATGTTTAAATTACTTTTTTAGGAAACATGAAATTCCTCTCCTATAACAAGTTAGCTCTTTTCCATATTTTTAATTATTTTTCATTTCTATAAAATTATTTTTATTGAAATTTAGATACTTTGCCAGGGCAGTAGATGTGGAGAGATATTTCAGAAAGAATGACTGTGTGGAAGTCTAAGAAATCCTCTAATCTGGTTTTTAATTAAAGTCGTTATAGAAAAAACTGGTGATAGTGCTCGTATAATTTTGAACCACTGTCGTGTGATGTATTGGTCAAATGACGAAGACGGCATCTGAGCCTGCACCTCCCTCTCCAAACTTCCACACCTTAAGAGAACATGGGTTCATCAGCATCTCTACACGACATCAAGGCACGAATCCTCGACGGAAACAACGTCAGCCTCGAGTTCGCAACCACGACCACTAAGCTACCGCAATCGCAAATTAACTACGGTCAAGTGCAGTAGAGACACTTGAACCGGCACTTCATTCTCTTAACTTCCATGCAACATCACCTGAAAATTTTGAAGTCTGCTTGAAGTTAAAATTCGGCATCCCCGACTACTTCATGCGACAGTATTTGGTGAAACCCGGATTACAAAACATTATGTCATACATATATTTGTAATAATAATTTAGATTTTTAGTTTAGTTTAGTTTTTATTAGCGTCGCACTAGAAGCTACACGAGGGCTATTGGTGACGGACCTCGTAATTTTGAACTTCGGTCAAGTGACGAGGACGACACCTGAACTGCCTCCCCCTCCTAACTTCCACAGCTTATTTGTAATAATATCACGATCTTCGTTTCTTACTTTTATTTTTGCTTGTAATAACTAATCGGAAAAACTAATTTAAAAGAAGGAACATTTCAATATTTTGTTTGTTTACAGAGAAACAGTTTACAGTTACACTGTTACCTCCAGTAAGTTGAATGAGAATTTCTATAAGACTGCGAAAGCCATCCGAACTTTAAGGGTAGATTCTAGAGGGCAAAAAAAGCATATGAATTATTCTGATGAGTAAGTAAACTCCATGTGACTACTTAAGCAATATCTCATTTTTTTAATAGTACGACTGTTTTAATAGTCGTATCTTTAAATATATAAATATATATATATATGTGTGTGTGTGTGTATATGTATATATATACACACATTTTTTTCATTTTGAGTATGTGATATACATCTTGAAGCTTAAAGAAAATTCCGTCTTACTACTCACATATTTGAATCTTCATTTCTTTGAATTTTTGTGAGTAATTTTTATATTTTGATTTGTTGATAATTTTTAGAATTATAGATTTTATTTTTGTAGATTTTATCGCTGAACTTTTTTGCATTTTTTAATCATTGAACTCTTTTGTAATTTGGATTTCCCAATTCAGCCTACCAAGAATTATAGATTTTATTTTTGTAGATTTTATCGCTGAATTTTTTTTGCATCTTTTAACATTGAACTCTTTTGTTATTTGGATTTCCCAATTCAGCCTACCAAGTCGCAAAGGGGGAAGGTTGGTAAAATTAAACTAGTATAACCCCGCTTATTCGGTCCTCGCCCGATATTGCTTTTTGACTTGCTGGGTTCCCTATTTTGATTTATTTTTTCTTTAATTTTTACATTTCTTTCTGGATTTTTGTCTTTTTAAATATTTTAAATTGTTCTTTCATAAATTTACAGTATATATACATATCTTAAAATCTAAAGACTACTTTTATTGATAGATTGAATGATATCTATAAGATTTAGGGACGAAATTCAATTATTTAGAACAAAGCAACTTTTTATTATTTGGAAAAAGTAATAAATACGATTGATGTTTAAATGTTTTCACTTCATATTAACAGTAATGTTTTATTTGATGCCAAATTAAAATTATGTATTTTTAATAATAATGTATGATTATTTTCAGAAGGTTAATGATTGGAGTAAAAGTGTACTACAATACATTTCAAGTTTCAAAATATAATGAAGTCGCTTCTTACAGCGTAAGTCAGACTTTTTCACTTTAAAAATCAAAAACTAGGAATTTCTTTCTTTAAAAAAATATTAATTGTCTTAATTATAAACGAAAAATGTTTCGAAAAACAAGTTAATCAAAAAATCATTATAAATTATCAGCAGTTTTTACCTTGAAAATTCCTTCATCAAACTGTGCTTCCTAAGTTCCAACATCTTCTTTCCAAGACTAGTTTCTGATTTTTGCTAATAGAGAAGTGGGTTGCCCTAATATGACCTTCTACAACTGTTAGAAAAGGGGTAGTCAACTTTTTTATACTTACCACCCACTTTTGCATCATTTTCCTACCCCCCCCCACCTGTTTTTCAGTAATGGTAATTTACAAAGTAAGAAATCAACTTTATCTTTTTTTAAAATCTATAAAGCAGAGTTACATAGAAAGTTAATGTATGTAATAATAATTACTTAGCCAGTATTTTATGTCATATTTTCGCTAAGTTTGACAGAATAAATATATATTTTTTATTTATACTTTGCATACATAGAAAAATGAAGTATGAGAAAAATTACGATTAATGAAATTATTAAAGAGATCAGTGTGGCCGATGCTGCGAAACTAAATACTCAGGATATCTGACTTAATTTTTATTGGAGGCAAACAAAGATATATACTGTTTCAGAAATATCAGGGTGGTTTCGTTCTTTGGTCATAATATGATTAACAGCATTAAAACCTTATTCTACAAGATATGAGGTAGGGAAAGACTTCAAAATAAACTGAACATAATTTTCCACATATTTTTTTTTATCAAAGGCATGCATTTTTTTTTTATCATACCATAGATTTTTCATAACCTCCACTATCGAATTTGTTTACTTTCTTCATATCTAATTTCTAGCAGTTCTTCTGGAAAGTTATATATAATTATCTGCCTCTTCAATATTTGCGGTAGAAATATTTTTTTATCCAGTCAAGCACATTCAGTTTCAAAATATCTTCAAATCGTTTTTACTTGCCAATTTAAGTTTGTTAAGATGACTACAGAATTTGTCAATATCCGTTTGAGTTGCATCATCTTTTGCAGATGATATGAGTGGGTGAGTGAATGTAAAGTTTATTAGTGCAAGAGCCAGATATGACTATGCTGCTACAAACAAGATTAAACTGGGGTCTAGACGTAAGTTGGAAAAATATAAGGGGTTGACAAGAAGGAGGGTCGAAAATAGAGAAGGATCGCTAGGGTATCCCAGGAGAGCGTCACCCGTGTTTACCAAAGACGGTAAACCCCATAGGAAAGAAAAAGATTACTAGGGTGCCTCGGGGTCATGATGCCCGTATTTATCTGAAGAAGGCAAGTCCCTGAGGTCCTCTGATATAATCCCCAGGGGCAGGGTGCCCGGCTATACCCCCAGACGCTGGGTACCCATTTTAGTCGCCTCTTACGACATGCATGAGCTACAGTGGAACTATTCTGTCATTCACGGTCACCACACGGGTCTTGCAGATGATAATTCAGGAAACTATTGAAATTCTCGCCAACAGATTGTAACGAAATTAAATTAATAAATTACAACAAAGCCTCTACCGCCCACCATGAAAGCTGGAACTCCCACTAGTGGGTGGTAGGGACCTGATTGACTACCAAAGGGTTAGACCTTTGAAAACCAAATACAAAAGAGTTAACTCTATTTTATTTCTTGAATAAACATTGTCCAGGATCTATCGAATACAACAATCTCATTATTTTCCTTACCCACCTACAATAAATTACCATTTCGAATTTGCGATGCTTGATTGCTCTCTCTCTCTCTCTCTCTCTCTAGAATTTCACACCACCTCTTTCGCCTCTCAAATGCGACAGAAACTACAGTAGAATCGAAGTTACGAATGAAATATCTATTTTTTATACCGGGTGATTGCATATGTAGTAATAATATTATATTTATAATATATTTGATTTAAAGTTCACTATTGTTTTTTTCTTACTTCGGAGTATTACTTGCATTTCTTATTAGGATATGTTGTACTTCATATTTATAATTTTCAACTAATATTTAATGAAAAATACATAATTTGAATTATTTCGTAAGAGAAATCATTTGTATAAACTCCAGTGAAAAGAAGGAAAAAATTGAACAGTAAATTTTACTTCTTTATGAAAAAGTATGAATGATTTGTTAAATATTTTAAACTTTAGCTTTTACGTTATTATATTGATGTAAATAAAACATAAATTTAGAAGCCTTAATTTTTTTTTTGTTCTTAATATGCTTCTTTAGAAAAACGAATATGAAAATTAGTTAATATAGTTTAAATACTTAAAATTCAGCTTTATCGAAATCATTACTTTATTGTAAATTATCAACAATTATTATTTAAACTACTCCAGATTATAGCTTATACTATCTTTGATTTCTAACATTACCACGAAGCTTGCAAGCACTCATGGAGCAGAGATAAAACGCTTGTCTTGAAAACAGGAGTTCCCAGGTTCAAAACCCTGCGCAGATATTAAAGTTCATATTTAAAGTTTTGTTTGTTTTCTATTATTATTATTTCTAAAAAATTTCAGAATATTTTTTTATGTTATCAAAATAGTGTTCAAGAATAATCTAACGTAATATATAAACCTATTGATTTATGTCAGAGAGAGTTCTCAGCCAAGTGTAGCTGTTCTTAGTCCGTTAATAAATCAAGTTATTCAAATATCTATTGCGTGTTCAATTCAACCTGCTACAACATCTAAGTGACAACATCGTTAATGTTAGATTTTCTAAAATTTTAAGTTTTACTTTTTGGCATATATATGTAAAATCAAATTCCAAAAGCTAGTACTTTCTCTTATGACTATGAGTATAACAATACGTGTTTTATTTTCTAATAAAGATTAGTTAGTTTTATTTTTATGAACTTGTATTTTAGCTATACATTATCAATGATCTCATCATTTCAATACAAGATTAGACGTCGAAAATAAGAGAAGATAGCAACTCAATCCCAAAATTGATATGGTGAGTGAGTGAATGTAAAATTTACTAGCGCAAGAGCCACGCGTGGCTATATGCTGCGCCAAACAAGATTTAACTGTGGTCTCTACGTGAAAAAAAATTGATGTGGTCAAAATATGTACAACTTTTAGGTGACAATTAGTGATAATTTAGTTTAGTTTAGTTTTTATTAACGTCGCACTAGAAGCAACACGAGGGCTATTGGCGACGGACCTCGTAATTTTGAACCACGGTCAAGTGACGAGGACGACACCTGAGCTGGCACCCCCCTCTCCTAACATCCACACCACGCCACGGGAGGACTTTGGGCCCCGAACAGATTTAACGTGCATCAGCCCCGGCTACACGGCGGGTCTTTGGTGGCCAAGGATCGAACCCGCGACTGAACGAAAACCACCAGCCGCTATCCACGACCTTGACCACTAGGCTACCGCGGCCCCCAATTAGTGATAATGCCGAGAATGATGTAAATACTCAAAGTTGAAAGCAGCGTCTAAAAATGAAAGCTTAATATTTTGTGCAAATAAAATTGAACGTTGCTCTATTTCACCAAGGGCTTCATTGATTTTTGGTTATTCAAGATTATCTTTAGAGTTATTCAGTTTATTCATATGATATATTACATGGATTTAAATGAAGTAGAACATATCAAATCAATTCAATTTATACACGATCTTTCAAAATTATTTTTCTGTTTACAGTGGGAAACTTTAGTGGCAAATGTCGGAGGAAATTTAAGCTTTATAATGGGATTGACTTTAGTTACTTTTCTTGAGGTCACCGAATTCATTTGGGATTTTTTCCGCATAGCATGCGATCAAGCACCTCCTGATAACAAAGTTCACAAACTTTCCACCACATAAGCGCATTTTCCGGCTCTAGTTCAGGTAACTATATTTTTAAAACTTCTTTATGCTGCAGGTATTCACACAGAGAAACGATTTGAACAGCATATACTTTTCAAAAGTCACATAGAATTTTTTTGATGAATAGTATTGTAGCTATACTCGCTTTCTGACGATGGCCCGAGAGCTGGATTCAGCTCCTATCTGTACATTAATGCCTCAAAATCCGAATTTAATTTATGTATGAGTCTCGTTTGAGTTGTTAAAAATTTTCTTTTTAAAAATAATAGAAACAACTAGATTTATATTTTCCTTTTAAAAATAATAGAAATTAGATTTATATTTTTCATTTCATAAGGAACTTCGTCTTTCAGAATGATTTTAATAAATACTCTGGATTTTTAAGGAAAATATCAGTATTACTTTTGAATATTTATCTAAATTAAAAATATTAAGGTATGTATCTTACTTCAAGAGAAACGAGGGTAATTATGTAAAAACTGGAGGAAGAGAAATTACTGCTTCGTGGAAGGAAATTCCCCTTCGATAACTGGATTTCTAATGGTTCTAGCGTCTGCAATGTTTGTCTTTAGTTTAAGTATCTCAAAAAGTAGGTTTCTGTTCGTCGTTCTCGACTCCGTGCACTTTAGAAACAGCATCCAGCCACAAACTTTTGAGCTGACTAGTTAAGTACTGCCATTACATTTCGTACAATATATCCATTTTTACCCCTCTAACTTGTTAATATAAACTCAACACATCACGGAATTCCCACTCACAATGTCTATAGAATGCCCGCTGCCCAGCATTTCAAGGTAGGCCAGCAGTGACGTTATTTCACCATTTGCAAGCTTACTTTCAAATTGCAGAGCCGCATTTGGATTCAAAGGAAAAAAATATTTGTTCTTATTCCTAGTAGTTATAATTTTGGCCCACTCGGATTTCGTGGCATCACTACATTTTAAAAATTGAAAATATTTTGTTGCATTTCTGAATTACAAACTTTTATGTGATTGCATAAAATGCTAGTTCGAGTAAATTCATCACATGTAACGTATTTTGAAACAAATTATGAAGAAATTTGCTGAAAATTAAGTCTTGAAGCATATCTTTTGATCGAAATCACTAAAATAAGATAGAATATTTATTTGGTTTCGCGTTCTTACTTCAAGTGTGATCAATATTATTTCTGAAACAGAGAGAAAATATATTGATATTTTAATTTTCATTCCAGAAAGCCACAAGAAGTAAACCAACTTTTCTCTGCAAAGGGAGAGAAAACATCTAACAGAAGATTATCACTCTGAAAAAATGCACTGTACTTAGTATATTTAGCAAAGTTGTGATTTTGAAATACAATACTTTAAATTGACGTTCATTGCGCTAAAAATAAAATAATGTGGTCTTCCATTTTATGTAGCAAATGTTTCCTAGTATTCATATCATTTTTGTCATTTATTTCATTTTAATTATAATTCGTACTCTGTCAGATTAGAAATAAATCTTCTTTCGATGGGAAGCTCGGTCAGATTTTGTCGATCTTCTAGTTTTATTAAATTTTGAGTTATCGTTGTGTATTCTCTCTTATAAATAAGGTTCATATTTAGGACATTCGACTAGTTTGGTGTGCTTATTCATAATATTTTGAGATAAAAACCAACATTTTTTAAAACAACATTTTTAAATGGTGGTAAAGTTTATTAAAAAAATTATTGAAATAATAGTTCAAACTTTGTGAAAAAACCTCATCTCTCTATCGTCTTTAAGATCACTCTCTGTGCGTAACTCAATATATCTTCCATAGATGGCGCCACGTTATTACACGAACTACGTTATTGAAAAAAATATTGAAATATTGAAAAAAAAAATAATTAAAACTTGTCGCAAATGTTTAAATATTGCATTGTTAGGCAAGTAAGAACGATTCACAAGGTTTAAGAGCTCTAGCTTGGTGGGAAGTTGGTTAAATTAACTATCGAAAAATTGATGACACACACCAAGTGAAATACAGAAAAACGTTGTAAAAAGGTGTGAGTTTTACTGTTCTTGTACCTTGTTTTTCTTTTACAATGCGTAGATTGGGAACACAACTGTACTGTTTGAAATACGTATTCTAATACGCACTCTGACAACATTGAAAAAAAATGTAAACACGTATTCAATGTATAATATTTTTAAAATGTTATTTCAAATGCTAGAACCTATGTGACTTAAAAATAAAACAAGATCATTTTAACACAGACGTTTAAACAGCATATTCGATTCTTGTAAGTCTTAACGGAAAATACATTTTAGTGCTCTAGCCGTTTATCATTGCGCGTCGTGTCTTTTTTGTGCTACACATTTACGATATAGAACTATTTTAGAAAGTCACAAAACAAAAATACTGTTTTATGCAACAAACTAAATGAAATGGGCATCTTAAATTTTTAGCTGTTATAATGCAATCCTTACCTTTGTTTGTATGAAATATTTCTTTTGGGTTCTTTTAAGTCTTTTAATTTATGTAGTTTGGATTTTATTCGATTTTTAATTTTAACTGCAATCTCAGAATATTTATAACATTCATTAAGATTTATATGTCTTTAATTGCAAATTGATAGGTTGTTTTTTTGTCTGGGCAAAATCGTATTTAAACTTAATGAACGTTACCAATTGTTGTTCACCTTAAATAAAATTAAAAAGTCATTCATAAAACAGAAAAATATATGTTCATTAACAATTTCCAATAATTTATTCGTTATTTCTTTGATTATACGGCATTTTAAAATAAATTCCTTGTACCTATACCGTTTTTTATTCTTTAAAATTTTATTATCGAATTAACGTTGCATTTAGAAGCAACACGAACGATATAGGTACATTGGTAACGTCCGTCGCAATTTTTAAGCCTTGGTCAAATGAAGAAGATACCTGTGCTGGCACCTACTTAAATCGGTGAGAATTCAAAAGGTACCGTTTTCTTTAGTCTAACTTTTAGCTAAGCAAATATTGTGAAGAAAGATGCCATTACTTAATAATATATCTGGTAATAAGCTCCAGAATATATTTCAAAAAGTTTTTTTTATCACTGCATTATCAATAAAAGTATTTTCTATAAAAAAAAAATTAAATGTTAAAACAAATCTTGCCGGGAAAATTGTTTTTAGTCCAACTGTTTCCAAATAATTATTAACAGCATAAATATCAATATAAATGTGATGCAAATCGAGCCAAAGAAATAGTTTGGATTTCAACAGTTAAAAAACAATTTTATTTGAAATATTAAAACGAAAATGTTCAATGAACCAAGTTATTAATTGACGGCAATGACATAATGACGGAAAATACAAACAAAAACAAATGAGCATTGCAATAAATTTTGCACTTAGTTATAGCACATCTGATGAATTATTAAAGCTCTTATATAATACATGTGCATAGTACATACAATACATCGCATGCATATAATATTCTTCATTTATATTTCATTCACTTTCACCAAGAATCACTAGCGTCTAAAATTGTAAAACTATTACTTAATGAAATAAGAAAACAAAATTAACATCGTTATGAGGTTTTTCGCATTTGTCGCCAGAAAGGAGTTGTGCTTTTTATTGATGCTGACCTGAGGTAATAATGAGTAAAGTCAAGCGACTTTTTAAAATAAACATTGATTTCTTCCAGGAATGCAAGATAATGATATTTTCTGACTTTTCACTGCTTTGTTGCGGCTGTTTATAAAGAATTTGGCATTTTTATCCCATCGACTTCTGTTTTCTAACACCTGAAAGAAATTAAAAGAAAATTTAAATAAATCTGTGGGTAGGTGTAGGATTCGCCGGACTAAAAAGAAAACTGTTATCCTAAAAACATTTTTAATGCCTCTTAGTCCATCATATTCTTGATGTTACACAATTTCAAAACAATTATCCGAAGTCATTTCTGAAATTGAAGAACACGTGTAAGCAGATCACTAAAGATAATTACAATAATATCCATGCATCAAGAATGTTCTGTTCTGCTTGCCACGCCACCAAACAAGCCACGCCACCGAGCGGAGGAAATACAATGATGAGGAAGTGAAGAGAGAAAAAAAAAGAAGAATGGCGGCTACGACCGGTAGCAGGACTGAAAATGGCATGAAACAAAAGTCAAATGTTTAGTGTTAATAAGTTTTGAATATTATGTTCATTGTGTGTGTTGTGTGGCTGTTAACAATAAATAAAAACTTTAGCCACTAAAGTTGGACTATTTGATTGTGTATCTGGTATTATTGAAATCTTCAGAGTTGAAACTAAGAACCTACAACAGAAAAAACACGAAATATTACTGTAGGAGTATATTTTCAAAAGAGGGTGCATTGTTAAGACTCCACGGTGAATGAAAATTCATCGAAGATCCATCTGAAAATGTACAATTCGCATTCTACATATTTCAAATCATAAGTTTCAGCAGGACTCAAACGAGTGACTTACAAAAAGTCGGCACTTAGTGAGTGACAATTAAAACTTTAATTACAGAGATGTTTATTTTCTCATAAAAATAATACAATCGGCTATAAAAAATGTCTTAACCATTTTACTCATTCTGAATGTACAGTATTTAAATGAATCATTATACAAGTACTAGGCGTGCACTTCAGTATCTTTAGAAAATAAATCCTCGACAACGAGGCTTTCTCATGTTATTCAAATTATAAATTAATACTTAAATTTATTCGTCTATTGATAAAAGACCAATGGCAGCTTTACTGATCTACAGTGAGTGTAGCAAGTATGTCTATAAGAACCTTTTGGAGAAAGAAACTAGGTGATCCCGAAGCATTCATATAATTCCAAACTAGTGCGGTCTACCTTCCATGTTACATTATTGGAAGTAAATATCTTAGCAGCATTTCTGTGCAAATTAATTCAAAAAGTATGATCTAATAAAACAATGCTTTACAAAAAATGAACATAGAATTTTAAAAAATTGAATAAATATTGGATTACTTTTAAAAACAAAGATAATTAATTGATTAGACTATTTTTGACGTGTAAAAAGTATTCGTACACAAAAAAAGCAAGTTTTTTTTAAGTATTTTGAGATTGGATCAGAGAATTTTGTGTTGATGAGTGACATCACTCATCTTGAGATATATATTGGATGTATTGGAAGAATTTAAATTTAAAAGACGATGCAGAATTTCTTATATTGGTCGTCAGTGTAAAGATATAAATTAGATTTAACGAAAATTGTTATGTTTGTTTAAGACAGTAAAACGTGATATTTCTATTAGGTTAGTAAATATCGTTCAAATAATGCAATAGTTATTCAGGGGTTTAAGGCATCTAAAATACTACATGTTCTTTTCTCCGGTCGACCCTCTGAACTTACCTCTGTTGACAGGCGATTTTTCGCCGATCATTGAAAAATATTCAAAAATGAATCCTCCTAAGCTTACAAATAATTTAAAAAAATAAAGGACTGTATAGATGCATGAAGGCAACGTTTCTGCCTTATTGTACAAAAAAAATTCTTAATGAATAAAGGAAATCAATGAATAAATGAATTTTATGAATAAATAAACACTCCATTGGACCTGCATGATCTCTCAAATATAAGCCTTTAAAACGTTTTTTTTTTCCTCCCAGGAAATTGGATTGCTACGACCTTGACTTTCACAGTATATGCTCTTTCGGTCGCGTTCCATTCATGAATATAGTCATTCTTGCTTTTCTGTAATAGAAGCACCCACATTTGTCGTTCTTTCGAAGCTCTGCGTCTGTCAGATGCACGCGCTCTATAACACTATCCTGTCGTTTCGTTTTTTCGGGCTCTGAGTCTTTGAAATAATAATGAATTCAAAACGCTACTTAGATTTATATACCGTATTTATTCGAATATAAGCCACAACCCAAATTACAAACACGTTTTTGTGAACAAAATGCCACCATCGATTCTAAGCCGCACCCCAAATTCTCAACCCACTTTTTAAAAAACTGAAAGATAGTGAGAAAGGTTTATCGATATTCGATATTTACGAACTTTAAATATATATATATATATATATATATGAATTTTAGAACTAATAAGAAACAAATAATTAATTTGTTTTACAAGTATTAAAAAATTTTAAACACATATATGAACCTGCTTTTCTCCAACCGTCAGTGTTATGTTCCGGTAATGATTAGTCACTCCCACTCTCACAGCTGACTTTGGAACTGGGGCCGGGGTCACCTTTTTCCAACAAGGTATCGTCTTCCGTGCCATCCAACTCATTTGTTATGCAACATTTTTTTTAAAAATGTATTATTATTTCATTGGGAACTTTTTTTCCTAAGCAGTAGATATCTATTCTGCATTTTTCGAAGTAAATGCCTTCTTGATTTTCCCGGAAGCAATTAAAGAGTAATTTTCCAAATGCAACCAATTTTTATACTATTTTTACGTAGTCCTTAAAAATGGCTTATTTATGCTCACGTCAAGCGGCTTCTTCTGCATATAAAACTTCCTCCCTTTTCATATTTGTGTCACAGTGAACTCGCATTGATGTCATTACTGATATCTTTGATATTAAGGTGATTAATAAAAGTTCCTAAATACATGCAGACATCGAAGTTCGGGATAGACTGAATACTGAAGATAAACGGTGGAATGTGATGAGTTATAAATGCAGATAGTCAGAATAAACGGTTACATTTTTCCCATTTCAAAAGGGTAAAAACTTAATTTCACTAACCTAACAAATTTTTTTTCCGCCTTCGATTCTAAGCCGCACTTAATTTTTAGGATGATTAACATTGGCTGGTTGGTTTTATTAACGTCAAACTAGAAGCAACATGAGGGCTATTAGAGGAGAACCTAGTAATTTTGAATCTGGGTCAAGTGACGAGGACGACACCTGAGCTGGCACCCCCTTTCCTAACTTCCACACCACGCCAAAGGGACTACTTTGGCCCCCGACAGATTTAACGTGAATCAGCCCCAGCTACACGGCGGGTCCTTAGTGCATCAAAGCTCGAACCCACTACTCAACGAAAACCGCCGGCTGCGAGTCTGATGCCTTAAGCATTAGACTACCGCGGTCACACGGTAATCCCGAAGGCTTGAAAAACGCGCAAAAATCATTCAGTGAAATAAGCGGAAACTGTTCTGCATAATATGCAACTAGAAAAGCGGAATGGCGTCGTATTCCTGTACAAAATGCTATGAATATTTTTGTTTGGAGCAGTTCTTATGATGTGCAAGAATTATTCAATCAAAGAATTTAAAATTGAATATGATTCTGACGAATAAATAATTGTATTTTTCTATTTCTATATCATCGTCTAGTACAATTTCATATTGTTTTTCATATATATATAATTTGTAATTGAATGTTGTAATTTATATAAATTTTTCTATTTTTAAATTTTGCATTTTGTATTTTAACTTCTTTTCAATTTGTAATAGTAATTTAAATCTTGTATATTGCATTTAGTGCTTCCGAAGCGTTACTCTATACATTGTATATGATAAGAAGAAGTAAATTACGTAAAAAATAAAATAAGAAGGTGAGGAAAGGCCCAGGTGTAGGGGAGGTGTTGCCTGGAGCTATATATATATATATCCTTTTAAAATCATATGAAATATTTTATATCATTAAAATGCAATCTTCAACTCTCAGATTGAAATTGCACGATAGAAAAAAATTCGGCCCCACGCCCGATGTAGTGTTAAAATCTATATATGACTCCTTAAGAAAAAAAAATAGATTACAATACGTAATACTTGCTAACTATAAATTATTACACATTATATTCACCTACTCTTCTTTTAAAAGTTAAAAACTGATAGACGTTTCTATGTATAAAAAAAGGTATTTGCATTTTATATGTAAATGTGATAGATAATGCATATAAAGTGCATTTGACTTATTTCCGAAATGAAACACTCTTCTACATAGTTTAAATATTTTACACGGAGAAAGACTACTGGAAAGAATACATCCTGTAACATTAAACAGTAAAACAATAGACAAAGGCATAATTTAAAATGTGACATTCCATAAAATCATTTAAAAACGACTATTAACATAAATAAAATAAATTTGAATGTTGAATATGGAGTTTGTCAATGCTATTTAAATATACGTAAAATTTTAATATGATTAACTCAAAATAACGAGGACTGCTTACCTGATAAGAAATTTGACTCATGTCAAACTTTTTGAGGGGCATTAGGTAAACAGGTAGGAATTCTAAAGATGCAAATCCGCTCATATTTTGAACTTGTTTGAGTAGTAAAACAGCCTCTGCACTATAAGACTTGTTTTGATTTAAAACTAAAACTTGAACTACTGCTCCTTTAATGCTAAGAATTTTGGCCGGCAAATTAGAGCTGAAATAAATATGAAAAAAAAAATGCTTATATGCATTTATTAGAACTTATAAAATAATTCGAAGTTTGATATAAATAAAAGCTATTTGTAACTTAAAATCAAGATTATTGCCACTATTCAAATACTTGCTAAAACTACATCCACCTAAGTAATAGTATCTACTTATTGAGCAATTAGTGAAATAGACTCAATTGGATCATAAATTCATGATCAGGTGTTCCTAGCCATAAGTATCGAAATTATCTTAATCTAGATGATTTTAAATTGTTTTACTGTTCCGATTTATATTGGATCATATCTTGTGAATAATAATTTAGAGAGGTTCTATCACAAATTTGATTTTTAGATATGACATTTCGTGCATACTGGGAACAGAAAGTTGTTGGATAAATATCCAACAAAGGAATTCGAAGAGTTAGAAAGTTAAACATCACACCATCTCATAATCTCTAATGAAATAAAAATTAAGAATTTCTTAAATTATAAGAATTTAAAAATATGCGAGCTTCTAGCAACTCGTGTAAAGAAGCGGCTCCTAGCGTCTAGAGATCAGGACGACACCTAACCTAGCACACCACTTTCCTATCTTCCACACAACATGGACGTACGTATTTTGAGCCTCAGCAGACTCAGCCCCCTTACACGACGAATCTTTAGTGGGATCAAGATTCGAGCCCGTGACTCTTCTAAACCATTGTCGATCACGAGTTTTCGACCAAGACCCCTAAGCGTATAAAATTCAAAGGATATTGAGGAATTAGATTTTTGAAAGAGTTTGAAATCGTTTCTAGAGTACACAGACCACGCATCTAGAAATATATTGCAACCGTTTAGCATTTGAAAATCGTTCGTTTGAAAAAAGTAAAATTTCTGTATATAAGTGCTCATGTGGATAACTCGTTTTTCAGCCTCCTTATTCATTAAAAAAAATAATTTTAAATACGCAGAATTCTTAAGAGAAATCTGAAGTTATTAAACGAAAGGTTTGAAACATATAGTGCATTAACAAAAATTATAATACAGTTTCTCATTTCGGTAACTTAATTCACTGAAGCAGAAAAAATCGTTCAATTCATAATTCTTAAAATTTCATGTAATTGATGTACTTACAATTGAAAAAACTGGTTGAATACTGGATTATCCAAGTCTTCAGTTACCGGAGTGGATTTTAAAGGTATTTGATTCGGGAACAAAGAACTTGGACATAGCGTCAACTTGACATATAATTCGTTCATCTCAAATTTTCTAGCTGGCAGTCTCTGGCCTTTTTGAACTGTAAAGAAATGCATTTCTAAACTTTTTTGACTAATCATGAAAAGTGAGTGACTGCTGGTTTTTATGATGCAAGAGCCAAATTATGCTATGCTAAGACAAACATTTGGTGGAAACATTCCCAATATTTTACATCAAACACATAAAAACAAAGGAGAAAAAAAACAATAACTGATTAAAAAAGGCAATATTAAAAATTTTAAAATCTGAAATATGGTAAGAAAAAGCAAATAAATTTAGGTAAAGGTTTCCCCCCTCCAAATTAGATAAGTTTAAAACAGATGATTGGGGAGAGGGATGAAGTGACGTTGATCAAAAATAGAACAGGCAATTAAAATGTGATGAATGGTGTAAAAAAGAGAGACATAACAGGAAGGACACTCGGGAGCATTCTCACCAAACAAAAGGTGCTTGTGAGTAAAGCGAGTACACCCGTCCCTCGATTTACACGGTGCTCGGTATACACGTTTTCGATTTACACGGTTTTTTAAATTCAAATAAAAAAAATTGTCAAACTGTCAAATTCCGCATAATTTTAATTCATTGATTTGGTAACACCTCATGTGCATGTATATGCGTCAAGATTACCTTTCAGTGCGTCGTAATTCACAATAGTACATATATTTTTATCTATTTTGTTTTGAATGTTTAAATGAATATGAGGAACTCTACAACGTTCTTACTAAAAACAAATCACAGTCACTAATTACAAATTTTATTTCTATGTCTCGCCGAAATGAAATCAATCCTAATAGATCAACTACCGAAACAGCGTCTAATGAAATAATATTATCGAGCGATGAAAGTGAAATTATACAATCCCGTAAAAGAAGAAGACCTGTCGTTGAAAGTGATAGCGATAGCAGTGTAGATGAAAACACTTTGAATTTATAATCACTATCTCAATTTTGTTTGAATTTTGTTTTTTATTTTATTTTATATTGAATAAATGATTGAAAACACTTTGAATTTATAATATATATTGAATAAATGGTTTAAAACTCATGGTTATAGCTGTTTTCGATTTACACGGTTTTCTCAGGAACCAATTAACCGTGTAAATCGAGGGACAGGTGTATGTCCAATGTGAAAGCGAGTCAATTTGACAACCGCTTTCTACATAGAAATAATAGACTATGGTCCAATGGTAGGCTTTAGCGAGAGAAGTTTATTTTGGAAGTGGAGATTCCACGATTACTGCCATAACGTATTAATGCATTTTAAAATTGGACGAATTATGTTCTATAGCGGGGTTGTGAATTACAGAGGATTCATTACCGATAGAGCAGTCAAATCCATTGGTTCATTGCCTATCATACCTACATGACTAGGGTTTCAATAAAATTTTACACTATAATAACTGTTATACAAATAGCAAGGGTTTTCTGCGATGCCAGCCACCACAGGACGACACAGATGTTTCAGATTTACCAGTGTCGATTAATCATGAAAAACGGTTTTTTTAGAAGAAAGGTTTTTTTTTTTTTTTTTACTTGAAGCTATTGCACATGAATAAAATAAAGAGCAAAGTAAGACAAGATCTGCCTTTTATGAATACTATCCAAAACATACAAAACCTTCAAAAAGAATACGTAATGCAAAGAAAATTTACTTCAAATTAATGATGCAAACTTTTCAATTCAAAAATTTTTCCAAATATAATTTTTTTGGTTTTCGAGGTTGAATGAGGGTGTAAATAAATAAATTAGTTTCTTTTTAAAAAGGTTTTGTGAATAAGAATAAGCTTTAAATTATTTTTTAAAATGCTGAATTATTTCAAAACGGAGTGCTCATCGGCAACAAACAATTAATATGCAAGAGGAAAAAATTCTTTAAAACCTTTTTTTCCCTAAATTTGTCCCAGGATCATTTAATATTTTGATTCAAGTGTATACAACGAATAAAATGTACATAAATTAATAAAATCAATTGGGAAGCAATCAAAGCTTAAATTTTATACTAATATCTTGTTATAACAGATACAAATTAAACTAATCCACGATTAATCTAGTATTGTTATTAAGTAAAAGTTTGGATAAATTTTGAATATTTTGACATTTTATTTTAAATATTTAAGTACATTTAAATTATTAATTTTTACTATATTGGTGTAATGGGCAAATTATGGTAGTTTTACATGAATATTTAAACTGGAAAATTTAAATAAAAAGTATTGAAAGTTTTATACATTAGCAATGTAAATATTTTCAATAAATAATTTTAAAATAAAGATGTTTACTATTTATGTAAAAATCAACATAATCTTCTCCTGTAAGCTTATATCCTGCTTGAAAAGCAATATGTCCTAAGTATTCAACAGGCGACACCTATAAATAGAAGATAGATAATATATATGAGCGTTAATTTCTAACTTTTAACTTAAAATTTATCACTATCAATATTTATATCTTTACATGATTACAAGATCAAAATTTAAATATAATTTTTTACATTCATATCATGCAGTAATAACCTATTTGAGTGATTATATGAAAAATACAACAATATCAAAAATAAAAATATTTGTGGTCGGAAATCGATTGAAACTAGTTTGGTTTGACGCAGATGAGATTTCAACAAGGAAGTAAAACTACTGTGATTTCTGTAATTTTAAACTCTAGACTTATTAAAAGCAAAAAAAAATTGATTTTAGCAAATAAAAGTTTATATTAGATAAATATAGTTTTTTAAAACACAAATTCCAAACGATGTTATCATATATTTATACGTTTGTAAAATTACCGAAATAAAAACCATTATAAAAATCAACGAACGTGGATGTCAAATAGAACTATTTGTTCGATTAATGATTGATAAAATATGTTTAGTGATTCAATTCTTGATTAAAAGCTCCAAATAATTGTCAAAGAAACAGTATTACCAAGATTACTTTTTAAAAATATGAATATACAAATAAAATTGCAAAACACATTTTTCAAGATTGAACTCGAATCCAGCACCTCTTCTCTGCCTTTGTTTCTTATACTCACATCTCAGCAGTTGTGACAAAAGTTTAATTTTGGTAATGACGTATGTCGAACACAATCCTCGTTCTTTAATACAAATTAATTTAAAGCCTTCTAAATGGTATTTTACATTGAATTTGGAGGAACGAATACAATTATTTAAGTATATCCGTTCATTGATATTTAAGGGCGATGAATACTTTATCGTACTTTATATATCATTAATGACGTAAATAATCGATTTAAATAGTAATGTGAGTGAGAGCAAAACAGAAAATCAAAGTCGCAGACGAGTCAATTGTAGCTCTGGAGGATCTGTGCTATTTAAAATACTATCGACATTATTATAAAAATCGATCTCGTGTGGGTGTTCGAGTGAAATCAGTCCAACATGGAGGATAATGGCAAATGACGCTTTATCCACAAATATTCAGGACAAGACGAGTACAGGTAGCAAAACTTGGACAGATTAGCAGCACAAATAGGAAATTCAGCCCTTGTATGGATTAACGACACAACAAAAACAAATATAGTACTTGTAACAACAGTCACTATGCTTTAATACCGTTCAGTTCACCAGCTTGTTTGTTAGCACTACGGACACATTTCCAAAGAAGTATTTCATACAGACTCCGATGGTTTCCGGCAAATTCATCGGCAGATACAGGCCACTTCCCAGAAAATTCGATCGTCCACGCTACCAACAAATCCTCAGTAGTGAGTGAGTGAAAGTGAAGGTTATTAGCGCAAGAGCCAGATATGGCTATGCTGCTCCAAACAAGATGTAACTGGGGTCTGGACGAGTGAAGAAAATTGAAAAAAGACAAAGATTGATTGACAAGGAGGGTCGAAAACAGAAGGATTGCTAGGGTATCCCGGGGGTGCATCACCCATGTTTACCAAAAACAGAAAGTCCCATGGGAAAGAAAAAGATCACTAGCTAATTTCTCTGCAGATCCACTCTGTCAATGCTGACCGACTCGCTCCGGCTTCGCTTCTCTCCTCATTTTTTGCTGTTTTCACAGGACAAATCAGGAAATGTCCGTAACTTTCATTCTGATCGAGAAATACTCAAGATTCCGGTATATTCTAGAGCCTATGTTTCGAAACCAAAGACACATAGTTTCTTGCCAAATCGCTAAAATTGTCACCAAGGGTAAAAAGTCATTGCTTAAGCTCTCCTTGGCTGATCGATGAAATATCTGTAAATGTCTCTTTTCCCTAAAAAGAATAACGATGCAGGGAAGTCACCACAATGCAACAGCAGATGGTTTAATGACAATAATTAAGGTATTTAGAGAGACATTCACTTTGTACAGTGAAAGTTTGCGGGCAAATTCAGAAATTTAATTTTGTATCAATTAAAAAATAAGAATTTGCGTGTTTTACACAATGAAATTCTGAGTTCATTGGTGAATGTGTTAGTTATGTTTAAACTTATTATTATGATTTCAAAAAATATTAATTATTACATGTGATTTATAATTTCTTATAAGTTATGATGAAATGTAAATTTTACGTACTATGGATTCAGCTATATGGTTATAGTAATCCAACTGTAAATCAACGGTTGTCTTGGAGTTCAGATCTAAAATAGACATCAATTGACGAAGGAGAGGCTTGTATGCATCCGTGTCCTCCATTTTCATATACAGTAAATAATCCAATAAACTATGAATATTCTGTAAACAAAATTGTCAGTTCGATTATTTGCAATAATATATGATAATAAAAAAAAACTCAGTTTGTGTAGAACCGATAATTTCATGTATTTGTTTATTTCTTTACTACCTAGCAGAAAGAAAGAATTTAACACCAAATTAAGTTTCGATCTCTTATCTATGAAAAAATTATCTACCATTTTGATCATCATAGATTAAACGTGAAGTTGGAGGATATTTCACTACTTCCATTAATTAACTATCCATTATTTATGTTTCCAAGCACAGACTACAGAGCGGTTTTCTCGTAGTAGGATGGAAAGAGAATCCATTGTTGGACAACAAGCAATGTTGTGAATAATAATCGACTCGGTACTACTTACTGTAACAAAAAATTACCTTTCCATAATTTTTGAAATATATATATAACAAAATATTTTGCTGCCCTATGATAAGCGAGCAAGTAGCTTAATACTGACAACCCATAGAAATTCTAATTACGCAATGGTCTTTCTTCTAATCTATAGATAAAAGAATAAGAAAGAGTTTGTTCCCAAAAGAGAAACAGTTTGCTCCTCTTCGATAAAAGGGTTATAATATTTCGATTGTAATGAATTATTCCTTAGAGGATAGCTTTCAATTGTAGATGCAATAGTTCGATTTTTTTCTGCATGTAAATTTAACCGTATTGACTGATAAATTTCGATACAACATATGTAGCAAATAATGGAGCATAGGTTTCTAAACAAGAAAATTAATAATTCATTCGAAAGAATTACGCAAAATAAACCGATGCATTTTTGTTTTTGCGGAAATTACAGACTATTAAAAACGCACTCTTCTGAGTAATGTACAATATTTTGCAAGAAAAATCAGTTTATTTTCAATAAATTTCTAGCACGAATTTCAGGATACATTAAGAGTTTTTGACTTTTTTTTTTGTTTCCAAAGATGTAACATGTAATAAAAGTAGAATATAAAAATTACTTTCACTAATTAACTTTGGTACTATTCACTTTGGAACGGTTATTTTTAAATCTGATTAGAATAGAAGAATTTCGAAAAAAAGTACAAATAATAAGATTTTAGCAAAATAAAATTTCTATTTTTAAACATATCTAAATTAAATTTTTGGAATGTGGTCAAGTTGGTTTCCATACAAACTAAAATAGTGGAGTAAATCAAATAATTCATTAACAATTTCGCACTCGGGTGACGGTTTTAAGTATTAAAGAACTATCCCTCCGTAGAAAATCTTTAACAAAAGATTCATTGTACTGTACAAAAAATTTTATAACAGTTCAAGGGAACTGGCTAATTCCATCCAATGGATAAGAACGACCCTCATAGATTATCAGTAAAGCTGTTTTATAGAATGGAAAGATTTCCACTCAACGCTAGAACTTTTCTACATTTTTCTTCGATATTTGGATAAATCTGTAGATCTTACAAACTTTTTGAGCAAGGATGTAAGAATTTGTGTAACAATATACAAGATATTCATGAATTTTAATATTCTTTCTTTAAACTCATTAAAATAGAAATAATGCTATTTTAGAATGAAAAAATACCTCTTTTATAGTTTTTGCATATTCTGGCGATTGCTGTAAAGAATAAAAACACAAATTAGAGACCATTAAAAAAAGCAGAAAATTATTTACAAGAGACAAGTTTTAAGAATCACCAATCATATAAAAATGCATATACATACCCCTTCTTGAAATCCATTTTGAATATACATTAACGTGGAAACCCATAAAAAAGATAAAAATTTTGGAAACAATTCGTCTTTTAGACATTCGTTCACAGATTCTAGGTATTCATTGAAATGACACAGAAATCTCTCGTAACCCTATAGAAAAAAATACATTAATTATTTTCTTTTGATTATTTAAACTGACACTCATCATTTAAGTAAGTTTAATTCGTATGCATTACGGAATCAAAAGTATTCAATCAACTGTTATGTCTCTCAATCGATAAAACAAATAGTTTATAAAAGTTCTATGCAAAGTCTTGCAAAGAACAGATTTAGCCCCCCAAAGTGCGCTTTTATTTTTATAATTATTATTAAATGACTCAGTTAAATATGAGTATTAAAGTAAACGATGAAATATCTAGAAATTGACAATAGTAAACTTTCCGATATTAAAATTAAGGCAAACGATAAATTATTAAATTGATTGTATTAAAGCTAAATGTAATTAAAATTGAAGCAAACGTTAAGAAATTGAAAAATGATTTGGTACGCCAAAACACCCACTTAAAATTAGCCCATTGGGTGGTCAGTGAGACTGGTCCCTCCTCTACTGTTTTTATTACAGAGTTATTTTTCTGTCAGATTACCTAAAAAATTTGAAGCTTTCGATTTTTTCCTTCAGAATAATAAAACAATGACATTTGATTTCTTCAGTGAAATGGAGCATGCTTCTATGTGTACTTATTTTTCCAATTAACGTAAAAAAGTATTTCGAAGATTGAAGACCTTGTCAAGATTTGATTAATCTATTTTATTGCATTTCATAATATCAAATAATTCCAAGTTTAGTTTAGTTTTATTAACGTCGCACTAGAAGCAACACGAGGGCTACTGGCGACGAACCTCGTAATTTTGAACCCGGTCAAGTGACGAGGACGAAATGATTCCAAATAACAAAATTCACATCTATGCAGCGGGTGAATGGTGTGCGCTGGACCAGCGTATGCCTCTATAGCGAGCTATTAGCAAGGAACTTCAAAGTCTAGAGATACCGTCAGATAAGGATGACGCTTGGTGACACTCTTTTAATTTCTTTGTGGTGCAGGAAGGCCATTGAAGCCCAATGTGACGAGATGTGCAATACTTTCACTTTTTCGCACTTTTTTTTGTCTTGGGGGAATCAGCCTTGAACCCGTGACTTGGATCGAACTTTACTAACCAAAAGGCATTTTACCCTGATAAGTTACCATGACTCAAGTAAGTGATTTTGAAACTTAATGCCGCAAGAGCCATACATGGCCATGTTGCACCAAAGGAGGTGAAACTGTGATCTAGACATTTGGAAAAAAAATAAGAAGTAAAGTAGAAATTAGAGAAGGATTCCTTGATTATCCAGAGGACTCGTCACTGTGTTTATTAAAGAGAGTAAACCTCGTGGGGAAGAAAAAGATCACTAAGGTGCTTTGGCTGAGGGATGTCCGTACCTCTCTAAAGAAAGTAAGCCCCTGAGAGCTATGGCTCTAGAACTGAAAAAAACTAATTTTGTCACAGGCACTGTTGGAAGAAATCTAATTATATTGTATCCACATTTAGAATTTTAGTCAGTAGAAACAGAACCAATCAATAAAGTTAATAATAACTGAAATCAGGGTAAAAAAAAACTACATATAGTTAAGGAAAAAGATAGATAAATCTCATCTTAGAAACACAGTTAGGCAAAAGTAGGCCATACATTTTATTCTTAATTTTAACAAAGACGTTCTTGTAGAATAATAAAGGCATTTTCGTGATAAATATATTTTGAGGGATATAAACATTTAAGATGTAAATTACAATTTAGGCTCTTATATCGTCATTTGAATATGTTTCAAAATTAAAAGTACTTCGATATTGATTAGCCTAAATTCAGTATTGCAATAAAATACGTATAAGTAATGACTAAAATTTCGTGTACCTAAAATGTTTAAATGTAAATAAAAGAAAATTCTATTCAGCTCTCATGGATAATTTTAATAGCATACTTTTCAATTAAGAGCAGAAATCTTCATAAGCGAGACCGTGAACAAATTCAGAATTCTCAAATCTAAAATAACAGAAATTTTGAACGAAATGATTTTAAAACAATTATTTCGTACCTGTAGAAGATTAGATGCCTGTAACCAAGTTGATAAAGACTTTTCATACTGAGATTGAAGATTGGTAGTGGCAGTGTTTAAATTCTTGGCTACAATACAATTCAAATCAGAATCCATAGACTGGTGAATGAGATTCAGAATCCTCATAACTTGATCCGAGAAACTGGTATCTGTAGATTCTTCATTCAATTTATTGAGAGAATGTTTCCACTGCATTTGATGTGGTAAGTCTTCGAGGTATTTCCTCACATGTTCGACGCTGTTAGCTAAAATGCATGCCTTTAAATGAAAGAAGTCATTTTTTTCATTATTTCATTTAGTAAAATTGAAAAAATAAGAGTTGAAAAATTTCCAAATTATTTTATTATATCTTTTACAATTGCTTTTACATAAGTAGTTTCTGTTTTTATAAAGCATTATTGTCGCTTCTTTAGATTCATAATATTATTTTAACAATATTAAGAAAACATTGAAACATAAAGGATATTTCTATATTTAATTAATTTTAAAAACTAAGAATGAAATTAACTTAAATTAAGAATCCCATTACAAAATTTAAAAAATGAGAAAAATTGTAGCACATTTCTCACAGCAATAATGTTTTAACATATATATAGAATTTCTTAGGCTTGTTTAATTTTTTTTTAAAAAAAAAAAAATTCACTCTCAGATTTTGGGTTCTAAGACTTTTTTGGTTTCATGTGTTTTCCTATTTTCTTTTATTTTTTAGATTTTAGTTTACAGGATTTTTCGGTTTATATTTTTGGTGTTATAACCATTTTTAATATGTTTTGTTGATGGGGAGAGTTAGGCCTTTAATTCTAGAATAACCCAGCTTAACTGTCTAAAACCTGTTGCAACATTCACTTTATTCTCCCTTTTTGTCTTTTTAAAAAATGTAAAGGTACTTTTTAATTTTTCAAAATTTTTCTCAAATTTCTTATTAAGCTGTTTATTTTAAATATTTCTTCTGATTAAGTATATATATATATATATATATATATATATATATATATATATATACATACATACACACATATATACACATACATACACCCACCCACACCCACACACACACATATATATATATTCAAACGGATAACTTATGAGAGAACGAATAATTACAGCTGCTAAGTTATAAACGAACAGAGCCTTAAAAATCTAGCTTAAGCCGAAAAATGTAACAAATCGATTCATATAAAGTTAGGTGGTTCTATTGATGTAAGGATCATATTTGCCAAAGTTGAACCAAACACTCTTTAATTCTTTCAAAATTGTATATGTAAATCTAGTCAAAACTCAAAATTCAAGAAAGAAGAAAAGAGTGAATGGAATCATTAAGTTGGTTGATTTTATAGGCCCAAGAACCATATTTTTCAAATTGTATCAAACAATTGTTAATTTACTGCCATTTAATTGTATCATGATGTACATTGTTATTGCATCGTTTGATCTAGACACAAAGTGAAGGAAAGAAAAAAAAAGTAAGTATTGATTGTCAAAGAGAAGAGTCGAAAATAGGAAGGGATTACTGCGCATGCTGGGGGAGCGTGTATTAAGTATTAACGGGGCATTTGAAAGCAACACCAGAGTGGTCCGTAAATTATCAAAGACATTTTTATCGGAGAGAAGAAAGATACCTCGAGTACTTCGGTCTCGCAAATCCCATATTTATAGAAGGAAAGTCCCTCAAAAGTGATCCATGCAAGGAACTATTGCAAATAAAAATTTATAGTGGGAAAGGAAATTCAATGGAATAAAGGACTTCAGAAAACTTTATATTTCATTCTTTACGATTTGAAATTCCATATTTGAATTCACATTTGATTTCTTGATATCATACACACCTTTTTTACGATGTCAGCATTTGAGAGAAGTAGAATTTCTTTCGAGAGGGTGTCATCTAGTGCTTCTGCAAATATTTTAGCTCCGTCACAAATAATCTGATAAAATGAAAGACTTGTGAATTTTAACAGCATTCGTTGACAATTCAAAAATAATTTGAATAACGCGGATACACAAGCATATATAATTCACATAAATATCATTAAAGCATATTTTCCATCAACAACTCTTCTCGTCTCATTTAAATAAAATTTAAAAAAAAAAAAGATTTAATATGACACATAAATTATTTTTAGACATTTTAACTAACATTTTAAAATATAAACTTAGCACAAATATGTTTTAAAGGAAGATGGAGAAAAAGTATACAAGAAATAGCTAAAATACTCAAAAGTTGATATGGTTTACAAAGAAAAGATATCTGCTTTATAAAAACATTAAAGAAAACAACGTAGAATATTAAAGATAATGTCATATTGATATTCATAACATGAAGTATAACCTTACATCAACAATTTTGATGAGGAAGGCGACTTGCAAATCTTCATCTTCAATTTCCAAGTGTTTCCATTCATCTATTACCTACTAGAAAACACCATATGGTATAAAATTCTGACACAGCTTATCTTAAAAAATAACAACAATTAGAAAAAAATATTCGTCTCGAAATGTATTCAGAAAAAATTTTACACAGAAAATTTCATGAATTGCAAGCAACCAAACATATCTTAATACAAGAATTCCTTTATAGAAAAATTTGAAATATTTAAATAAAATCGTTATTTAAATTATTTTTCAATCATACAAAAATAAATTTAATCAATACTTTAAAAATGTCAAGTTATTGAAATAAAACTTATGTTTTGGGTTTCATGCTTATGATTATAGCAAACAATTCCATTAATTTATCATTTTATCTTTTTCGTAAGGAAGAACTCTTTATACATAGTAGAAAAGTTTTCCAGTTTTAAGAAGGTACAGTTATTTTTCATTGTCACATCATGGATCTTTGTCAACAAATTATTTAAAATTGAATAATTTCTAAGGTACCACGAGTTAAAAAAAAAGACACTCTAGTTTAAATTCTGAAAAATTCTTTGATCATTAAAAAAATTGATAAAATATAATTGCACATTTACAGAACAGATTAGTTTCTAAAATAATTGTTTTTAAGACAACTGAATTCAAACATAATTAACTAAATCTTTTTGTTTTTTTAAGTGACTAAGGTTACCTTTTTTTTTTCTTTCACATAAATGTAACAAATTTTGAAAATATATAATTTTGATAGAGTAATCAAGTCATTATTCATTAAGTACAAAAACAGCCAAAATACAAATATTTAAAATTTAACTATATCTTACCGTACAAAAACAATTGAGGACAATTACGGAACAGCTGAGAATTCTTTCCTCGGAGTGAATAGAGTCCTGTAAAAATATTTGCTTATTACTAGCGATTTTCTCAAAATAAATAAAATAATGTGTCATAAAATATCTTTCTTCTTTTCTTCGAGAATAAGACCCTTTCTTACAAAGTCAAAAAGTCTTTCACTCCTAAAATATGGTATGTAATAAAATGTACCCTCTTTCATATTTTGATGACATTTTTAATACAATCCATATTTCAGTAGATTTTATAATATTATAGAATATTTATTTCACAAAATATTATGATTTTCTTTGACAAGTTCCATTTCATTATCTGTCTTGTATAAGACGTTCATTATACTAAATTTTAAAAAGTGTCAAATTTGGTTTAATATCAGCTCTATACAGTAGAGGGCTTTCATTTTCGAGATGTTTTACGCTCGTATTTTTCAAAAAGCTTACATTTAATCTTGATTATGAGCCCCATACTATTAAGGGATTTTATGGATCCAAAAAAGGGTTTTTAATGGTCGATTGGATATTAACATCGCACTTAAAAGCAATACGGTTCTATTTGCCGCGGACTTCATAATTTTAAACATCGATCAAATGACAAGGACAACCTCTGAGTTGACACCTCCCTCTCGAAACTTCCATACGACGTCAAAGGGAGGATTTGGACCTAAACAACTCAACGTGAATCAGTCCATATCCATGGTGAGTCTTTAGTTGCATCAGGATTCGAACACACAACTCGACGAAACAAGCCATCCGGGAGTTCACGACTGGGACTACTGCGGCCACTATTATTAAAGGGGTATGTATGTTAAAAGGATTTAACTACGACAATGGAGAATTTGAGTAATAAAATATAATACAAAAACTTCATATCTCAAAATCCTATGCAATTGCTATATAAAATGACACAAAACATTTTGAAACGATATCAGAGCCGTGTAATTAACTAAAAATTTTATCTTTTAACTGAAACAAAAGACATTCATGAAGAGAAATTACAAGTGGAAACTGCAATAATTTTAGTTGAAATATGTCTTTTAATAAAGGCTTTCGAAATGAGAAAGCACACAAGAATAAGATTTTCACAGTATTTCTGAAATAAATCTCATCATTATAGTCTGCGAATGTGGCGAACAATTAAAACTTAAAGATATACATTTTCAAAAAAATTATATTATCCTCGCACAACAGAAATACTAGATTTATTGCCGCACATTAACACTGAAGCGCAGTCAGTTGACGAGGACGATATAAGCTGGTCCATACCATGCACCACATTACAAGAAAGCTTTCAGACTAACTTAATTCGCAGCAGACCACCTTATTGTGCATGATGGTTTTTAAATGGAATTTGAAATTGAGCCCAGGGCTTTATTTAAGCCTCTGAAGGTTATGCACGAAATTCCCATACGGCTCAAGACCCTCTAAAAAGCAGCTAAACCTAAAATTCCGTCAAGCCATGAACTCGAGAAGAAATCAAGCGTATTTTTTCTTCTGCATGAGAGGTTTTGAAGGAAGTTGGTTTTGAATGTATTTTGCCAAAATCCTTTACCCCTTTTTAAAGATTTAACATCTTGATAGATAATCTGTCGTGCTATGGAGGCACAATAAATGCCGACAGGAAATTTTATGGCTCATTAGAGAGCCTCACTCTTTCCACAAGACCACGTAACTTCTATGAACGAGCATATCACCCAGTTTCCTCTTATATACAAAGACACCGAACTCACTAATAAAAATGCCCTTTCCATGGGGTTGTTGTCGACCTCCCACGTTTTGAAAGGAAGTAGGAATAGAAAAATTCTATTTTTTTTTTGAAGATGTTTGAAATAGAAGAGAAATTTTTTCGCGAACGGTAGTTGTTCCTAAAATGATCCACTTAAGCGCAACTTTACTTAAAAAGTAAGACGCTTGGATGGTTCAGGCATAGAGCTCGCTATCATGACCACTCCACTGTCGTATCCGCCCTTATCGAAATTACGTTATAATTTAAGCAATATCACGTCTTTAATTTAACTGAATAAATGCTTTATAAAGAATCGTGCATTTTAAAACTATCTAAAAATTCACAATATATTTGTTATTTATTACTTGATCACAAAACGATTTTTTGTAAATAATTTTAGCTTTGAGGATTTCTACATCATACAAAAATTTATAACTTAATATTAAATTAAAAAGGTACTAATAATTACAATATGCTGATCTTAAATCTTACCTTTGTTCCAACTTGAATTGCTCGCTTAATTCGATTATGACATTCAGATTTCACGACTTGTAGTAGATTCATGAAAAATTTTACAAACATACTGTTGTAATCCTCAAGTTTCCAACTTTGAGGCCTAAAATGAAATGTACAGTTCGAGTACAAGGAAGTATGTTATTTGAATCACGATTTTAAACGCCATGAAAACACACTATCAAAGAGGCAATTCGGATTAAAGTCTAGTATATACGTCCAGAATACATTTACTGGTATTTTTGTACCTATACTTTCTGAATTTTCGCATATCTATTTGACCTTACAACTATAAAGTTACAAAAATTCTTTTCTTAATTTATGGAAAAATGACAATTTTTTTTAAAAAAAAAATACTTTTAACTTCACAAGATAGAACTACCGAAAGGGCTATTGGGATATCACAATTATGATGCATAATCGAATAGTGAGATCTACATACGACCTGGTTCTTCAAACGCCAAACTTCCCGGCCATTATAAGAGAAAACTTAAAAGTCCCATTCGATTGCACTTACAGAAACTTCGTTTCTCTGCACAAAAGTTAAACAGGACTCCTTTAGAAATAACTTTAAGTACAGCACAGATAGTAAAAGGTAATATTTTAACATCATTAAAATAAAGAGACCATTAAACGATTGATACAAGAATTCATAATATTTTATGCGTACGAAATGAGTTGTATAATGGAATAAATGTATGAAGAAACAGGTCATACCTACATTTCTCAAAATGTTTCAACATTAATAATTATATGACGTTAAAATAGCATATATAAATGATTTACAAATTATTTCAAATACAGTTTTAGATTGGTTGAACCAAACCGTATCAATTACTGTAAGCCCTTCGGGGGCAGTTAAATAATAATTGTAGAATAACTTATTTGAACTCATTTAAGTATTTCAAAATCCAATTATTACTAAAATCATTTAAAATAATTAACATCATAACTGATAATAAAAGCAGTATCGGTGAATTATTTTCATAAAATTTTTTTTGAGGTATTTTATATAAAAGCACTCTGTGGACATATAATTAGCTACCTCTAGCGTAACTTCTCATTAAATTATCAACAATCAAAAAATTTGCGAATCCATTACTAAATAAGTTTATTATGCTATCATTTATGTTTGTTAATAATAGTACGTTTAATGGTGCAAGAGCTAGATGTGGGGTCAAACAAGGTAAAGCTATGATCTAGACGTTTGGGAAAAAAAATAATAATTGGTTGTCAAGGAGAGTCGAAAGTAAAGAATGATAGCTAAGGTGTCCCGGGAGCGCGTCACCCGTGTTTATCAAAGACAGTAAATCCCAAGGAAAAAGAAAGGATCCTCTGGGTGCTTTGGAATCATGATGCTCGTATCTACTTAAAGAAGCCACTGAGGTACCCCAACCTGCAAGACCAATACTCTGATATTATCCCCAGTGGCAGGTTGCCCGGCTATAACCCAGACACTAGGTACCCATTTTATTCGCCTCTTAAGGCATGAATGAGTTACATCGGGACTATCTTTTCACACCCGGTCGCCACACGGGTGATCATTTATGTAAAGAAAAAAATTTGAATGGAATTTCAGTCTTTTTTTTTATTTGGGTATTAAATTTTTAGTTTTAAAAGGTAAAAACATAAAGGTTTATATTTAGTTGATACTATTCGGAAGGGGAAAAAAAATAGAACTGTAAATTGTAGCCACACAACACAGAAGACACTCAAATTTTAGTCAAAGTCCAAAAATTATTCCACCATTAAAAATACTCAGGAATTAATTCTTCGAAAGCATTCAATTTTTAATACTTACGTTTTCTTTCTATGTCTCAAGCAATGAACTAAATGTTTGACTTGCAAATATAACGCATGCGAAAGCGCACAACTGTCTCTGAGATTCACGTGGAAAGTTCTGTGATATTCCTGGTATATATCCATGGACTTCATAATTTGAAGACAAATAGGATGAAGCTAAAACAAGATCAATTTATTTTATTTATTCTGTTTTTTTTTTTTTTTTTTTTTTTTTATTCATACAATTTTTGCTACGGAAAAAGTTGTAGATAGTATTTTTGTCTGAGAAGTAAAATCATTTCTAATTACAAAAATGTATAAAGTGTCGATATTTTCTATAATATTTTAAGAGAAGCTTATTTTTTGGTTAAATGTAAAACTAATTTTTATCATTCTTATTCAAACAGATATTTACGAAAAACATGCAAAAAGATTTTAAATAACTGAAGAAATTTTTCAGAAGAAAATTAAACTTTATGCTTTATATTACATTATTAGTATAAAAGTAATAAAAGTGTTGGATAAGATCATTATAAAAAAAAAATTGTAATGTGGCTTAGCAGAAACTGAAAAATAGCAACGGAATTATTTCCTTTTGTACCAACTTAAATATCTATGAAATACGAAGTCGATTTGTTAAATGGGTTATTCGTGAAATTTCCCTAAATTAATACATGGGGCTCCTCTCCAACTTTATATTTAAGTTTCTGTCTTTAAAATCAAATGAAATGTGATGATGCATATTGGAAAAAAAATTAAAAAATAGAGTGAAGATTATGTAATCAACTCGTATAAAATGGGAAGAGAATTTAATTAGGAATTAAGACTACGATAATTGGTAGAGTACGAGTGTGAGGTGCGCGGGAGTTTTCTGGTGTGTACGTGATTTGTTGAGACTGGGACCCAACACTATCAGGTTGATTGACTCTTTGGAAGATTTACTCGCATCTTATTCCGGTAATCGCATTCTTTGATGCCATAAAAATTGTTATAACTTATGAATAGAAGCGCTTGAGAGCATCCCCTTGTTAGAGGATAAATAATAAAACATAATTGATTATTTTAACTACTTTGTTTTGCTTAAACTTAGGTTGAAATTTAAACTGGCAATTCGAGTAACTTCTAAGATGATAGACGACGAGTAGCTGGATTACGTAATACGTTATATGAAATAATAAAAAAATTATGACGCCGAAATACTTTTTAATAAATACCTTTTTTTTCGAATGCAAATCACAATGATTTCAGCTAAAATCTAATAAAATATTTAACTTAGTTGCATTTAATAAGGTTACATTAAAAAATGCAAAAAGATGCTCTTTAAGATATATATAGTTTACCGAAAATGTAATTACTACAGCTGTTCCGTCACAACACATTCGAGGGAGGTAGTACATAAATTAGCCAAAAAAAAAAAAAAAATAGCCTCACATTATGATGGAAACACAAATATGAAAATTCGAAATGACTAGGGGCATGTTAAACATAACCGTAATATCTAAATAAAGTGATGGCTAATCGTAGTTGACCGCAAGAAATTATTTTGTGGCAAGTTTCTTGTGTTTCAAATCCATTGACTTTAAGTTCGATTAAAAAAAAAAAAAAGCATTATATGATTGAAAAATGCATTGAATTTTTCAAAATTTGCAGAGATATTTAGAAAGATAAACATGTCTAGAAAAATGCAAATTTCAAGCCTTAATAAAAGTTTCAACATTTAATCATTCATTTAATAATAAATACTTTTAAAAACTACTTTGTTGTGAAGTGAACAGTTTTTGTTTACAATCTCCCTAAACTAACTTAATTTGAATAACACTCTATCAAGAACAAATTGACAATAGTCATCCCTAGTTTCATGACCTTGAAAAATACCAAACACATCAAACCATTCCGAATAAATATTCGGTCCCCTCTATCACTTTGATTTTGATGATGCTCATCACGATTGCCAGAAGTACATGTAACTAAAGCACGCTATTTGAATGAAAAACAATTTTCGTGTGTTGAAAACAAAAAGAAATATTTCACACGCATTTTTCATTCCTCACGTCTAGTCGAAAACACGAGTCACGTAAGCTTATCATTGGCACAATGAAAACGATAAATTTAAATTTCAGAAAAACAGATGAAACATCAGACACTCAGAAATTATTTCTGTGAATAATTTGACCTGAATCATGAATTATTAACTGCAATATTCAAAGTGGAATATTTTTTCACTTAAATAGGTTTTTAAAAAATTGTTTCTATTATTAAAATCAGCTGACATGTCTTAATTTTCATATTTATATTATAACTTAAATGTAAAAAAAAAAATATTTTTCTTAAATACATTTGAAATTTGTTCTCGTCTTTCTTATAATAATTCGATGGTAAACTTATTATAACAAAATCACATAGATTGATACAAAGGCTTAAAATTTGTCACTCTTCCAGTTCAACGTAATTAGTTAACAATTGAATAATTTAAATAAAATATTTTTTCATCAAAGGCTCATCAAACTGACTATTCGGATATTCGAATCTCACCATTTTTGAATTTCTGCAACCGAAGTTCTGTTCATATTGAATTGTTGCGACAAGTTTCGCAACAAAATGTTTCTTTTAGAAATCCATACCTTTTCATCCAATGTCTTTGATAGACAGTCGAAGTAACAGCAAGAAGCTTCTTTGAAAAGAGACCCCTCCACGCTGACGAAGTCGACGGCAACGTCCAATTGAGTTTTAAAGTCTTTCAGAATCTTTGTCAAGATTTCGATGTCTTTTAAGACGGTGCTTTTGCCAGACATCTTAAGTTTGGAAAATTCTTGGTCAAGCCAATTTCCAACTTCATCCTGAAAAAAAAATCGCAGGATGTAGTACGAATTTGACGTTTTGGCACATTTCCGACAAATAGATTGTATGACTCATCTGCTTTTTTTTAATAAGAAAAATTGATTTCTGAAACTCTTCCATGATTGTGCAGAGATAAAGATCTTAAATATGATGATAAAGTTGGTTAAGCGATTATCAAATGTTTATAATAAACAGATTTTTTTAAATTCTGAAATGATTGCGAATTTATGATTAAAGTGAAATGTATTGTGTTTCTATGTTATTATATTTAATGAAAATGTAATATTGTATTTTTCATATAATATGCTAAGGATGTGTAAATATGATCGTACCGTCATTACGTTAGTCCAATAGAATTATGTCGGGTTAAATTGTGTTGGCCTTATATACAATTATTTAACCCGATGGTGGAAACCTCTGGACAAATTGACCCATTATTTAGAACAATTTAAACCTCTTTTAGTGTATAATTTTTTTATCATTAAATAAAAAAAAAATGTCCTGAAATCCTTAGTATAATGCAAATAACATAATGTTCCCAAATTTAATATTTTTAATGAAAATTGTCTAAAACTAATAATTGGATTTTTTATTTAAAAAATGTAATATTTTGTTCACTACAATATTGGCAAAATATGTTTCCATGACTTAAACATAATGAAAGTATTTCTTGAAATAATACTCCACAATTTGTGTGTGTTTTTGAATTATCGCAGAGGCCTCTTTTTTTGTGGTGAAGGAGAGGACTGGTTAATCTTTTTATAGAGGTATGCATATCACTAACTGTTTGTGTGCTGGTAGCCGTATCTCCTTCACTAAATATTTGTTGGAGGCTCCAAACATTAAGTTTTCTACGGGTAACATCTTTCATTAACATAACAAAGGTCCTAATCCAATATTCTGATGCTCCACTTCATCTTCAGTCACAGTTTCTTGTTTCGAATCCGTATGCTCCCTGACATAAATAATATTTAATCGATTGTTTATTAACGTCACACTTAGAAGCAACACAAGGGCTATTGGCGAAGGGCCTCGTACATTTAAACATCGGTCAAGTGAAGAGGATGGCACCCGAGCTGGTACCCCCCCCCTATCTAAACTACCGCACCACACCAAAAGAAAGGCTTGGAATATCGATATATTAAACGTACAAAAGCTCTGTTACACGGTGTGTCTTTAATGGAACCCAGTTTAGTTTAGTTCAGTTTTAGATTTTTTTTTATTAACGTCGCACTAGAAGCAACACGAGAGCTATTGGCGACGGACCTCGTAATTTTGAACCACGGTCAAGAGACGAGGACGACACCTGAGCTGGCACCCCCTCTCCTAACATCCACACCACGCCAATGGGAGGACTTTGGGCCCCGAACAGATTTAACGTGCATCAGCCCCGGCTACGCGGCGGGTTTTCGGTGGTCAAGGATCGAACCCGCGCCTAAACGAAAACCGCCGGCCGTGAGTCCACGACCTTGACCACTAGGCTACCACGGCCCTTCAATGGAACCCATACTCGAAACCATGACTCGATGGAAACAACACCGGTCACGAGTTCACTACCAAGACCACAGTGCAAATAATGGATCTCCATATTATTATCATTTGATAAACATCCAATTTCTAAAATTTTGCATATTATTTGGGTAAATTTCGGTTCAGATAAATTAAACTTTTAGATGAATCAGTATCGGTGCAAAAAATGTCACTTTGACGGGAACGTTGGATCCGATTGACAGCATAAACCATTTTGTAAAGAGAAAAATAACACTCCACCTTTCTTTGATAATCTCACACTACTGTATATAAGTTGTTCAACGTTATTCAACTTGAAGGTAAACTGGAAGATATATAAAGAACTAATATCGTTCTAATTGATAGAGATTAGATGTTAAGATTCACAGATGTTATTAGGTCAGACTGACCCAACGTTTCCGGTGACAGTTTATAGAATTCATTGAAAAATGTAACATTTCCCACATCATGTCATGAATTTTGAGTTATATCATTTAAAAAACTTTCATAAAAAAATTGATTTAAAGTTTTTACCTGAATTCGTTTCCGTAAAAATTCAGTTAATTTGTGCTTGTATATAGTTTGCTGAGGCATGACCTTAATGCTAGCAATTTTTTCCAGGATTCTGGAAGAAAAAGATATTTAGAAAATAATTCTTCTTCATTAACATAAATTTTAATGAATTCTTAAACAAATGAACTTATAAGTCCGTATCTATAAGAACCAATCATGCATTTTCTTATTTTCACAAAATCCCAGATATACTTTTGAATTCTTTTAAATGTTTAAAATCTAATTATAAGAGCAAATTTGTACAAATAAATAATTAAACTTGAAATTATAATCTAAGAGTTATATCTACTTAGAAATTCAACATCTTAATTTTTAAATGAAGATTATTCACAAAAATAAAGATACAAAAGCGAATTACTTAATATATTTAAATATATGCATTTGTATTTCGTTTTAAAGTAATATTATCTATGAAATATAATGAAAAAGGCTATGAATTGTTATAAGATTTATTAAAAAGAAATAATTAAAAAATTATTTCTTTTTAACGTTTTGTCGTTCCGTTGACAGAGAATTTTACTGTAAATTGAATACGAAATTGGCGAAAAAAAACTATACGATTTAGTACACATTCAGCAAAAAAAAAGTTTTTTCTTCAAAATATTAACTATCTTTATAATCAACTAAAAAAATTGCTAAGATTTCTTTGAAATTCGTCATATTTTTTTGTATATGAACGTAATAAAGAATATTTGCATGCAATATATATAGATAATTTAAATTATTTTTTATATTTTATTGTTCCACATTTTTAAAATGTGGGAATACATTTTGTTTCCAGGTAACACAATTCAAAATATTAAATCCAAGTGCTTAACTTCAAAATTCATACGTAATCTATCAAAATTTAATTTATTGCTGTTACTTACTTATTAACATAGTTTATATCTAATTTTTCTGCTTAATTTTTTTCAAGACATTTGATTTTTTTTTACTCTGAGAGTACTATACAACATTTTGTAAAACGTTGATTTTTTTTTCACTATAAACGTCGTACTTAGAATAGATACGAGAGATATTGCTTCTAAGGACCTCGTAATTTTTAATTCACAGTCAAGTAAACGAAGACGACACGGAAAATGTCACTCCACTCTCCCTTACACAGTATGCTAATGACAGGACTTTGAGCCTTGATAAATTTAACATGCATTACCCTTCTGCATGAGGGGTGTTTAGCGGAATCAGGATTCGAACATGCGACTCAACTGAAACATTGCCGGAATGGTTCATTCCACTACCACGTCCGAGGAGAATAAAAATGGAAAATATCTTATATCTATTATTCAATTTGATCAATTGAGAATGAGATTTAATCAGTCATTGAGTACTAGTTAGATAAATCGTAATGACCAAAGTAAGATATGAAAGATATAACATTTCTATAAATGATATTTATGTGATCAAATATGTTCAATTTATATCAAAATTCACAGTATTAGAATGAATAAAAAATAGTAAAAGTGTTAATGACAGAAATTAATTGCGTTGCTCATACTCACTTACCTCCATTTCACCAGGATATCGGACTGAAACAACTCGGTGAGCGGGAAGAACAATGGTTGAGTTCGATCCTTGTCAAGAATATCAACGATGTACATGGATACCGTTTGTTCCAACATGTTCGTCTAACAAAGTATAAGAAAAAAAATCGTGTTTCATTACGCAGATGTTCATAAATTCTGTAGGCATATATTATTATCATGGATAATGGAATACAAAAAGATATAATGAAACGCACGCAATATTAAATTAATTTCTTTGTGATTGTGATTACTAACGAACCACTGAGAATCAACACGAAAGCAACTGGCGACAGACCTCATCATTTTGAGCCTGGGTTAAATAACGAAGACAACACATGAGCTGGCTCCTCCCTCCTCAATCTCCCAGACTATATCAGCAGGAAAGTGAGTGAGTGAGTGAGTGAGTGAGTGAGTGAGTGAGTGAGTGAGTGAGTGAGTGAGTGAGTGAGTGAGTGATAGTATTTTAATAGCGCAGGAGCCAGATGTGGCCATGCTGTGCCAAACAAAGAAAAACTGCGATCTAGACGAAAGAAAAAAATTCAAAAAAGATAAAAATTAGTTAACAAGAAGGAAGGTCGGAGATGGAGATAGATCGATAGGGTATCCCGGGAGCGCATCACCCGTGTTTACCAAAGATAGCAATTGGATTGGTTTTATTAACATCGTACTGGAAGTAACACGTGGGCTATTGGCGATGGATCTCGTAATTTTGCCTCGATCAAGTGACGCGGACGACACGAGAGCTGGCACCCTCTCTCTTAACTTCCACACCACACCAATGGGAGGACTTTGGGCCCCGACAGATTTAACGTGCATTAGCCCCGGCTACACGACGGGTCTTTAGTGGAATCAAGGCTCGAACCCACGACTCAACGAAAACTGCTGGCCGCAAGTCCGATGCCTTAACCACTAGGCTACCGCGGCCACACCAAAGATAGCAAATTCCATGAGAAAGAAAAAGATCACTAAAGTGTCTCGAAGTCGTGATACGCGAACTTGCCTAAAGAAAGTAAGCCCCTGAGTTACCCTGATATAATCCACAGGGGCAGGGTGCCTGGCTATACCCCCGGACAATGGGTAAACATTTTAGTTGCCTCTTATGACATGTATGAGCGACATTGGGTCTATTCTTTCACTCCCGATCTCGACACGAGTGCACCAACAAGAGAAATTGGGGTCATCAACGAATTTAACGCGCATCAGTGACCACTATAGGGTAGGTCATTAGTGGCTTCAAGGTTCGAACCCACGACTTGATGAAAACAACGCCGACTTCAAATCTCCCACCGTGCTATAGTGGCCACTATATTCCTCGAGTAATTTTATAAATTACTTAGCTGAAGTACCTACTTTTCGTACGAGCGAGATTTAAAATAATACAATGATAAATAATTTATCAGAAACAAAGATAAACCGTATCGTAATATGCACTAGAGCTACGCGTACCAGAGCGGTTAAACTGTGCAACAAGATTTCTGGCACACAGATAAAAATGTACGTCTCTAGCGCATTTTTATGCGCTGATTACAAATATGGCCTTAAAAATGCAGCCTCATCCTCCAATTTTTTTTATAAATGTATAATATGGCAAAACGTTAATTTTCGAAAAAATAAAAAAATTTCCTTTCCTTTATAAAATAGGTTTTTAAAACTTTCGTCTTAAAAGTATCTCGTTGCTCTCTAATTTATTATCATTGCTTATTGTTGAGTCAGGCATTCAAGTGGTGCACAAGCACATGAACGGGATTAGTCATATCGTTTTCTTATTTGTACACATCAGAGTTACTTACAAAGGTGAGCTTTGCTTGCATGATAACAGTTTTCTGTTCAATAGCTTGAAGTAAGTAGTTTTAGCTGTTAGTGTTTCTGTGCCAGAGCATGTATTCGTTTCCGTTTTCACGGATGGATGAACCCCAACGCTCAACGAATAGCTTTTTGATATATCTGTGTACATATTACTACGAAAAAAACGGCGTCGAAAACTAACAATCAATGTTAAACAAGCATATTAACATGTACTAACATGTTATTGTATAGTTAAAAAAGAGTCAACAGAATGCATGGGGATAAAATAAAGGATATATGGGACCTACATGGGGTTCGGTTCAAAAAATAGGCATTATAATACTTTATGATTATAATAATTACATTTAGTTTGCTTGAGGTACATTTGCACTGCTAAGACATATTTAACTTCATTTTTATCGTCTGATTTTCTTTTTGTATCCGCACAGAATATTATTATCTACTCTAATTTAAACGTTTGCTCATATTTTTCAATATATATTTTAATAATTGATTTTCAAGGCAAAATAGTCCGTATTTATTCTTTTTGCTGGTACCATGGGCAACGTTCTTGTACTTTAAAATGTTTTGTTGTGAAAATAAAAACGCATTAAGAATTTGAAAAAGATACATTCTCTTGATAATAATTGCTTATATGGAGCTTGAGATTAGGAAGTACCCTTACTATACGCTAATTAATATTTCTTTTGGATAATTTTACTTTTTTTTAAAACTTAACAGGGAAAAAAAACGCTAGCATATATTAAAAATAAAATTAGCAAAGCCATTTTCAATTTTTTTAAAATATTTTAATTGTATGTAGGAGATAAAGATAAAATATAGGCCTTCCCTATTTGGTGTATTACATGCTGCTGTGGTTTGCTAAATTGGATGAAAGGAGACAAAGATCGATGCATGTCCTTTTCCATTCTTATATCTGACGAGAGAAGTATTTTTGTCTTTCTCAAATCATCGAAATTTAGTGGCTTAACTTGGTATCGAATATACCCCTTAGGAATAGAGATTCTTTTCATATATACTTCTAAAACGTCTGAAGACAGTGTTACAAACGTATATAAGAGCAAGCATGAGTTAATAAACGAAATATAGTGCGCCAAGTGCAGATGACACCTGCGTGGTCATAGACTGCATGGTACTCGGACTTCAGAATGTATTTACAAAATATCGCTGTTCCCTGGTCTATAGGTCAATAGAGCAACTGACAAACACTATATCATAAAAGAGTTGTCTCTTAGAAAAAATTACATGGGGTAGCATATTAAATACGCCCCTCTGTTGGATGAAAAGCATGTATATTTTCTTTTCATATTTAGTTGGATCTAATTAAAAATTTCGTGAAAGCCATGCAAAAAATGGAGAAGTTCTTACGTATATCAAGTCCTTTCCCTAATGTGAGCGATGCTAAACTAAAACATGAAATATTCGTTTGTCTAAAGATTAGGAAACTTTTGAAAGATGAAAATTTCAAGGAAAAGTTAAATACTGTACTGGCTGCCTTGAAAGCATTTTTTTCAGTGGTTCACGGTTTTCTGAGCATACCAAAGCCTGTAACTATAGAGAGAATTAGTAAACAAGAGAAACAGTTATCAAATGCTAGAACGTCATATGACACTCAAAGTATACTTCCTGGCTTCCTATTTGAAATTAGGATACCTTCAAATAGGAAGCCAGGAAGTATAATAGGAAATTTACTTCCTCCCCTGAAAATTTAGGAGTAGTAAGCGACGAACAAAGAAATTTCCACCAGGAAACTCATACAATTGAAGAAAGATACCAAAGGGAGATGGGAGGCTTTATTAAGGTTAATTTTTTTTTTTTTTTTTTTTTTTTGTGTGGGGGGGGGGGCTTCCAAGAGAGCATGAAAACACCACATAAGACAAGAAAGTAAAGATGCTGTACGTAGAAATGTTTTCAAACATTCTTCTTTGTTGTACTTTCATTTAGTCTCAAATAAATAGATTTAAAAGCATTTTCCTCGTTATTCTTTATCAAAAGTTAATACAAAACTTTGTCACATTCCAACAGTGTGAACTATAAATTACATATAAACAAATACTTTTTCTTGTAATAAAATTCGAAATACAAATATTTGTTCAATGTAATTACGTTTCACAATCCAGTTTTGAATTTTGTTTGAATTTCACCGCCCTCTGTGACAAAATTTCATTTAAAAATATTTCATCTCTTTAATCCCCTTTTTTTCGGAAAAAAAAACTTGATATAGCTGATCCATGATTCGTCACGTTGAAAAAATGGTGGGTGTCACACATTTTTAATAGTCTCTATCGTACGCAGCGCAGACGATTCAGTAAAAAACAGCCAAAATAATTATTGTTCCAGAAATAAAAAGAGGTTAAATTTTTGGGCTAGAATAATCTTCCTTGGTGGAATAGATGGAGGCGAAAAAGCCAAAAACTCACTCACTGATTATGTAATTAAAATATATGTGTGAATTTCCTTTATTGATAATTTCTTCACTTCTTTTTTAAGCCTTTAAAACATCTCCAACAAATTTGGAAGATCAGGGGTGTAGATTTGTATAACGGAGTAACAAACCAACAATTAAACATACACTTTTATTTTAGATTTGGTCTGGAACAAAACCTAACGCGACTCCCTTATTTTTAAAAGATTTCAAAAAGTCAAATTGCGTTAAAAGATCCGCATTTTAACGAATTTTGTGAGTAGAAAAAGTTGGAAAAAATTGTTACAGCTACTAAAAAGCACGAAAATATGATTAAAAAAAAGGAGAAAGGATCGGAAAATAACCCCAAACGAATTTGAAAAAAAAAAATTGATGAGAATATGCTTGAGGCTGCCTTCCACATATCAGAAGCACCCTAAAAATTGTTGGAGTGATATGATCAATGTGGTGGGGATTTGTATGAAGGATAGACAAGTAAACAGTAACAGTTTACCCTTATAGTCGAAAGCAATGTATTAAAAGAGCATAAAATTTGCATTAAATTTATTTAAATACTTGTGCGTTTACTTTACATTTACCTTCAACAAACAGCCAAATAAGTATATCTAAGAAATATTAAAACACGCTTTTATATAAAAAATCGAAACAATTCCCGGATTTTGCTACCGAAAACAATTGATACGGCTGTTCTCCACATATCGCATTCAACATCGAAAAATTCACAAAAATCCAATAATTTGGTGAACTTATTTAAATTAATATCATGAGAGAGTATTTTAGCACTATATCTTTTGTACGCAATTATGCCAATAAAATATGAATTGTAAATAAATATTCCACGCCGTTTTAAAAAAATTAAATCTACCGTAAATTTCTCTTTAATGATTTTCCAGTTAAAGAAAGGTCTTTATAAGATTATCAATATGTTAGAGCAATATCTAAAAGCTTAAATTGAAAGACTATATTTTCTAACAAAAAAAAAAAAAAAAAAAAAAAAAAAAAAAGAGAATATTTCAGTTGGAACAAAAATTTCATGACGTTCTCATTTTTGTACCGCTCAAGATTGAAAACCAGAAAAAAATCAAAATTCATATTAATGCAAAAAAATGTCTCACCTCTTTATTTCAAAAAATTGCATTTCAGATTTACGGATTAGTTATATTTAAGCAATCTATTTTCCACCTGTGGCTAGATTTATTGATAGGCTTTATTAACGCCACTCAAGAAACATGAGGGCTATTGGTGACGAACCTCTGTCATGTGACGAGGGCGATACCTGAGCTGGCACCCCTTCTCCTAACTTCCACATCACGCCAACAGGAGGACTTAGAGTCTCGACAGATTTAGCACGCATTAGGCCCGTCTACTCAGAGGGTCTATAGTGGCATCAAGGCCACGGCCACACATATGGCTAAAAGAAAACGATGTAAAAACACTTGAAAATAAACAGGTTACTTTCTTTTTTGCCTATTTTGATATTTTCTTCAAAAAATTATTCACTTGAAGATCAAAATCTAATCACATTTTTACTCATTATCTTCATATTTTAAAATTACATTTTTCAAAAGTTTTAAATCAAAATAGAAAAAAAATTCTACAAATACCAATAATGTTTTTGTAAAAAGTCACTGTTTATAAAAATAATAATAAAAATTTCATCTTTCGAACTACGTTGCTAAAAATATCTACTGAGGAATGTAATATAATATAGATATTTTAATGGAAGAAATAATTTTATTGCATCATTATAATACAAATTTTAATTTAAAACATTTAACATCCAAATGCACTCACAAATTTTTGATACGATTCGCTTTTTACGAAATCACTAGATTGTCTCGTCACAAAACAATGAAAAAAGATACCTACCAGCAAAAACTGGATATTCCGTCTTTTAAGTTGTTTATTAACTGCACGAAGCAGCATGCATATCCGAGCGCTAAAAGGAAAAGAAGTCAAAAATTCGACTCACGCGTTACAATTTAGTCTAGGCGCCATTTCCAGCTTGATAGAGCTGTTTACATAAAAAGAGAAATAACCTGTCTCCTCACTCTTATCCAAGTTCGCTTTAATGCGTCATAAAAAGGCTTTACTTTTACAACTTTCGTGAGTGAAAATTGCTGTGTGTCTTGAAATTCATTGCCGGAAATGGAATGCTAAAAAATGCTCTTACCAAGCTGTGCGTGTGACGCAATTTCGTAAGATTTATTTTTTTTTAATTTTCAAGGTTCAATTCTATACCTTGATATATTTTTACTCTTTTTACGAGAGATGATACGATGACTAGCTATTCTGATATCAAAATAGGAAACAAATGTAACGAAATGACAATTTTTAAAACAGCGGTTCTAGATTCTGATAGAAATGCTTAAATAGAATATTTTCATGCTCTTTAGTTAATTTAAAGATTTTTTTAAAAGTTTGCTTGGAAATTAGAAGGACATTTAAAAAATGAAAAGCTACTCTTTAACGTTTATTCGCAAGTTATATAAGATTAATATTTTTCATAAAAAAATGTTTGATTTAATATATATTTCAATTTTTTAACAAAGTAATTTGCTACAGTACTAAAAAATAATATTTCCTTTCCACTTAATTAAAAAATCGGCCCTCCATATAAACACAACTGAATGAACTTGACGTTTTTTATCAAAACAGCAAACGCACACATTATAATCCCTTTTACATGCAATGCAAGTCTGTTCAGAGTATTTTCTAATCGAATTACCCAAGAATATTTCAGGCTCATAAAAAAATTGATTCACAACAAGTTCAAAAATTTGCTTCATTTAAACATATTTTTGTATTTTAAAAATAATATCTTAATTCATAAATGAACAATGTATTGGTCAAAAGCTATTTATATTGAGTTAAATTTCAACCTATCGAAAAATGTTTCTTTTGAAGAAATCGAGATTAATCATTTAACAGAGTTTTATTCTAAAATTAAAATCCTTTTTATAATTAAATGTAGAGTTACAGTGAATACATTTAAATATGTATATTTTATTTGTCTTAATAATTTATTCAATGCTTAAACTGGCAGCAGTAGTCAAGAGATTCTGACTATTCTCCAAAGAACACCAAGTTCGAATCCTGATTCGTTGTCAAAAAAATGGAAGAGGGAGTAATGACGGAAGTTAATGCCACAAAAGCCAGATGTAGACATGCTGCGCCAAACAAAATATAACTGCGATCTAGACGTATGAAGAAAGAGGAAAGCTGAAAATGACAAGGAGGGTCGAAAATAGAGAAATATCGCTAGGGTATCTCGGGGTCACGTCACTCGAGTTTGCCAAAGACAGTATACCCAAAGGAAAGAAAAATATCACTAGAGTGCCTCAATGTCGTGATGTCCGTATCTACTTGAAGAAAGTATGCCCCCGAGTGCAATGAAACTGGGGATAGGGGGTATTACACGGTAAATGAAACAGAGCCTCGTATGATGCGAGGTAATAATCAGTATCGTACTCGTCACTTGGCAGAGGCTCAAAATTATGAAGTGCGTCGCCATACAGAACTATCATAGCTCTGGTGCGATGTTACAACAAATTCAGCCAACTGTTAAAGCTGGTTTAGAAAGTTTGATATATATCTGACAAGATATATTGCAAAGATGCTTTCGCGATGACATATCGGAAACAAAGTTTATTGAGGATCCGGTATTTGCTTTTGCATTCAGATAAATAAACAGAATAAAATTTTATGGGATGTTAAAAACGATGTGTCATGAAATAACGAGTATTTGTACTATTTACGATTACTGATCACAAAGTTATTGCCATTTGATGGTAACTTTCATAGTCAACTGAAGAAGCAAAAAGATTGAAGAATACTTCTAGGGAAAGTTTTATGATAAAGAGCGAATAAAAATTTTGAAAACCAAAAATTTAATTAAGGAAGAACATACACAAAAAGTAAACATGTAATCCAAGATAAATATGAATTTTTTGAGAATCGAAAAAAGGCGTGCGAAAAACTACAGAGCATTATTAAACATTTGCAAAAATTACTTCCGTTTCTAAATCGGACGCACAAAGAACCTTTATTTCAATTAACATACCCATTAAAAAAGCACACCGTTCCTTAGGAAATTAGATCTCGTAGTTCTGAAGCACATACGCTATTGTAAAGAACGATTCCTCATTTTATATTACCTTCTCCAAACTTTCACATCATACTACTGAAGGATTTTAAGAATCAAGTGAATGGGGGAGCCCTTTACAACTCTAAGAACCTACCCCACAAGTTAAATATTCAGCGGAACTGAGATTAGGATACAGGGCAAATCAAATAACTGTTGTCACTGCTTTTTACAACAGGTATGGTTGCTTCGAATCATGGTGAAACGCCGAAGATGAATTCAAGCCTCTATAAACGTTTCCAATAAATTTCAACAGCGCACAGAAGTAAGCTCTAAGTTTAATTGGATCTAAATTACAGCACCTCTTTCTTTTCTTTTTTCTCCACCCCCCTCCCCCGTTTAGATTCATCAAACTCTATAAAGTATCCATAAACTACGATAAGTAAAAAAAAGGGGGGAAATGAAATACAGCAAGAACTTTGTCAGTCAAATATTTGAAAAAAAAACTGTTCAATATAATTATTCTCTCTTCAAAAATTCTGTGCAATATTATACAAGCAGAGGATAATTTTTGAAACAAAAATACTTTCTGATTTGTTTATGTAATTATAAAAATCTCGATACTTCATAATATTGCAATTACATTTATTTACTCTTTTTGACGTCCCACTTAGAGTGATGGTAGATTTGTAATGGCAAGAAAGTCAGATATGGCTATGCTGGGCCAAACATGATGCAATTGTGTTATAAACGTTTGACAGAAAAGGAAAAAAATTATTGACAAGGAGGGATCGAAAATAAGGAAAGATCGCTGGGGTACCCCAGAGGTGCTTCACTTGTGTTTCCCAAAGTCGGTAGACCGCATGGGGAAAAAGCAAATCACAAGTAAACCCTGGGGTCATGATTCCCTTAAATAAATAAAAGTAAGTCCCTGAAGTATACGTCACTCTCAGAAACAACACGAGAACCATTGGTGAAGGAGCTCGTAATTTTGAATCATTCTCGACTGACGAGGAAAACAAACATCACCAGGTGACCACCCACTCTCCAGACTTCCACACAACACCAACTTAAGAATTAGCAACCCCGATAGGTTTAACATGTATCACCCCGCTACACGACGGGTGTTATTGCAACTATGATATTCTTTCAGCATTTCAAGTTGATTCAAAATTACATGATTATTCAAATAATTCTGATACAATTTAATCGTGAGTTATTTTCTTTGTTGGTGTTCTAAGATTTAAAAAAGTATTTGTATCACTTTGGTATAAAAAGTTCGCTCTAATTGTTTTGAACCTACACATTTGAAAAAATAAAAACTAATTTTAAAATTTTAAAAGGTGATTGTAACATAAGTTATGAATTAAGACAAAAATGAAAGAAATGTTTCAATTCCGTCAAATATCAACATAATTAATAGCTATTTCATTAACTTTTTATGGCGATCCGTTCGATTCGTTTGTATGATTGCGAGTTCTTGAATGAAAATACAATTCAAAACAGAAAAATCAACAAACCTCAAAGCTTGAAATCGATATCATGGGACCTTCCAAATCTTGACTCAACAATTCCCAAGTAGATGTATTGTTGGCAGCTTTCTCTACCCTGAGCAACGAATTGTAGATGGCAGATTGTTGTATCTCGGGCGATTTCTTTTCATTTTGCCATTCCAGGAGGGTTAACAATTCCCTGTGACAAACAAAATTATATTAGGCAATGAATAGTTTTAATTTAAATAAGTTAATCTGATAATCCAAATATTCTGCAAAGGCATTTAATCTTGGCTTAAATTTTTAGTAAGCTTTTTCAAAGCAGGACGTAAATTAATTATCACTTCATGTTTCTGGGGTTTTTTTTATTTTATTTGAATTTTGTTACACTAAATTCATAATCCCTTTTAAATAAAAGATTTTTAATATTCATTTCTGCACGAGCAGTGCTTGTTATAATTTTGATATAATGACTAAGAAGAAAAAATTATTTCAAAATTGCTTTGAAAATGTTCTCTTATAATCCAAATGAAATACTTTTATTCGAGTGAATTTTTTCAAATGGACAACCGACTGATTGTTTATTAACGTCTTTGCGACACGAGAGCTATTGGCAATGGACTTCGTAATTTCGAACCTCAATCAAGTGACGAGAACGACATCTGAGCTCGCAACTCCTTCTCTCCACCACTAACGGAAATACTTGGGATCCCGACAGATTTAACGTGCATCAACCCATCAACCAAGAATACATGATAGGTTTTTAGTGGCATACTGGGTGAAATCCATGACTTGACTGAAAGAACGCCGGCTTTGAGCACGTTAAAGCTACCACTGCTTATTACCACACTGCTAGAGCTGCCACTTTAAAATGGGGGGCGAACCGATTTAAAAATAGAAATTTAAAAATCTTTTAGATGCTTGATATTCGTAACGTCTTTACCAAATTTTACGTCTTGAATATCAATTAAATATTTTAAGCGATGGATTCTGCAAACACTAGAGCACATGCTTTATTTTTCTAATTAAAAAAAAAATGTTTCCTCTATTTTAATTACGAGAAAATTTCATTACTACAGTTTGATAGTTTAATTCTGCTTTTCTTTGTACCATTACTATAACATTCTTTCTTTCTTCATATTCATTAACAAAAAAAGGTTTGAGAAAATGTCTTTATATATATATTCCTTTGTATTACGCAAATATAAAATAGTCTTCTATGATTTTTTTAAAGATTAAATAAAACCCAAAAATTTTATTTTGCTAAAAAAATTCCCACGTTTGAATATTTAACTAGTTAACGTTTCTTACTAATACTTTCTCGTAATGAATGACCAACGCTTAAAAATGAAAACATATTTCAATTGCAATTGAAACTCACGCTAGTGTTTGAGAAAAACAAGATATCTGATTTCTATCGGCAAAATCCACCAACTGGTTAGCTGCCTCTTCTGGTATACTTCCGTCAAAACTTTTCTTCTGAAAAGAAAACCAAATGCAGATAAAAAAAAAACACAATGAAACAAAACAAACATCCACTCTATAACGGAAGAAGTAAGCGTCGCTTTTGATAGTGACAAGTTCAAAACACATTTACCCTTTTGGTTTCCGTTGCAGATGACTCCATTTCTTTTTTGAAGAGCTGATAATAAACTTCAGTGACTTCGCTAATGCTTAGCAGCTGTATGCTGTCATATTCTTCGCTTTCCTGAAAAGAAAAAGCAAACTTGCATTCACCCGCAGCGCTCTATGTGAGAGAGAAATAATTTGAACAGGCGTTCATAAATAAACAAGACACAACAGTTCCCAACGTAGTAAACTGTTTTACTTGCTTCCTTTTCTACATCTTTCTGAATAATAAATTAATTCTAATTTTATCTCTTCGTTCATTGTTGTACGTAAAAATTCCTTTCCAAGGCAATTACTAACTTTGATTTTCAAAGTTCCTTCTATCATATTCCACACACGTGGCCGCGGTAGTCTAGTGATTACGGTCACGCGGTCGGTGTTGTTTCTGTCGAGTCGAGGGTTCGGTACCTGATCCCACTAAAGACCCGACGAGTAAGGGGGTTGATGCATATTAAACTTGATGAGGCTCCAAATTCTCCCGTGGACGTAGTGAGGAAATTTTGAGAGGGCCAGCTCAAGAGACGTTCTCATCACTTGACCAAGGTTCAAAATTACGCAGTAGTTTTGTACACACGTAATTATGTAGTAGTCGATAACCAGTAGTCCCCTGTTGCTTAAAAATTTGGCATTGACAAACGACCAATCTCCACACAAGACCACTGCGTACAGAATAAAGCAGGTTTCTTAATCAGTATATATTTATTAGCTTAAATAGAAAATTTGTAAATAGCTTTGGACAGTAAGCTCTGAAATCCGGCATATTCGAGACCACGATTGTGCCCGATTATAGAGCGCCCATATAGTTTTAGCGAGTATACCAAAGACAATTCACTCCAGAAAAAAAATTTAACTATTAAAACAAGCATTTAATTTCTTTACGCCCACATTCTGATTATAGTTATTTCATTAACGTCCCACTGAGAAGCCACATGAGAGCTATTGGCGGCAGACCCCAAATTTTGAGTCTCTGTCAAAGAACGGAGGACGGGACATCTCTCTCCAAACTTTCACACCACGCCAAAGCGAGGACTTAGGACTTCTACCAGGTTTAACGTGCATTAGACGTGCAACACGGCGAGACTTCAGTGGCATCAGGGCTCGAACCCTTGGCTGGACGAAAACAACGCGGCAACCATGACCTAGTCTACTATAGCCACCACACATACTCCGAGTCAGTTAATTATATAAATATCCGAATAAATATTTCGTCCTCCTGGTTAACAAATTTAAATTAAAGATTAATTTATTCGAGTATTCTTGTATTAATAAAACACACAACACCAAAGAAAAATTAATACAGTACAATGATAGCTAAAACCAGTTGTAACTAGCTACTCTAATCAAAACATTATTCGCTTGTTTGTTTTATTTGCACTTGAGGAACACCTACTGGCCTTAGAGAAAATTTTACAATACACCGTACACACGAAGCTGTAATGTGCAATCGCGATATGCAAACTACTGGAAAACAAGAAATACTCTACTAAAATGAAAACTAACAGCTATGATAAACAATATCCAAAAATTCGAACAGAGCTTTGTCGCGATCTAACGGTTAAAGTTAACAAAATTTCCGAATCCACATGAAAAATTTAGCAGTGATTCATCTGTGACGTTTTCTCCTCCTGCTTATGCAAAAATAATCCTGAAGCCTTTAGTTGCGGCAATTTTTAAGCTAAAAACAAGTGCAATGAACTTTAAACAGAAACACGAGTGATAAAAACTGATGAAATAAGAATAATCGTTGTAAACAAGATTCTTTCAATTTATCATAACTTTTGAGAACGTTATTCAATATATACTGTAAACTAGTACAGAATTCATTACTCAGAAAAAAACAGCAAAGAAAGCATATTAAAACTGTAAATAAATAAAAGTTTTATGTTAATATACATAGAGGCCAATAGATTATTCAAAATCGAATTTCTACAAAAGAATATTTCGTATTTCGGACATTACTAGACAGCGCAAGAATAAAGTTTTCAAATTGATGGATTTTGTCAAATTTTAATCTTAAAAAATGGTCGATAGTACATTACCTCAGATATGATTTCAAAACTGGTGTGAGAGAATTTTTCCAGATAAAATATGCATATCTGACTTAAAAATTAAATTTCAGGTAAGGAAAATTTTTTCACTTCTTTATATTTAAATCTAGTTATTCTCGTTACAGAAGTCAAGAATAATTTGATAAAAAATGTGATTATATTTTTTCCAACAAAATTTGATCCTTCTTTCCTCATAAAAAACAAATTTTACACTAGATAAATCAAATAAACCTTAAATTTGTTTTAAAGGCAACTTTTCCAACTGAAGTTTCCAGCAAATGCACACTAAATCCGGTTTCCCTGATGCTTTTTCTTCCAACTGTAATCGATCCAACGATTACAATAAAAATTCTACTTATTAAATGTGATTAAATAAAATTTTATAGTGCGCATTTACTCAAAGAATTTTTCTTGAACGCGCGATGAAAAGTATAATTTATCCTATCTTACCATTTAATTTTGCTTCAACACAGCTATTTACGTTTAATTGTTCATATTAACGTCACTCTAAGAAGCAACACGAGCGTTATCGGCGAAGAACCTCGCAATTTTGAAATCTCATCAGGTAACGAGGATGACAAGTCAGCTAGCCCCTCCCTCTCCAATTTTCCACATCATGCCAACGAGAGGACTTGGGCGCCAACCGCGAGTTCGTGAACATGACCATACCGGGGCCACGGTCACATAATTCATATTCTGGAAGATGGAATGCAATTTTGGTTTGATATTTTCAACCAACCAACTAAATATTTTTTTTTATTTAAAAATAAACACACAAACATTAAGACGCAATTTTGCGATTCAATTTATTATTATTATTATTATTATTATTATTATTATTATTATTATTTTTATTTTTTTTCATTTCTTTTTTCCATAAAGTTTGGTTTTGAATATTTCATTGACATTCAAAGCAAACATAAAACACTTATTTTTGATAAGCAAAAGTAATTTTTGATTGTTCATCAACCTTCTAAGAGAGAGATATTCTTCAACCCTCATCTTTGAAAACTGATGAATCACACAATTTGCATCTTTTGTGAACTTTACAATGACTCTGGAATAACCAGTACAAGATAAGATGCTTTTAAAAAATAAAAGAAAAACTCTCTAATCAATAATATACACAAAGACTATATCCGAAAACATTTATCACGAATTGAAATTAATCCGAAATTCAATGCAGGAAAACAAATGCTCTTATTTATTTTCATTTAATAAGAAATATCTGGCGCATAATTTGCTCATCTCTGCTTAAAATGACGAGAGAAGAAAAACTATATCCAAATGAACAAATTTTGACTATCAAGAATCTGATTAAGACTTAAAGTTGTTTGTAATATTGAATGTAATATGGAATAATTTTAAGTTGGTGCACGTAAAATTGATTGGGTTTCAATCATCATGTAACATAGTGAGATTAGTGGTATTACGGAGTAGTGTGGAAGTTTGGCGTATTGATTACAGGCGTAATTCTTGTCATTTTAATATGGCATGTAATCACGGGATCCGACAACAATAGCTAGTTGAATCACCCTGTGTGATGTTAATATGAAAAAAAAAAAAAAAAAATAGACTTGATAAATTGAACAGATAAAAAAATCTTAATGTTTACTGATAATTTTAACATGCTTTAAGATTCCTATAATAAATTCTTCAAGCAAATTTAAATCATTTACAGATGTAATATTAATCATATATTGCTTGTAAGATTTTAAAGAATAACATTTTACTGGGCTATCAGAAATTGAAATTTTCTATCTTTCCCCCCTAAATTATCACACTATTGTATGGCTCTTTAGGTACTTGACTTACATTGCATATCAGTTACTGATATAATTACTAATGATTTTGCGGCCGTGGTGGCCCAGTGGTCAAGTGGTGTTCTTTTCGTCGAGTCGTAGGATAAAGCCCTGATGTTACTGAAGATCCGCCATGAGCCGGGGGTGATGCACGTGAACTCTGTCGAAGTCCTAAATCCTCTCGTTGGAGTGGTGTGGAAGTTTGGAGACGGAGGTGTCAGCTAAAGTGTCGTCATCACTTGACCGAGGTTCAAAATTACGCGGTTAGCCTCGTGTTGCTTCTCACGGCGACTTTAATAAACAATTCAATACATCACTAAGGTTTTTAGCAAATAATGGATGTGTGAACAATTGAATGGCTAGAAATAAAGAATACTTTTGCATTTTTCCTTTGGCGTACTGCAGCAAATGGGGGGAGGGGTCTCATTTCTTATCGTAGAGATTTTGCATAAAAGTAGAATTTCTTGTTTGGGAAATAAATGTCCTAACAATAATATTTTCCATCGACGTACTTCATGCTATTTGTGTATTTAACAAGCCCTTCTAGGATATCAAGCATTTTTTAAAAAAATGCGATATCATCATTCGATTTCGAATCTATAATCAACCGCCACATATATTTTAGAGAAGAATAAATCTCATTCGATAATCATTTGAATAACACCTGATGCATAATTTTAGCTAACGTCTAAATTAAGACATCATTTCGAATTATCTCTGTACGATCTAGAAAAACATCACGCCGAACCGACGACAAATGTTTATTCTACGTTTCATCCCACGATGATTAAGACGGCATTCTTATCACTTATTTATTCTGCTGGTTTATTGGACAAACCACACAACTTGAGGACATCTAATCTAATGTTTAGAAATTGATTTTAAATGTACTTTTTTATGCTAATTCGTTTCGAAGAACGTTGAGAAACGTCGTGCCGTTTCATTATTTCATATACTGACCAATTGAAGTTTTCGAAAAAAAGTTTTTAACGAATGAAACTGTAGAACATTCTTTCCAGTTGCAAAACAAAAATGTGCATTATTATATATGTTCTATGAAAAGTTATCCCAGCCCAAATACTTATACATTTTATAATAACTAAAAATAAAAACATGATATAAATTCGGGAAATAAGGTATAAATGTAAAATGGCTTATTTTAAAATATGTCTGAAAATATTCTTATTTTCAATTTCTATTTAAAATCTAAACTGAGTAACAAAAACACTGGGAAACGCAACGATTTGCTTATAATAGGATTAATAACAAATTGATTCGGGAAACATTCCCAAAACATTATGATATTGTAAAAAAAAATGAGACTTCTTAAACTTTTAACAAGCTCTATTTTTATGTGTAAAATTCTGGAAACAAATTCAACTTATTTCCTGAAAAATAAGTTTAGTTAATTATGCCAGTATGAGAAATAGAAAGATATTGTTAAAGTCAACAAATATGCATCGTAAAATATTTTTATCCTCGCTAACATCAACAATTATCTATAAATTGCAACAATTATTACCACAATTGAGTACTACTGAAAACACAAAAACAGAAATGAAAAAAATAAAAGCATTAAAAATATTTTAATTGAAAAGGTCTTTTAATTCTGATTTTTTTTATTATTATTATTTTAGCTTTCGATGCTCAGATTTCTCCTTGTGCACTCACAATACTCGAAACAATGTATTACTAAAATGCGAAGGTTATCTGGTTGAAGATTTTCTATATATTTCAAAAAAGTTGCAAAAATAAGAAGGTGACTTTTTTATTTCTGCAATCAGATACAATTACTTCGAAAGTAATTGTATCTGATTCTTGAAGTACTTTTCCTGTAAGATTCAACATATTTTATCAATATTTACCTTAAACTATCAAAAAAGGAAAGCATTTTGCATTGTCTTACTATAAAGGTAGAATTTTATGCTATTAAAAGATTGCGAATAGAATACGATCTAAATTTTAGCGGATAAAATATTCATCTAGCAATTCAAACTGTTTTCTTTAAAATAAAGAAAATGAACTCAAGTTCGAGTAATAGACATGAAACAGTTCTTGATGTACTTGTTCAACCGAAAAACCATTATAAATTGAGAAAATTATTGAAATCTGATACATATAATATATATATATATATATATATATATATATATATATATATATATATATATATATATATATATATATATATATATATATAATTCCTGTTCAAATCACTTGTTATATCTTACTTTACTTTCAGATCTCAACTGATACACCCAGACTTCCTTCTAAGTTGCAAAGGTTTACTAATTGCTTCTCAAAGTGTTGCATCCATAATTGAAGGGTTCAGACGTAAAACGTGGGAGGAGTATTTCGGAGAAAACTGAGCTACACTCATTATATTGCTCTACTATTAACCAATTTGGAATTCACCGAGTCTAAATTGCCGAGAGTTGCATGGATGAATGACAGAGACAATTTCAAACATCACGCGAATTTAAACGTGTATGAAACAAGGAAAATTTCTTCGCATTTATTTTGGAACTGTCACAATATGACACTTATTACTTATCAATCATATCTTTTCAACCGCATATTTTTTATATCGGCGCATCTGTTGCAAGGTGTAATTCAACTGAAATTCCCTAAAGGGATTTCCATCATATTTCAGCCAGTTTAAATTTCCTATAGCCTCAAAGAATCTTTGTCAAATTTTAATTTTCAGATTTTTGTACTTTAACTAAAACTTCTTCGAACACAAAATAACAAGACAATTCCAAGGAATAATAATGTATAAATTCGTGATTTTGAATATATAAATCAATTTTTTTAAAAAAAAAATTGATGAGCAAATGAGGAAGAGTTATGGTTTATGGCGCTAAAGCTAAATTTGGTTAAGGTATACGACTACGTTCGGAACCATGATTTTGAAAAAACGTATAAATGAATAATTTTTTTCTTATATAACACATGGATCAATACGTCCCGAGACTAACATTGAAAACAACATTTTTTTTGCAAATTTTTTTTTTATTCATCAACATAACACCTTTTTTTAATAACCTTTTTGGGGGTTTAAAACGTTCCAAACTTTTTAAAAATTTTTTTTTTTTTTTTTTCCCGCAAGAAATCTTTTTTGTTGCGAGTAAATAGCGATAAACAGCTTTCTGAATCATCGACTCGTTGCTGTTTTTGTTCCATCAAAAGCAATCGCGGCACCCACTTGGAAAAAACCTTTTTCATGCTCAATTTTTCATGAAGGATAGTAAATACACTTCCATATGATATCTGTGTCATCTCAGCAATCTCACGGAGCTTTACTTTACGATTTTTCATTATAATTTTTGTCACTTCACTCACATTTTCCGGTGTAACGGCTTCCACAGGTCTACCCGAGCGTTCCGCGTCATTTGTGTCGGTACGACCACGTTTAAACTCGGCAAACCACCGACAAATCGTTGCTTTTGATGGACAAGAGTCCGGGTAACATTTTTCAATCCATTGTTTCGATTGCACGGTGTTTTTACCCATTAAAAAACAATGTTTTATCAGAACACGAAACTCGGTTTTTTCCATTTTTTAAACAAACTACAAAACGACTTCACTCCAACCTCGATAACTCAGCTGTTTCTGGTCCGATCGACTTAAAATTTTGACACGTTTCAAGCAAAGGTTAGTACTCTAGAAAGACCTGGTTACTGGTTTACTACGAGCGCCATCTCTGGGTTAGTCTCGGGAGTTATTGATCCATGTGTTATTTAGTATCATCTGAATTAGAATGTACTTAAAAAAAGAATTTCAAAAGTTTTATTACAATGAAAATATTTTTAAATGTAATTTTTTAGCATAAAATAAGAAAATAATAGTACTTTCAAAATATTCTCCTTTCATGAAAAATCTCTCTATAACATTGTTATTCAGCATATGTATTGATATGACATCTGTACAGAGCCTGAACTAGAAATTTTTAATAATTCACATCATTCAAGTTATTACCTTTAAAAAATTGTTAACATACGGAAAATTTTATTCTTCAGAAAATGGATTTAAAGTTAAAATTTGTTAAGAAAACAAAGGAAACGTCTGATATTAAAATACTTATAACTTGATTTCTATGTACCGTAGCTACAAGTGAGTGAATGTAAAGTTTATTGGTGCAAGAGTCGCGGATATGGCTATGCTGTGCCACACAAGATTTAATTGTGGTCTAGACGTGAAGAAATTGAAAAAAAGACATATAGTTGACAAAAAGGAGGGTCGAAAATAGAGAAGGATCGCTAGGGTTAACACGGGGGTGCCCGTAGCTACAAATGAAAGGTAGGTTTAGAAAAAGAATATTTCAAATATTTTAATGGATAAATAAGAAAAAAATTCGGTATTTTCTCCGAAATTCGAGTTTTTAACGTAGTCGGATACCTTAAGCTGCGCCAAGTATTTGTTTAAACTGTAATTTATACAGAAAGAAAAGAAAAAAGGTAAAAATTAAGTGAAAGAAGGGTCGAAAATAGAGAAGGCTCACTAGAGTATCACAGAGTCGCATCCTCGATGTTTATCAAAGACGAGAAGCTCCATGGAAAGAAATAAAACAATAAGAAGAATATTCGAAGTCATGATACCCATACTAACTTAAAGAAAGAAAGTTCTTGACAGGTTATTTCCTATTCTTAGCCAGAATGATATCAAAATCGAGTGATTGAAGTAACAATCATCCTTGATTTTTGAAAATGATCTATATTATTTCACAATACTCAATTTAATTATGATTTATTTCTTCATTCATGAAAAAAAAATTAAATTCTTCAAAAGTTGCATAAGCAGGTTCTTGTTAGCTCTATTCGTCACATTTTTTTTTCAAATAAAAACAAACAATTCCTATACAGAATTCTTTTTCCGGAAAATAAAAAATTTAAATCGCATATATATTCATAAAGATATCACTTTATTTCCCGCTATAATGGCGAATGAAAAATTTATTAAAAGATTTTAAAAATTAGTAATATCATACATATCTCTTTCTTTCAAATTAATTAAATTTGTAGCATATTTTAAATGGAATTAAAACTGCAAATAATTTGTGAAGAGAATCACTTTTGCGTATTCCAGGAATAGGGATAAAAACAAGGAAATAAGAAACTTATCTCTATTTACACAATAAAACTATATTCAATAAGTGATACATGCACACACACAAATACATATATAAATGATGTAAATAACTATTATTAATTTAATAATTTTTAACTATACAAAACTTTAAATACATATAAAAGCATCTAAAAACAAACATGAACAATTTATTAAAACTAAAACCTTAAAAATATTACAGAATTAAATGATAAATGTAGTATATTATCAAAATAATCATAAAAATTTAAAAATATTCCAAATTAAAAACAAGCAAAATATAAAAATGAAAAAAACTAAATTTTACAGAAATATAAGTTATGCTTAATAGTTTTCATAAAAAATACATAAGCCATTAATTAAAAATTATAGCTTAAATACAAAACTATACAAAAAATAGCATATCTGATGAGAAAAATAATGAAAAGCAAAAATGGAGAAATATAATATATATATATTGTCCCTCCCAAAAACACTTTGGAATGGGAAATGTGTGTTTAAACCAGTTTTACGGATCCAACCATCACATTTCAGTATTTACATAATCAATTTAGGTTTAAACCAAGAATAAATCAAAATTTCAGAAACCAATAGAAATTTAAATTAGAAAAAATAAACAAATACATTAAAACTAAAGTAAATAACCATAAACCTAAAAATAATCTAAACCCGTTAATACATGCAAGAAATTTATTTTAAAACCTAAGAAATTATAACTTTTGCAACATAGTAGTGCTTTTCTCTATCCAATAAGGCTCAATAAACATTGTAAAACTGCCAATCTATTGATAGACTAAATGAATGTACAAAAACAAAGAATCAACTAAAAAATACTTACGAAATTTTTTTAACTATTTAATGACCTAAACCAAATATTTTTTTAATTTCAATAATTTATGTAAATTAATTTACTTAAAACAGTAAAAACAAGACTTTTAAAACTCATAAAAGAAACTGCTCGAACAAAATGTGCCTCCCACTGTTGGCCGAAATTAAAAATAAAATTTTTTTAATATAACCAAAAAGCTCTGTCACAAAATCAGACAAAACTATACCTATATATACGCACAATATATGTGTGTGTACGCGTGTGTGTATCATTTTTAAATATTGAAGAGCAATTTGCTTCAATGAAATTAGTGATAAACTTTTAATTTATTGCAACTTACTATAAATTATTTCTTAAAATATAATAAATATTTCTACATATAGAAATATGTAAGCAGCTACTCTAGGAAGGTACCTTATTAATAGAAAATTTAAAACTATCTTGGGATAAATATAGCTAGTAATTTTCTCGTCTATAATTTTCAGTTTTATGTCTAAATATTCTGTTTCATATTTGTACTATTATTAATTTGAATAATATTTAAATAGTGTAGGATAAAAATAAAAATTAGGTTTATTTTCAGAAGGTTTATTATAATCCAAAGCAAGTAGATTGTCTACACACCTATGAATAATAAAATTATCTATCAATAGAATTATGTTCATAAAAGTATAAACATATATTAGCCAAATAATTACTTACTAGCCCTCCTTCACTGTGGGATACTCTTAATTTTTTATTTTTATAAATAATATAATTTTCTCCAAGTACAATATTAAAAGATTTAAATTTATCTTCAGCGATGACTTCATTTATGTTATAGCACTTATAAACAATTAACGATACTTTAACTAGATCTCATCTGCATCTTTCGAATTAAAGAAGCCTTCAAAATCATAACTACGACTAGCAAATACAACCTCTGACAATAAAGTTAGGTGAATGAAGTCAGATCTGCCGATCTGGCAACACTGGTGAAATGAAACGCTGCACCTGCATAGCGGCAGTTGTTGACCATCTGCCTCCACCATTGTTCAGTTGAGCGTCGTTTGTGTTCCACGTAAGACTTGTTTTTCAAAGTGCTTGTTTAGTGCGTTTGTTCTTAACTGAGAACAGGAAAATGAACGAACAAAAGATAAATTTAAAGTTTTGTTTTAAACTCGGCAAGACACCGAAAGAAACTCTTGCGATGCTGGTACGTGTTTAAGAAGTTCAAGCACTGTCCATGAAGTGTGTGTACGAGTGGTTTGCCCATTTTCGAGAAGGAAGGGAAAGTGTTTCTGACAACCCCCGTAGCGGAAGACCGGCGATCTCCATCAGTGACGAAAACATTGAGAAAGTGAGGAAATTACTCACGAAAGATCGTCGATTAACTGTGCGCATGATAGATGATGAACTGCAGATTAACCGTGAATCCGTGCGACAAATCGTTAGCCAGAATTTAGGGATGAGAAAAACGTTGTCGTCTTGTGCCACAACACTTGACTGACGATCAGAAGCAGGCACGTTCAGAGGCTTCACAGGATTTTGTCAAAACGACGGATGCGACATTAAATTTCTTGACCTGTATTGTCACTGAGGATGAGTCCTGGTGTCTAAGGTACGACCCTGAAACGAAACGGCAAAGCATGGAATGATGTTCTCCTGCATCACCTCGCCGGAAAAAGGTCAGAGCAGAAAAATTACGCATCAAAACGATGCTCAGCACCTTTTTTGAGAGTCGAGGCATTATCTACAAGGAATTTCTACCTAAGGGAACGACGATGAATGCTGTAAGGTACATTAAAATTTTGACCCTTTTCATGAAACGTCTACGCAGGGTACGACCCCAGTACGCACAACAAGGTTAATGTTTTTTTGTTCACGACAATGCTCGCCCTCACACAGCCAATATTGTCAAACAGTTTCTGGTAACAAAAAAAAAAGAGTTGGTTTAAAAAGAATTCCTTTTCCAATTCCCACGACTCAAACTTGCTTAGAAAGGAAAGAGATTTGACGATATTCCTGACATCCAACGAAACATATGACGAAGCTTTTGAACTCCATCCCAAAAAAAAAATAAGAAAAAAAATAAACTCTACTACAAAACGTTTACGAAAGAGAAATACTATACTAAAAAAATACTAAACCTGTAAATAATGGCAAGAAGCTGAAGTTCAACTCATGAATAAGTAACCACAAAGAAAATGAAATATAGCATTCTTAAATTCTGAATCTAGCTTTTGACAGATTTGCTGATCAAACAATGTTTTTTCCAGGTACCAAATTATCCCATCAGAAAATTACTATAACCAAAATGAAAATTCCATAAAATCACAAAAACAAGATGCAAAAGAAGAAATAAAGTTAAATATATATGAAGACAAAAAAATATATTCAACCTGCATTTAATGAAAATAGAAAAAGAACAATATAAAAATCAAATTAACCAGATTAAAAAGATAATAAAAACTTAGGTGAGACGAAACGCATAGCAACAACTTTCCCATAAATCCCCCACTTAAAGGAAACTGAGCTTAAACCTGAAATTTAGCACAAGGCCCTACATCAGAGCGAAAGAGAACTAATGCAAGAATTTTTGTTTTAAATTTTTTTACAAATGAATTAAAGCAAAATGAAGAGAGGGAGAGAGAGATTAGTTTAGTTTAGTTTTTATTAGCGTCGCACTAGAAGCAATACAAAGGCTATTAGCGACGGACCTCGTAATTTTGAACCACGGTCAAGTAACGAGGACGACGCCTGAGCTGGCACCCCCCCCTCCTAACATCCACACCACGCCAACGGGAGGACTTTGGGTCTCGATAGATTTAAAGTGCATCAGCCCCAGCTACACGACGGGTCTTCAACGGGGAGGGGAGAGAAAAAACGAATTTAGAAACAGAAAGAAACATACAATTTAGGATTTCGTTTTAAATTACTCTTAATAAAATTCCAAGGAAAATCTGCTTGCCAATAATTTTTTTAAAACTTCTCCAAGTTAAAGTAATTATCCTGTATTTCACTCACAAGTCTGCAATTACATAAAACATGATTATAAATTATTCTTTAAATTATGCTTATGTTAATGAGGCTTAATTAACTCCCTCATGAGCTATTTTATGTATCTTAAAGGAAAATATATCCTTTCATTTTTCTGTTGGGATCGTTTGGTACCTGTAAAACATTGTTTAACCAGCAAATCTCTAAAAAGTCAGATTCAGAATTTAAAAATATTACATTTAATTTTCTTTATGGTTTTTCATGCTTTGATTTGCATTTATTTATGAATTGATCTTCGTTTTCTTGCTATTGTTTATCGGTTTAATATTCTTTCGTGTATTTGATCTCTTTCTTAAACGTTCTATTGAATAATATTTTTCCATTCTAAGTTTTCAAAAATTATTTATTTTCTTTACTTTTCTATAACCTAAAAAATTAATTATCAGTTTTCTTTATAACTTTTAAAATTTAACTACTTCAATATTTGTTTCTATCATAATTTTAATTATTGTAAATTATTTCTTTACATTAATGAATTATTATTTCTATTATATATTAGATTGCGAATAACTTAATATATAAATCGCATTTTAAATATGTAACATCAATACCAATATTTATGTTATTACAATTATATAACAGCGTAAAATTTTTTGAAACCATTTAAAATGAAAGCACTATACAAACTTAACATTCTTATTATAACAGAAATTTGTTCGAAATTTGATAAGCGATATAATTATCAAAACTTGTATTAAAAATACAACATAATGTAAGAAAAATTCGAAAATATAAGCAAATCAAAACCAAAGAAATAGAGACGTATCTACATATCGGAACTCTAAACAACATTTTCTTTTAATTAATTTATCAATATCTCGAAACTATTAACAGAAAAAACTAATCCAATTTTGAAAAATACTTAAATCAAATAAATCGAATAGAAACTCAAGGTCAATGAAATTAATATGCTCTGAAAGATTGGATTATTTGAATTAAATCTAATACAATGATTGATATTGATTTAAATCCATAAAGCAAAAACTCTTGACATCCTGCCAAATTTCTAAATACTTCTGTGTAATTTTTGTACAGTAATAGTTTTAATTCACTTGAATTTCAGTTAGAGACGGAGATAGACAAAATATTTTGCTCCAGAGATGAGAAATAATCACTTCTTGAATTTAGTAACTTTGATTAAAATTTCTTAAAAAGATCAAGAACATCTAGAAATATTTTTAGGATATTGTATTCTTCTCTCGTTAACTTTTCGCAATTAATAATTACTTTATCGAGTATCGTTATATAAAATGACCCAATAAACCAAATAAAAATCGTAGAAGCAAAACCAGAATATTTAAGTTCAATTTCATACAAATACTAGCGTTACTTTGAAAGGGAATTATTAGCAATGTGGCGGGGAGAGAGAAACAATATCATGAGTTAGATAGGAAAATTTTGAGATGATAAAATTCCAATGCCCCTGGTTTTTACAAGGAGTAGATTTCTGTGCAGTAAAAACTGAAAGAGATCAGAAATTATCTTAAATGTAAGACAAAAAAGACGATGCGAAAGTGAAAATGAAACAATAAGGCTTATATACAACTTGTATTACAATTTAATCGCATTTGATTGGATACGATTCAAAATTTGTATAGATATTTAGGCCATACTTATAAAACACGGGCATATTTTTTATTGAGTATTGGAAAGTAATTTAAAAATATAACCTAACACCTTAAACTGTTATTTATTTCTCCAACGTGTGTTTTTTAGTCTTGCTATTGAAATCGTCTTTTGATAAGTGTTATGAACCGATTTTTGGAAATCCCGGTCATATTTATCCAGAGCAGTACGATTTTATTTAGCTGGACACATCCGAAATAATTAGAGAAACTTGTTGTCTTTGTCACAAAATGTAATCAAGAAAGAATAATATATTTTAAACACTAAATATCCATTGCAATATAATGAATAAAACATATAAGACATAATATTTCTTACTCTTTATAGCAATTTTTGACTGTTTATTTCTATACTAAGCACACACAGAGATAGATATCTGCTTCACACAAAGTTTTAATCATATTTTGAAACGTTTATTTCAAAATTTCATATTTAAAGAAGTTTAGAAAAAAGATTCCTACCTCAGTATTTCATTTGGTATCAAATGTGACTTTTCTTGTTAGCCAGATATATTTAATTAAACTACTATTGCCATATTTTTCATGAGAAATACCTTTACGGTCAGTTAAAATGTTTCGGCTAATTCCAATAAGTGCAATTGAGAAAATTTCTTATTTTCTTTATCATTGTGGACTTTGTTACGCAAGATGTGTTGACGATTCATTCCCGAGAAAATGTTACTCAACTAAAAACAAATCGAGCGTGAAAAAAAATATATATATTGAATGGGAAAAGACGAAAACTTTTGCACAGTTTGGATTTTGTTATGGCTTATCTACATGGCTTACGCCGAAGATAACACAGTTTATACGATCTGGTCTTTACTTGGAGATAAAAAAAAAAAAAAGATGTAGGACAGGAAAGAAAAGTCGAGTAATTTTTAAACAAATCTCTTAAATGATGTTTGATTTATATGGACGATTGTAAAAATTGATAGCAATAAATTTAGGATAAAACATCTATTCTTTTGCAATTAAAACATTTTAACATATTTTGATTACATAAAATTAAATTCATTTCTCTGATAATATTAGCATGTATTTACCATTCGAATTTGAATTGGAAATTTGAATTGGATGTTCTGTTTCAGTGTAATTAACCTAAGAAGCTACGAAGTATTTGGAATTCAGAACTACAGTTTTATTGTATACTTTTATGATTGTTTTTATAAAAGGGCACAAGCAATCTTGCAAAGTTATAATAAACTGAAAAACCAATAGAGAATCTTCAGTACCAATAACTTGGATAAAAAAGATTTTTTGCAACTCAAGCTGAAATCGAATCATTCTTGTAAGTTAAAATATTTGAAAATTTTATCGCTAATTTTAAAGAACAATTTGTTGATTAAAATAAAAACACACTTCAAATATTTGAAAAACTACAATAGTCTTATGAAAAATAATTCAAGATAAAAACCAACGTTTTTATATGGTGGCAAAGTTTATTGAAGAAAATTATTGAAATATTAGTTAAGTTTAGTTTAGTTTTTATTAACGTCGCACTAGAAGCAACACGAGGGCTATTGGCGACAGACCTCGTAATTTTGAACCACGGTCAAGTGACGAGGACGACACCTGAGCTGGCACCCCCCTCTCCTAACATCCACACCACACCAATGGGAGGACTTTGGGCCCCGAACAGATTTAACGTGTATCAGCCCCGGCTACACGGTGGCTCTTTGGCGGCCAAGGATCGAACCCGCGACTGAACGAAAACCGCCGACCGCTAGTCCACGACCTTGACCACTAGGCTACCTCGGCACGAAATATTAGTTAAAACTGGTCGTAAATATCTAAATATTGCATTGTTAGGTAAATAAGGTTTTCAGAGCTCTAGCTTGATGGAAAGTTGGTTAAATTAATGATAGAAAATTTGATGACTCTCTGATACACACACAGACAGACACACACCAAGTGAAATACATAAAAACGATAAAACTAACTAAAATTAATTAATTCATCCGGTAAATAAAATGGTTGGAATGCAGTTAAACCCAACCACCCTTGGCGACAAGAGTTATTTGGCAGTATTTTGCCAAATGTGCTACCCTAGTACGTTTTACGGACTTAACTTTCAGCCAAAAAAAAATCGCCAAGTTAGTCCTTTTCTATATAATACATCTGGGTAACCGTGAAAAGATCCGTCGACCGCGTTTCTGCCCAATCAATAAAATATCGCCAAACAATGATTGAATCAATGTATATGAATCGTAAGTTATATGCAAATTTGGCTAGAATTGCGCCGACTTTCATGGTCACGGATTTTACACATACTTTCCTCCGAAATATTTGATAGAGATAGAAAAATTAAGTTAATATCTGATTTTAAAAAAGCCAATGTCATCTTGATTGCATTGACACAAATTTTTGATTATTATTTATGTACATGGGTTTTCCTCATATATTCGTCATAGTTTTTCTTTCAATATTCGAATTTTCCACATGCTTTCACAATGTTACATTTCACAACAGTTGTGCCATCAGTGTTTCGATTATAAATAAATTCGAGTGGCCTCATTACAATTACACAAATACTTAAAGACTATTCCCAAAATAAATAAATTCCCCATTTTTCGTTCAGTATTTTGACATATTCTATATTTTAATAATACATTAACTAATCAGAATAAAGCCTTAGTAATCGTTATTGCCGAATATTTCTCATTCACAGTTTTGTAATTTCTTGACATCTCCTTTTCAATTTGGAATTCAGTTTCTTAAGCCGATTAATTTTTTTTTACTGTGAAGTAAGTTCCAGCTGTAAAAATTGTATTGCTTACAGATAAGTCAATTAGCACACCCATGAAACTCCGAATAATAAAAAATTAATTGCTTCTCGATTTCAAAACAGCTATGTCTGACTTTGAAAGACACAAGAATAAGTGCAAGTGATTTTGTTCGGCTTACTGGATTAACATTGTACTACAGCTATTGACGACGGAGACCCGATTATTTTGAATCCCGGCCAAAAGAAAAGACGTCTTGTATATTGCATCATTTTCCTAACTTCTACCAAGCCCCATGAATATTTTGTGGCCCATTTGTATTTGGGCCACGACGGCCCATTTTTTGTGGCCCAAATCATAAACCGACCCTATAACTCCACAAGACTGTTTTCGTTAGAATCGATCTAAAAACCCGCGAACAAACGACCATCATCTTTTCGCCAGAAATCGGGGGATCACAGGAAGAATCCGAGCGCTGTGTAATTGTTTATTAACGTCACATTGAGAAGCAACACGAGGGCTGTTTGCGACGGACCTCGCAATTCTGAGTCTCAATAAAGTGACGAGGACAACACTTGAGCTCAACCCTCCCTCCCCAAACTTCCACACCACGCCAATTGGAGGACTTGGGACCTCGACTAGATTTAACGAGCGTCACCCCATTACACGGCTGGTCTTTTGTAGCATCAGAGAGCTCATGCCCTCAACACCACGAAAGCAATGCCGGCCGCAAATCCGTGAGTGAGTGAGTGAGTGATAATAGATTTTAATGGCGCAAGAGCCAAAGTAGGCTATGCTGCGCCAAACATTTGTTAAATTTTATTTAAAAAGTAACAGCCTAAAAACACAAGAGAAACATAAATAACATACAAAAGATAAAAAGTTAAAAATCAAATGTGGTGTAAAAGGCCAATATATCTTAAAAAGGCAAATAAGTTATGGTGGGGGGTTTCCCCCACCAAGTCAGAAAGTTTTAAAACAGATGATTGAAAAAAAGTCCGGCGCTGATGATCAAACACCGGACAGTCAATTAAAATGTGATGAATAGAATAAGGGACATGACAGGAAGGACACTCGGGAGCATCTTCTCCAAACAAAAGATGTTTGTGTGTAAAACGAGTATGTCCAATGCGAAGGCGAGTCAATCTGACATCGGCTCTTCGCACTGGAAATACAGGCCATTCTCCAATGATCGGCTTCACCGAGTGTAATTTGTTATTAATTTGAAGACTCCACGATTCCTGCCATGTCTGATGAATGAGCATTAAAATATGACGTCGAATGTCCTCAAATGGGACTGCGAGCTGCAGAGGATTCGTTGCCGAACGTGCAGCCGAGTCCGCTTGTTCATTTCCTAAAATACCTACATGACTAGGTATCCAGCAGAATTTTATATCATAACCCCTGCTATAAAGCTGACAAATAATTCCGGCAATTTCAACCACGATAGGATGACTTCTATCATCCAGATGTACCAATGTTTCCAGGACACTCCTGCTGTCAGTGTATACAACGAACTTTCGAGAACTGGATGTCTCGACTAATTTCAGGGCACAGTAGATGGCGACTGCTTCGGCAGTGTAGACACTGCAGGAAGAGTCGAGCCGGTAACTGTGCCTGATGTCGTTCGAAACGACACCACAGCCGACGTATCCAGTTCCTTTCGATCCATCCGTGTAAATAGGAATATAATCCTCATACTGACAGCGATGGAAGGCAAAGATTCTCTGGAGAACAATGGGACATGCGTTGGATTTGCTAATTAAAGCAAAGGGGTTATGGTAAAGAAACCTTGGCACATTCCAAGGTGGAAATTTAATAAAATTTGTTTGTTGAATACCCCAGTCATGTAGGTTGAGTTCCTCGATGATGTCTTTCACCCTTTCAGAAAAAGGACGGATGAAAGAAGGACGAGCACAGTATAATCTCATTAATGACGGGCTGACACTAATGTTTTGTGATGGATGAGATGGGAGAGATGACATTTTGAAATGATAGTAGAGCGACAGTTTCAGGCGCCGCGAAGCCAAAGGCAGCTGGTTACAGAGGACATAGAGACTCTGCACAGGTGACGTTCGGAACGCACCACAGCAGATTCTCAGAGCATTATGGTGGACTGGGTCAAGCTTCCGCAAGGTAGTTTTGCAAGCAGCTCCGTAAACGATACATCCGTAGTCGATCCGAGACAGAATCACCGACTGATACACTCGGAGTAGAGAAATTCGATCCGCTCCCCAAGAGGTGTTGGATAACACCTTCAAGATGTTGAGGGATTTCTCACACTTCTTCCGCAGATGTAAAATGTGCTGAAGGAAAGTGAGTTTGCGGTCGAAAATTACTCCGAGGAAGCGGACATCAAGGACGACCGGAATAGACGTATTACGGATGCGAATGTCAGGATCGGGATGGAGGCCCCGTTTCCTACAAAAATGCACGCAACTACTCTTACTGGGGGAAATACTATGCCCATTAGCATCACACCATGTAACCAGGTTATTGACTGCGGTCTGAAGTCGTCGCTCAATGATACGCATTGACGATCCTTCGCAGGAAATCTGCAGATCGTCAACGTATAATGAACCATGAACTGAAGGTTGCAAAAGAGAAAGAATGGGAGAAATGTGACATATAAAAAGAGTGGGGCTCAATATGCTCCCCTGAGGAACTCCTTCAAATTGAGTAAAAGAAGATGATAATATATTACCAACCCGTACTTTAAATGATCTGAAATTTAAAAACATTTTAATAAAAAGAGGTAAATTGCCTCTCAGACCATAATCATAAAGAGTGCGCAGAATCCCATAGCGCCACGTACGGTCATATGCCTTTTCGATATCAAAGAAAATAGAAACCAAATGATTCCTCCGTACGAAAGCAGAACGAATCTGACTTTCGAGTAGAAGGATGTTATCTACTGTGGATCTTCCTTTACGGAAGCCACTTTGAAACGGAGGAATGCATTGATCCTTTTCAATTTGATAAACGAGACGGGCATTGACCATACGTTCTAGCGTCTTACACAGGCAACTCGTCAGAGCGATAGGCCTATAGTGGAGAGGGTTCTTTGGATCCTTACCAGGCTTCAGAATAGGAATAACGATTGCTTCCTGCCACTGGCTAGGAAACACATGCTCCCTCCATATTCGGTTGAATAGGTAAAGGAGACTGACAAGTGAATCCTCGCTCAAGTGGCGAAGCATATCGTATGTTATACCATCAGAGCCTGGACTGGTATTGTGAGCCAAGGACAGAGCCTTTCTCAATTCCCACATGTCAAAGTCACAGTTGTAAGGGAGTGGTTGCCGACACCTGAAGTTGATAGGTGTCTGCTCAGAACGATTCTTAGTCGCTAAAAATGTAGCGCTGTAAGAATCGGAGCTTGACACACTAGCAAAAGAGCGGCCAATGACATTGGCCACTTCAACAAGTGAAGAATGCACAGCATTTGCAGTTTCCAGTATCGGAATAGAAAATTCCCGATACAGGGAGTTTGCAGCTTTTACCTTTCTCCATAACTGTTGACTTGTGGTAGACGATGTGATGGAAGAGACATACCTGATCCAAGATTCTCTCTGACTATGTCGCCTTACTCTGCGAGCAATTGCCCTTGCCCTTTTAAAGGTTATGAGATTTTCAGTTGTGGGATATCGTCTGAAGATACCCCACAATTTCCTTTGTTCCCGGTAGGAGGATTGACATTTCTTATTCCACCATGGTTTACTCATCTTCCTCTGTGATGTTCCACTCTTCGGTATCGCTACATCAGCAGCGTCCACGATAGAGGCAGTGACATTGTGGACAGAGTCAATAATATCTTGATCTTGAACCATTGTAACGGTAATAACTGCTAACCGTGTGAATAAATCCCAATCTGCCCGGTTGAAGCGGTAAGTGGGGGGACGTAAACGCACCCCACTACCATGAACCTGGGAGATCAGGAGAGGGAAATGATCACTATTATAGAGATCATTTAAAACCTCTAAATTCAGCGACGGTAGCAGTGTCGGTGAACAAATGGCTAGATCAAGGGAATGAAAAGTCCTAGTGGGAGCATGGAAATACGTCTTCTCGTCGGTGTTCAGCAGACAGAGACTGTGATCAGAGATCAATCGCTCGATCTGCCGACCGCGAGAATTTGTACCATCATACCCCCACTGAGGGCTGTGTCCATTAAAATCACCAAGCAGAAGGAAGGGAGCTGGTAACTGATCGACTAATCGGTCTAAATCCATTTGTGACACTACATCGTTAGGTGGCAGGTAAATGCAGCAGACTGTGATTAATGTGCGAGTGTGAATTCGCACAGCCACAGCCTGCAACGATGTGGTCAGTGTAACGACGTTATGTGGACAGTTCTGGGATGCCAGAATGCAAACACCCCCAGAAGAAGGTGATGCGACATCAACATCCCGTCGTACACAAAGATATCCACGCACGCGGGTTGTCATATTACTCTTCAGAAAAGTTTCCTGAAGAGCAACACAGACAGGTTGGTGCGTAGATAGTATGGATTTGAGATCCTCTAGTCTGGGTCGTAAACCACGGCAGTTCCAGGAAACAAAAACCATTAATTGGGAGCACTCGAAGGGGAAGGTCCCGTTTCCAGGACCCCCATGGAGTCATAATCTTCGGGCGATGGGTGTAATATCACCGCATCCCCGTCAATGACCCTTGTTTTTTTTCGAGGAACGCTGTTCTTCGAAGCAAGTTTTAGTTTTTGCCTCTGCAAAGCCTTTGACCTGGCCAATGGCCTAGTCTGATTAGCCTTAGCAGAGGGAGATGTTTTAAGAACATTAATTTTTTTCGTTTGCTGTGGAGCATTAACTTTTATAGATGTAGGGGTTTTAAAAACATTTAAATTTTTCTTTTGTTGTGGTGTCTTAGTTGTAGATTGAGTGGCAGTAAGAGGTTCCGGAAATTGAGTAGATTTTGAAATCTTTATAGTTTGTGTGGCGGTGGCGTAACTCTTTCCCAGTACAGGGGTACGGGAAGTTACTATACGTCTTGCCTCAGGGTATGGAACGTTTTGCAGAGTTTTAACAGTCGTAATTTCTTTCTCTTCTGCCCATTTAGGGCAAGAGCGAGAATATGCAGGGTGGTTGCCCTGACAATTGACGCACTTCTCTGCAGCGTTACAGGAAGCACTATCGTGTCCTGTTGCTGAACAGCGAGCGCACGTCAATTGTCCCCTACATGCGTTCTTAGAATGACCAAAACGCTGGCAATGAAAACATCGTAGAGGATTGGGAATGTATGGTCGGACGGAGAGTCTTAGATATGCAGCCTGCACTGTCTGTGGCAGGGTAGGATTCGAAAAGGTCAAAATGAGGTGTTGTGTATTAAGCACCTTACCATCTCTCCTAATCGAAATCCTCCGAACGCCACAAACTTGCTGGTCCTGCATATTCTCTAAAATCTCCTGTTCTGACACATTCGCCAAGTCCAGTGATGATACAACGCCACGAGAATAGTTTAAATTGCCATGAGGAGAAGTGGACACGGGAAAAGGTCCCAAAGACTTCATCTTCATAGCAAGTTCTGCCTGTATCTCATTATTTACTTCAAGTAATAGGTCACCTGATCTCAATTTCTTAATTTCTTTGACTGTTCCAATCATACCCTGTATTCCCTTTTGTATAAGAAAAGGAGAAACGTTATTGAAGGAATCCTCCACTCTTTTAACTATAAAAAAACGTATGGTGCTTGTGTTCGGAATATTTTTTTTATCTGTGTCATGTAAATGTATCGCTTCACTAGAAGTAGATTCGTGTTGTTCAACACGGTCTGCCCATGTTGCATTTGTAGCATTTTTAGCCTTGGGAGCCAAAATCTGATTATCTTTATTTGTCACCATATTGCCTTTAAGAGAAAAAAATTTCACGGAAAGAATTCTAGTTCGATGGGTCCCCGCCAGACCCATCTCCGCATCTTCAACGGGCGGAAACGAGTAACCGAGGGAGATTCTGTTCAGCTGGACAATGTGACCTCTGCCCTCATTGATGTGCCCAGGCAGAGGGACAGGCTCCAAGGCCGAAGCCATGAGGATTGTCCATGGGGAGGGAGGTCACACCATCCAGCACACGCAACAGGCTTCCTCTAACATTTTAAAGATGAACATTCCGAATCTGTTACCAGACGATCGCACCTCCCTCGCACACCCTTCTCTAACCAGGGCCTTTTCCATCACGCCCATGCGGTCTCCCCGTACCTCCTGCATGAGGGGCATTGGGGCCCGGGACAGAGCTTAGGCATGCAGGAAATCGGCATGATCACGCTGCGGCCTCTTGCAAGTTTATAAGAGCGCACATATTTTTTATTTTTAAACTATTTTTATACATTTTTTTTTATTTTTATATATATATATTTTTTAAAGACAAGAGTTAAACAAACACTAATAAGAAAAGAAACAATGTTAGTTTAAACTGTTTTCCGCCCGATAAAAAATATCAAACGGAAAACCCCCCAAAGCAAAACACATGACAGGAAAAAAAGAGGGGGGAGAAGAAGAGGAAAACAAAGATCACTGAGGTACCTCGGGGTTGTGAAGCCCGTACTCATCTCAGGTAGATGAGCCCCCTGAGGGGGCCGCAAATCCGTGAACAATGACCAATAGGCTAGCGCGGTCACCGTAAACGCTGTGATACTATCGTGTGTGTGTCTGTGTGTATTTTATAGATATTGTAATGTTTGGTTGCGGTTCGAAGATACAGCGAAATGAAATATGACTTTTAAAATTCAACAAAAACTTAATTTAAAGATCAATATAGTTTTGCAGCACTCCCAGGGAGGCCTACTTAACTGCTCCCACACTACGAAAACCTCCAATTGCCGTCACAAAACTCTTTTCTCCCTCTTCGCGGATGGTACTGCCAGCGCCGCATAGCGGAGGCTTCTGAAACATTGCTCGGAGGGTAGGGGAATCACTATACATCTTATACGCTTTTTTTTTCAGAGTAAAATCTAATATTGTGTTTAATTACTTCGGGCGACTGATTATAAACAGTCAAAAGATCTTAATTTGGAGAGGAATATATAAAGGTGCTTAAAAACATTTTGTAAAAGGTCATTAATTCACAATATCAAGAAAAAAAATCACAGATTAGCTTTTACTTAAGTGGCTTAAATTACACTACTACAGGAATTCTACAATCAATAATGAAAATTCTGATACTTTACCATTTTACACTTTATTTTCAAAGGCATTAATTGCCTTCAAGCATGTCAAATATTGCATTTGTAATTCATCTAACATAAGTTTAACGCGTTCAATTATAAGCTAATGTTAGCTTAATGAATGTTTAATTTCATTAAAAATCTTTTCTTTGTTTCCACCTAAAACTTTTAGAAAATAAATTATTTTCTAAACAAAATTGTTCAACACCAATTTCGAAGATTAAGCAACTTCTCAGTAAGTATTCCGTGCAATGAGTGATTGTGATGTGATGTTTATTAACGTCGCAATACAAGGCGACGGGGGCTGTTGGCGATGGACCTCATAATTTTGAACCTCAGTCAATTGACGAGAGCGACACCCGAGCTGGAATTTCCATCTCCAAACTTCCACCCCATGCCAGTAGGAGGACATGAGACCTCGGTAGATTTAACATGCGTATACCCTCCTACATGGTGGGTCTAGTGGCATCAGGGCTCGAACTCACGGCTCGACGAAAACAAAACCGGCTGCTAATGTTCGATAAGTGACAGTAGAATTGAATGACGCAAGAAAATCCGGCCAAGCTGCACCAAATATTTGTTTAAAATACCCCAAGTTTTTCTTAAAATCATATTAAGGTCAAATGATCAAATACAATGATTGATAAAAAAAAAAATTGTAAAATGAGAGATTTAAAATTTTAAATTTAATGTTTATAAAATAAGACAAATAAATTTCGGTGGAGAATTCCCAAACCAAGTAGGATGAGCTTAAAACTGATGACTCAGCCTAAATAAACTTAGAAAACGAAAGCAAACAATTGAGAGAAAATTGAAATTGACCGACCCGAATATGCGAATGTTGTAGAGAATAATCGTCAGAAAATGCAAAACTGCAATGTCGCAGATAACCTCTGAGAGGAACGCCTATTTCTAGAACTCGGTATCCATCAAAATTATTCCACGGGAACCACATTATCCGACCATCAATAGCCGAGTGGTCATTCCAAAGCCGTCAGTGGTGTCTCAGAAATACTATGAAGTGACGATAGGGGTGTCGAGACCACTAAAACTTGACACAACAATGGGAACTGGTCATCTGGTCCGATGAATCATCATTTACATTATTCCAGACCACCAAACATGTGTTCGTCTGGTTTAGTTTAGCTTTTATAAACGTCGAACTAGAAGCAACAAGAGCTATTGGCGACGGACCTCGTAATGTTGAATTTTGGTGAAGTGACGAGGGCGACACCTGAGCTGGAACCCCCTCTCCTAACTTCCACACCACACCAACGGGAGGACTTTGGGGCCCGACAGTTTTAACATGCATCAGCCTGGCTACTCGGCGGGTCTTTGGCAGCCAAGGATCGAACCAGCGACTGAACGAAAACCGCCGATCACGAATCCATGACCACTAGACTACCGCGGCCACTGTGTGCGTCTGGAGAACACAGGAAAAGCAGATACATTTCATGTTGACTGTCTGGTTCCTAACATGAGAAATGGAAGGGATCTATGATCATGTGGGACCCGATATTTAGATGTGGCTTGAAGCCCCTCAGTCCAGAAGGTGGAAAAGAGCAGCCGAGCATTATTGCAGTATTCTGATTCATTATTTCCATCTTATGCTTCAGACTGATTCTTTTCTCCCATGTATTCCAAGATGACAACGTCCCTGTTAGAATGAATGAGTGAGTAATAGTACATGGCCAATGTCTATACTTTTAATGGTACAAGAACCATATGGGGCAATATTACGCCAAACAAGGTAAAAAATGTGGTCTAAACATTCGAAAAAAGTGATAAAAGATAATTGGTTGACAAGGGAAAGGGTCAAAATAATAGAGAAGGAACACTAGAGTATCCCGGGGTCGCGTCCTCCGTGTTTGAGAAACACAGTAAACCCCTATGGGAAAGATCACTAGGGGACTTCAAGGTCAAGATCCCCATACCTATAGTGGATAAAAAAAAGTATTGGCAATTGCCTATAAATGATCATATTTGCTAACAAAATATGTTTACAAATTTTATTTTAACATAGCGATAACAGAAGGTGAAAAGACAAACAAATATAACGAAATTTTCATTTAAATATTTTTTTTAGATAAAACCTAAGAGAAAATCCAAAATTAACATGACAAAAAAAGTATTGGCAAAATAATGAAATTGACAAATTTATGAGCGAAAACAAAATCAGTATATGTTTAGTACTTTGTATGCATACCTTTTGCTTCTATAATAGCTTGTAATCTATTTCTCATAGAGGAAACTAAGGTCTTTGTTGTACTATTGGGGATTTTGTGCCACTCTTGCAAGAGTAAACGTTTGAGGTCGTCTTTACTTGAAATTTTATGTTTCCTGATTTCTAGATCCAGCAGGTGCCATAAAATTTTCGATTGGATTGATGTCAGGCGATTGAGGTGGGGTTTTTACCTGGCGAGGAGCATTGTAGAGTAGCCATTCACGGGTGAGATTGGCTGTATGCTTGGGGTCATTGTCATGTTGAAAAACGAATGATGTTCCCAAGCCAAGATTTTGAGCACTGATTTTTAAGTTATGGTGCAAAATGTCAATGTATGTACGTGCTGTCATAATACCATCAATAAAATACAGTTTACCAACTCCATTGGCTGCCATACAGCCCCAAACTATGACGTTGCCTCCACCATGTTTTTCAGTAGCAGTTAAGTGTTGCTCTTCCAATTCAGTATTTGGCCTCCTCCACACATATCGTCGTCCATCATTGTCGAAAATGTTAAACTTTGATTCGTTGGAAAAAATAACTGTGTTCTAAAACTCTTCAGATAAATCAACGCGAGATTTTGCGAAATCTAACCTCTTTCTCCTGTTTATTTCCGAGATGAATGGTTTCTTTCTAGCTGCCCTTACATAATAACGTTTCTCGTGTAAAACATTCCGTACAGTCTGTACTCTGAAAGTCTTTTGCGAAGTGAAAGCAACATCTCTAGCTATCTGGGGTGCACTTATTTTAGGGTTTTTCTTAACTTTGTTAATAATGACACGCTTTTCTCTTGTAGGAAAGATTCGAGGTCGCCCACTTCTAGTCTTATTTTCCGTTGATCCTGTTTCCTTGAACTTTTTTACAACACTTCTGACAGTAAATAAACTTATATTCAATTGCACTCCTATAGCACGATAAGTTATACCTTCATTTCTGAGCCTAATAATCGTGTTTTTAACACTAACGTCCAACTCCTTCGATTTCGAAGTCATTTTACTGCAATAATCGCAAAATAATGCATCGACACTGTTGGAGAAGCTCTGCAGACTTTATACCAGTAGAGTTTCTTATCAGTCGAAACACATGACCTCAATGTAACAAAATTTGCATAGTAGTTAAAACTTTGCCAACACTTTTTGGATATGCATATTTACGATTTTGATTAAAAAAATCGTAGAAAATGCAAATGAAAATAAAAGTTATACTATTTTTATATATTTAAGATCTCTTGTATTTAATTACGACAGCTAAAATTGAATAACATTTTATTTATTTGTTAATATGAATAATTTAAGGCAATTGCCAATACTTTTTTTACCCACTGTACATAAAGAAGGCAAGCCTCTGGTGTGCACATGACTCGCTATTTTAAGAAATGGTTCGGTTTTATTAACGTAGCACTAGAAGCAACATGAGGTTTGTTGGCGACAGACCTCGGAATTTTGAACCTCAGTTAAGTGACGTGGACAACACCAAAGCTGACCCCCTCTCGGAACTTCCACGCCACGCCAATGGGAGGACTTTAGTCCCGACAGATTTAACGTGCATCATCCCCGGCTACACGGTGAGTATTTAGTGGCATCAAGGCTCGAACTCGCGACTCGACGAAAAACGACAGCCGCGAGGCCGTGGCCATGACAACTAGGTGAGTGAGTGAGTGAATGTAATGGCGCCAGAACCAGATGTAGCTATGCTGCGCCAAACAAGATTTAACTGTGGTCTAGAAGTGAAAAAATTGAAAAAAAAAGACAAAAATTGGTTGGCAAGGAGGATCGGGAAAAAAAATAAAGGTTCGCTATGATAACCCGAGTACCACTAGGCTACCTCGGCCTTAAAAATGGTTAGATGTGCTCGAAGATGATGTGGAACATCACATGTAGTTTCATCGATCCCCTGATGTCATCATCATTGAATCTTTCTTTATATTTGAACCATTGAGCCCGAGCAGAATGAAGTCTATGCTCGAGTTCCTCTTCCTCACTTATTACTTAAAGTGGTGAGTGACTGTGGGGTTTTATGGCGCAAAAGCCAAAGTAGGGTATGCTGCGCCAAACATTTGTTAAATTCAATTAAAATAAATTATTTTAAAAATATGAAACGAACACAAGGTAATAAAATGGTTAAAAGTGATAGCTTCAAATGTGGTGTAAAAGGCCAATGTGTTTTAAAAAAGCGAATAAGTTATGGTGGGGACTTTCCCCCACCAAGTCAGATAGGTTTACAACTGATGAATGAAAAAAAAAAATCCGGTGATGATGATGAAACACTAGACAGTCAATTAAAATATGATGGATCGTGTAAGAGACATGGCAGGAAGGACACTCGGGAGACAAAAGACGTTTATGAATGAATCGAGCATGTCCAATGCGAAGGCTAGTCAGTCTGACATTTTCTCTTCGCATTGGAACAACAGGCCATTCTCCAATGATAGGCTTCATCGAGTGTAGTTTGTTATTAGACTGGAGACATTAATTAAGGTGGAGATCCCTCTACACGAAGACTGAGTGCTGGAATTCTCTTGAACTTAGTGCGCGAACTTTATTTGTTTTGTCAATCTCACGACGATTGTAAGTTGTAATTAAGGCCATAGGTAAGGCTCAACATTTACAAATAAAAAAAAATCGCATTCTTTCACTCATGTTCCTATTAATTTTTTGTTATTCATTCACTTCTGCTGTAGACGAGGCTCCCTTCGGAAACAGGTGTCTATCCCGTTGTCGGAAATACTTGTTTGCGACGGCGAAATATGTTTGTCATTTAGCTGCAGGGTTTTTCTGATCATTCTTTTTGATCTGAACATTCTTTTTTACGATGTCACTTCGATTTGTAGGGATTAAAATCTTGTTTAACTAAATTTATCTAGTTTACATAAACGTAACTATCCCCAAAAATTACACGAAAACAAACCCCTAAAATTTCCTTTTGACAATTGTAAAAACGTCCAATATACTTATCAAAGTTTAAAAAAAAATTCAAATTTTGCTTTATTATTTATAGATAACGTTCTAAAATATATTCAAATAAACTACCCATTAGTTAAAGAAACAAACTACTTTTATTCGTTTATATTTTCTATATTGTTATTGGAATTTTCGCTTATTACTTATATAAATTGTTAGATATGAATAAATACCAAACATATATGAAGATTTTTTTGTTCTTGAGGGATGTTTTTTTTTCTAAATTTTGTGTAGACAGTAACCTTCCTCTTCTTTCGAAGTTCTAGTTGCAAAATGTCATCGCGATCGGAGTAAAACTTTAGATTTGCTTGAATTACGTATAAACGAATATATACATACACACTTACACATAACAATATACACGTATACATATATTTACTTGCAAACATACAAATAAGAGAGATTATAATACAATTTACTATGATGATAAAAATATAAAATTATGCTCTTCTATAAGCAATTTATTCGGTAATGTTACTTGTTTAATATAAAGAAACTTTATCAAAAATCGTTTGTTAATTATTAAAGTATTCTTCACATTTATTTACGATACTGAATCTATTTTTTAGAAAAATATCTTACCTTCGTAGTGACATCATTGTTTTTAATGTTATCTCCATTGAGAAGAAAGAACGAACGTCTTGTCATTTTTAACAATTAGTAAAAAAAATATCATTTATATCTTTCATCGCAGTAAAGTTACTTGCATTTATAGCATGATGTCATGTAAATTTCCTGTTTACGCGTGTATCAGGAAATTAAAAATATTTCACTCCTCATTACTTGCTTTCTGTTTTCACTTATATGTTTAATGTCATGTTCATATTCAAGAATATAAAACTTACAATAAGGCAACCTGAGTAATAGGTTAGATTTAATTTTGTCAAAGATTTGATCCAATTAAAAATTGAATAGAGAGTTACTTGATGCATATGTTGTTTTATGAGTTGCACATCACTATTATCGACAGATTTTATATCAGAAATTATATGCTATCAGAGTTGGTTTCTTACATTTTTTTAACCATGTCACTTAACAATATTTCGAAAATCAATTGGTTTTAATGTGCAGCAACCATACCACATTTTACAGAAATATTTTTGCAGGCATTGTGTTTGGTCTCCGTGACTTATATATAAAGTTGTAAATTATAAATTTCAGTTCGCAAGTTATAAATTTCGAGATTTTGCAAGCAAGTGCTGCATATTCTGTTATTTAATAAATCTACATACCCTTAAAAACTATTAAGCTTATACGCTATCGAGATGAATATCAAAACTTTTTCTACTGACAATACACAACTTAGCCTAATTTCAGTTTCATGAGAGGCCATAGATTATCCGAATAACATTGATTGTTTTATTAACGTCGTAATAGAAGTAATAAAAGGCTATTGACATCATAATTTTGAAACATGGTCAAGTGGAACTGTGACACCTGTTTTCCATTCTACATCCGCGCCTTGTCTATGGGAGACTACTTTAAAGTCCCGACATATGCTCTTCAGATGTGTGAGACCCAAACCAGCAATCCATTCGTTACTTCACCAACCAGACACCCATTGCTCCCTAAAGGGCGCTGGAAACCCACAGTTTTTCATAAGTACAACACCCGATGATGTTCCATGATATATTCGTGTGTATTAATATCACTCTAGAGCTATTCACAGGCTGTTCGTGACTAATTTCCTTTTTTTGAGCCATGGTGAAGCGATGAAAACAATATTTGAGCTTGTATACCCCTCTGAACTAATTTCTACATGAGTTCACATGAAGACTTTGAAACACATGTGAATTTAATGGGCCGCATATTCAATTATTTCTTGAAGGAACCAAACTTCAGAATAATTTATCTTTTATTAACGTCGCACTTAGAAGCAACACATACTCTATTGGCAGCGTACTTTTAATTCTGAAAACTGTATATAGTGACGAGGGAGACAGCTGAACTGATAACCCCTCTCGTGAGGAACTAAAATTCGAACACCAAAATCCATTAATTGATTAATGAAGATCACTAAGCTACGCGGCCCATAGTCACAAGTAGGAGTACTAATTCCAATTCTTCCAGGCCTTATTTCATGTCATGTTCAATGACAAGAAATAAGACCTGAAGTAGTGTGGGGTTCAGTGACAAGAAATAAGACCTGACGTAGTGAGGGTGAGTTTTTTTTTCCTGAGTGAGTCTCAGGTGGTCTTGATTCAAAATAATGAATTATTTCGCACTTAACTCTAGAACTCTACAAGAGTTAATTTTCAAAACAGAAAGAATCTCATCAAAATAATGTGACATTTGTCCTATGAAGTGATTATTGTATTCGATCAACTATTGATAGTTCAAACATTCATGAATTAAATGGCCAATTTTATTTTAGTGATGTACGGCAGCTCCCTCCCCACATACCACAAGTTAAAATTAGTAAAAATTATGACAAAAAAATGGCTTCTAACTCATTCAAATAAGAATAATCAATTGGCTTAGTTGAATATCTTTTCCGCTTTCACCAAGATCATCAAGAAGACAGGCGTGAACAAAGAAGGAATGACTCTTAGAACACGAGATCACATCTTATCTTAACATAGCTATGTGCATGTGGTTTAATGTACATCTTACTCAAACAACAAATATCTTAGAACTTCAATATTGTGAACTACTTCAGCGCATTTGTCTAATTGACTTGCCTTTTCGACTAGAAATTACCGCTATGCTATACAAAAACACAACGTTAAACGTATAACGTATAGCATAGCGGTATATGCTATACCGCTATGCTATACGTTAAAACACAACGTTTATCACAACAGATGGCATATCTATTTACAGTGACGGCCAAAACACAGCATTCTTTATTTAGTAATAGGAAAGTCTCTTATCAACAAGACTTTATTCTCTAAGAGGGAAGTGTATCGAAATTTCCATTGAAGTGTTAAAAAGCAGATAAAAATTACCTACTAACATACCTAAATAGATAAAACAATAAATGTTATACTATCACACTTGAGGAACTCCACGTCTATTAATGAAGTACATCGTTATTTTGAGCCTCGGCCAAGTATGGAGGAAGGCAACTCGGCTGGTACCTCTGAGTGATGGGGCAGCGGTAGCCTAGTGGTCATGGCTTCAGATTCGTGGCCGGCAGTTTTCGTTCAGTCGTGGCTTCGATCCTTGGCCGCTAAAGATCCGCCGTATATCCGGGGCTGATGCACGTTAAATCTGTCGGGGTCCAAAGTCCACCCGTTGGTGTGGTGTGGAAGTTAGGAGAGGGGGATGCCAACTCAGGTGTCATCCTCGTCACTTGACCATGGTTCAAAATTATGAGGTCCGTCGCCAATAGCCCTCGTGTTGCTTCTAGTGCGACGTTAATAAAAACTAAACTCTGAGTGATGGAGTTTAACAGCGCAAGAGCCAAGTGTGGCTATACTGTCCTAGACAAAGGATAACTATAATCTAAACGTTTGAAAACTGGAAAAAAAAGTTGAAAGAAAAGTCGAAAACAGAGAAGGATCGCAAGGGCATCCTAGGGGAGTGTCATTCATGTTTGTCAAACACAACAAGCCCCCAACGGAAAGGATAAAGATCAATAGGGGGCCTCGAGGTCATGATGTAGCACTTACATAAAGTTAAGCCCCTGGGGACCTCATTTTCCGAACTAAAGCCATTAATTCTATAAAACATTAAGGATCTGTTCCGTTAAATATCCGGGATTCTACACTATTCCATATGACGTATAGAATCAGACTCGAGAATGTGATAAAACAAGAACATTGTTTGCGCACGAAGTTGGCACAGTAGTTGCCTGCGACTACTGAGGCCGCTTGCCCAGTTCAGTGTTAGTAAATAATAAGTTGCGCATGCATACACAGCATTACGCATGTTGGTAAATAATTAATATTTATAGGTTGGACACCATAAATGATACAGATCATTTTACTAATATTTTCGAATATTTAAATTATTATTATATAAGTGCTTTTAAATTAAACCTTTATATAATGGGTAATTGGAGAGATTCAGTTTAATTTCTTTCAATTCTAATGACCTATCAAAAATAATTATTGAATCCTTGCACTTTATTTATCTTTCCTAAAATGAGCAAAAGGGGAGAGATAATCCCAGATAAGATTGTTTATTAACGTCACACGAAGAAGAACACAAGGATTATTAGTCACGGACGTCGTCATTTTGAACCTCTGTCAAGGGACTCGTATGTCACCTGAACAGACGCATCCTTCAGCAAACTTCCACACCGCGACATTGGGAAGACTTGGAATCTCGATGGATATCACGTGCACCAGCTCTGCTACACGATGGATTTTCAGTAGCATCAAGACTTGAACCCACGACTCGACTGAAGCAACGCCGGCCGAAAGCTTGCGACAAAGACCAGTCGGCCCGCAAAATTCCTAGATAAGATCATTACCTTAAATACCATGCATTTCTTTCCAGAGCAATTACATTTAAGGAAAAATGATAAAATTGGCAGAATAGTTCCAACCTACGATTGTTAAGTGAGTGATGGTGGAGTTCATTGGCGCAAAAGCCAGATGTAGCCATGTTGCGCCAAACAAGGTGTAACTGTGAACAAGACATTTGAATGATTTAGTGATAGTATTTGTTATGTCACAAAAGCCAGATGTGACCATACTGCGGCAAACAAAGTGAGTGTAGAGCTGTGATCTAGACGTGTGAAAAAAATTGGAAAAAAGATAAACATTTGGTTGACAAAAAGGAGGGACGAAAATAGAGATGGATCGTTAGGATATTGGGAGGGAGAACGTCACCCATGTTTACCAAAGACAGTAAGCCCATATGGAAGAAAAAGATCTCTGAGATTCCTTGGGGTGCCGTTCTTCCTAAACAAGGAAAATCCATGAGGACCTCTGATATAATCTTCAGAAGCAGGGTGCCCGGCTATACCGCAGACAATAGGTACTTATTTTAGTCGTCTCTTACGACATGCATGAGCTATAGTGGTACTATTTTTTCACGCTCGGTCACTAGACGGGTACTTACAATTTTTAAAGAGGATTTTCTATGTGCAGTTTGTTATATGGATTTTGATATAATACATTAATGTGTGTAATACAGAAAAAAGTATCAAACATAAAAAACGCCAAAAGATATCCTTCAATTACCACCGAAATTCAATGTAAATTTCTGTTCATCTGTTTGATATTGAATTATTTTTATGAACAAAAATGCATGCTTGAAATACTCTTACAAAATATTGTATGAAATATGAAGACAGTTTAATTTCAATGCAATGGTGCAAATTTTAAATTTAACATAGCACTTAAGTGTTTGACTTTCGAATCAATATCGCTACAAAACACATAAAAAGCTGTTGGATTTCGCAACTTAGAACTAGAAAACAGATAGAGATGGAACTGTCTCTTCACTCTAATTTCCATGCCAAGCGATATTAGCTTTGGTTTTATTAACGTCGCTCTAGAAGCAAAGCGAGGGCTGTTGGCGACAGACCTCGTCATTTTGAACCTTGGTCAAGTGACGAGGACCACACCCGAGCTGGAATCTCTCCTTACTTCCACATCACGCCATTGGAAGGACTTTAAGCCCCGACAGATTTAACATGCTTCAGCCCTCCACACGGCGGGTCTTTTGTGTCATCAAGACTTGAATTACGACTCCGCGAAAACCGCTGGCTGCTGGTCTGCTACCCTGACCACTAGGCTACCGCGGATACCTACCATGACTAGCACGCGTAGATTTTAAAGTCCAGGTGAATATGAAGTAATCACTATCAATATTCTGTATTACAGGCTCTGAATAGTCAAGACTCAAACATCGCCCACAAGAATAATTGTTTATAAACGTCGTACTTAGAAGAAACACGAGGGTTATTGACTACGGACCTAGTAATTTTGAACCACGGTCAAGAGACGAGGATGACATCTGAGCTGTACCTCCCTCTCCAAACTTTCATACCTCGTTAAAGAAGGACTTGGGAACTCGACAAGTTAATGTGCATATTTTTGAGGTGAATATTTAGTTGCATCAAGATTTGAACCCACGACTCGACAGAACAACGTTGGCCGCGAAATCGCGAGCATTAGTGAGCGATGGTCAAGTTTAATGGCAAAAGAGTCAGACATGACAAAGATAGCCAAACAAGATATGACTAAGCAAAACGTTTCAAACAAATTGGGAAAAAATTAAAAACTTGTTGCCAAGGGTCAAAATTAGAGAGGAATCACTAGGGTATCCTGGGGGCGTGTAAATCATATTTACCAAAAAACAGTAAATCCCATAGGAAAGAAAAAGGTATCACGAAGATACCTCAAGTGATTCCCATACTCATCCAAAGAAGGTGAGCCCCTGAGAGCGATCTCTCTCTCTCTCTGCGAGGATGACATTTTTTAAATACTTCATTCTAGTAACATTACCATCACGTCACGTAGAGGTTTTGAGCCCTAACTGGTATTTCATCAGCTGACCACTCTCTCCTCGTTGTTTCACCACAGTCTTTCACAGAAAAGTACTCGAATTAATAACTCTGTGAATAAATTACCATTACATTCTTCGGTTTTTGAATACTCATGCTGCGCTTTGGTAAAATATTGTTTGTCTCTGTCAAAATTTTTAAAATAATATATCAACTCGGGAATATTTGTTTTATGCGATATTTTTTATTAATTTTCATTAATGCGGTTTTAATAAAACCGCATTAATGAAACTGCTGTTGTGAAATCACATTAATGCTGCTATTCTGAGTAGTTTCATTTAATATTTCATACCACATTTTCCTGCAATAAAAACGAAGGCAATTGAACGGACTTTCCTGGAAATAAGGGTGCTAGAGAGATTTTCAAAGAATAAATTAGTTTTATGTTTTCAATTGCAAAACCTCTATAAATTGCACCATAGGGCAAATCTCAAAATGTGCGTCTTTTTCCTATTAATACTGAAAATTGTATTCATATCAATAAATGTATGAAAAACGGATTTACAAAAATGATATTTATACTGATACAAAATGTAGTAAAACGTCAAATTTTCAATTCTTTAAAATGTACATCCGTTAGGATCAGTTTTCTTGAGAAAATGACTTATAGCTGAACAGGTGAAAAAACTATATATCATGTATATTTTCAAGAAAAATTCCAAATCCTAAATTAATAAATTAATGTCTTCTAATGAAATAAATCTTTATTAATTATCTCTAAAGTGAATGTTTTATAGAGGAATAAGAAATGAAATTATTGATTGGTAGGCTGACACTTCATTAGAGTTACTCAAATTATTGGTGAGAAAACGGTCAAAATCACGGTCAAATGACTGGCCTTACTCTTCCACAAATTATACATTATGCCTCGTGAGAAATATAGTACTCAATTTTGTTTAGTTTGTTGCGTCCCCCCCCCATGATATCACATAACGGTCAACGAAAGAATAGATTGTGTGAATGATTGCCTGTTAACGTTGCACTTAGAAGCAACACGAAGGCTATTGGTGACGGACCCGAACATTTGTACCTCAACCATATGACTAAGATGACACTTGAGCTGACACTCCCTCTCCAAACTCCACGGGTAGACTTGGAGTCTCGACAGATTTAACGTGCATCAGCCCGCTATACAGCGGGTCTTAAGTTAACTCATGACTCGATGTCTTTAATCAACCATGATTTGAATCAGGATTCGAAACCACGACTAGCCGGAAAGAGAGCCGGCGAAAGAATAGAGTGAGTGATAGTAAATTTATGGCGCAAAAAGCTATTCTAGCTATGCTGCGACAGGATAGAATGTCGAATAAACATTGCTGATCTACCAGTTCCTCTATTGCATCTAGTACAAAATTTGGGGAAAAAATGGTTTATCGATATGGCAGTTAAACGCTACTACGAAGTTTCCATGCTTTGTTGCTTGCTTTTCAGCAGAGCGATGTTGTATAATTCCAATTTATAAGCTAACGTATTTTTTCCGTAATGTGCTTATCTTTATCTTAATAATAATTCCAAAATATTTCCAAACTGAAACTAAAAGGCGGGAGAATTTGCACGGTAAAGGGAAATGATATAGCTACATTCACAGATGCAGTTTACTTAGTCATCAGTCACATGTAGACGTAGAAGCGGAATTAACATTTTTACGTCCATGATTTAGCTGAATTCACATCTCTTCCGCCAAAAATTTTTTTCCAAATGTTATCTAATATCCTTGCATAGCATGAAATGAATCTTCAGATGCTTGATATTAAGGACATCCCTAGTACTCTCTGAAAATCATGCGAAACTGTACTTACCTATATTTAGCATTAAAATCGTTAACAAAATCTCAATATTATTCTTATGACCAACCACGGACCTTTCACATAATTAAATTCATTAAAATTTTAAATATAACTTTAAATTTTTGTGGCATTGTTGAATATTTTAACCAGAACGTTTCTAATTGTCCCTATACTCTAGAGTTTCCTCCAGCAAAAAACCCAGCATAAACAACAAATTATTTATATATTATAATAATAATAAATAATTAAAGCTCTATGTAACAAAATTGCCCGAAATATATTGAATATAAAGGCTTCTAAAAATGAATAATCAAAACGAAGAGCTATTAAAAGGTACCAAGTCTCTAACCTAAAAGAATTAGAAGACTTAAAAATTATCCAATTTTAATATTTTTTACTGCTAATGTGATCAAATTTGTTTTAGGAGTTTACCAACTCTTACCAGCATTATTTTGTAAGAATCGTTCCGTTCAATTGTTTTTTTTCTTCCTTTGATTAGCGTAATTCTCGACTGTTATACCATCCTTCTATATAAATTAAATATATATCCTTAAACTAATATGTATCCTGATTATTTCTGGAGCAGTGAGCCAATATATTTGTATTTTTTTTTTCTTCATACACTACTTTAGTACTCAACGTTTTAAGCCTGTGACATTGATTTTGAACTAAAATAAGACATGAATGATTGGAATATAATACTTACAAGGTTCTCTAGGTACTCAAATAATCAAAGGAAACTTAGATTTCAAAAATTATGAATCTCCATAAGCAAACATGTATCACTAATTAAAAACCTATGCAATTCTATTATGTTTGTTTCCTTCGAAAATTCACTTGAACCCAAGTATTAAATTGAGAGAGGTAGAAAAATTAATTGTGTGTGTGTAACCCTAGCAAGTAAACAATAAAGATATAAAAATCATGATAACTTCAAGTTAAAAGCATTTAATTTTGAATAAATTTTATTTGAGAGTTGAGATGATCGAATCTATTTGCTTAAAATCCTTCATTGATCATTGTTCATCTTCATGGAATTAATTTTTTGGAAAAAATAATCGTAGTCAACAGAATTTTTAACAATTTGCTTCTTAGACATCTTTCAACATTTAGGAATTTATAATTGCTTACTTATGAACAAAAAAAATTCAGTATGACTAGTGTTTGATCTTTGGATATGAATGCTATTTCTATTATTTAGAAATCTTAATCATATAATATTTTGCTGTATTCGATATTTTAATCAAGAGAGCGAGTGTTTGTTAAACTTTGGATATCTGCTATTTCATGAATTAAAATAAATAAAATTAATTAAATTATATTAGGGTAAAAGATTCTTTATTTGGAATTAAATGGTTCGTGTTTCATTTGCTATGGAATTCAACTTCAAAGATTTTGTTGAAATAAATACAACTGCTGCTAAATATAAAGTAAACGAAGTCTTAAAAATACATTTTCTCGTTTAGAGATTAAAGAAAAAAAATGTGCTTTTTTTCAACTAGTTAAAGAGAATAATAATAATTCTGTGACTTACAAATTTTTTGTCACATTTCATTAAACACAGCACGAGATTTTGCGTCTTGTCATCCGAGTCTCTGTTGCTTTTATTTTAACGAAATACTGAGCTATTCAAAAAATATAAAAGCTTATATTTTAAAAAAAGAAGAGCCATTTAAAAATAATTATACTATCAGAACACTATTTCATCAATATGTTCTAATTATTTTTTGTTCTGAGTATCGTAAAGATTTGTTAATGGTTATTTGGTTGGTTCTATTATCGTCGCATTGAATGGGCTATTAGTGACGAATGACGTTACTTCGGATTTCCTCCTATTCGAGGCTTGGTCAAAAGACGAGGTGGACTTCTGACGCGGGACCTCTCTCTCTCTCTCTCTCTCTAACGTTAACGTTAAAATAATATTTCAAACAACCGAAAAACTTTTCAATACAATGCAATCGCTTGTTTTATACTAAATTCAGGTCTACATTTTTTTTTCCGAGTTTTGTTGTTAACCTCACACTAGAATTTCACGGGGAATATTGGAGATGAATCTTATAATTTTGAGCCACAATAAAACAACAAAGCCGACACCAGAGATTGTACTCTCTTTTTGACTTCCTATTTATATCAGGGTAGGACTTTACAGAATAGTTCCCTTCAAAATGCAGCTTTCCCATAAAAGATGGAGCAATGGAGACATCATAGGTGGAATCAGAACAATTGGCTGGTTTTATTCACGCAATAGCATGTTAGATCGCGATGCGCCAAACACTCATTATTTACGAAGAAGTAATTTGGCTTTATTAGCGCCACACTGGAAGCAAAACGAAAGCTAAAGTAAAGCGGCCATATTCTAATCTGAGATTACGGTTTTGAACTTAATACTTGATCATCAAGGCACCTCATATATACTGAAAAAGGCATCAATGTTCGAAATTGCAATTTAGTACGTAAATTAGTTTACCTGACAACTCTTTCGAGTTACATTGAGTTATGATGCCGGTTGATTATTCTCTCGAGCTTCAGAGCCAGAGTTGTTTAATTTAATAAGTAGGTTCGAGTCCAGCTTTTCCACTACATAATCGTCGTGGAATATAACTGGGCTTCAACATGTTAAATGAAACCGAGCCTCTAAGTCCTGGTCTGATGTGGTGAGGACATTAAAAAATGAATTCAGGTGCCTCCCTCGTCACCTGAGTATTGTTTAAAAAATGTTTGCTGGTATCAATAGCCTTCGAACTATTTTAGTGTGATGTTAATTCAAAATAATTTTTTTTTTCAAGTTATAATAAAGACTGTCCGAGAATCGGAAAAACAAATAAAACTGCGATATAAAAATTTTGTACGAAACTAATGTTTTTTGTGAATTCTAAAAATTAGAGATAAAAATTCAGCAGAACTTGTCTTAAAGCTTTCAAAAAAAATCACTCTAATTACTTATAACTTAGGGGGGGACCAAAGACATACTAAAAACTAAAATTTATAACTGAATAATGAAAATTTTAAGTTGATTGAATGATTTTTTTTTATTAACTTAGCACTAAGAAACATGTCTAGAGCTCTTGGTGACGGACTTCATAATTTTGAGCTTCGATGAAGTGACGAGGACGACATCTGAATTTGAACCCCACTCTCCAATTTCCTCACCAGGCCAACGTGAGGACTTAAAAAAATTCTACAGATCTAACGTATATCAGCCCCACAGCAGGAAAAATTTAAGAATCGATAAAAGAAACACGAGACGTGATAATTATATTAAATTTTTAACTCTGTCTTGGCATTAATATATATATATATATATATATTGTGTGTGTTGCGTACATCTAGTCGTAGGTTCGCGACCGTATGTCATTAAAGATCAGCCGTGTGTGTTAGCTTGGTTGATACACATTAAATCTGGACGAGATCCCAAGTCCTCATTTTGGAGTGGTGTGGAAGTTTGGACAGGGAGGTGCCGGCTAAGATGTCGTTCTCGTCACTTGACCGGGGTTCAAAATTACGAAGTCCGTCGCCAATAGCTTTCGTGTTGCTTTTTACGGCGACGTTAATAAACAATCTCGTGGCCGCGGTAGCCTAGTGGTCCAGGCTTCGGATTCGTGGCCTGCGGTTTTCGTTCAGTTGCGGGTTCGATCTTTGGCTGCCAAAGACCCGCCGTGTAGCCGGGGCTGATCCCCGTTAAATCTGTCGGGGCCCAAAGTCCTCCCGTTGGTGTGGTGTGGTGTGGGTGTTAGGAGAGGGGAGTGCCAGCTCAGGTGTCGTCCTCGTCACTTGACCATGGTTCAAATTACGAGGTCCGTCACCAATAGCCCTCGTGTTGCTTCTAGAGAGACGTTAATTAAAACTAAACTAAAAAACTAAGCAAATAAACAATCTCATCATATTAATGCTGATTTGTTTGGTTTTAGGAAGCCATAGATTGGTGTGACCTGAATGCTCTCGTGTGTGTATGAATTGATCATTGAATTTCTCTTTCTAATCCACATCAGACACCATTCGTATAATAGTTGGAGACGAAGAAAATAAATCAAAATTTCAAAAAATACATCATTAGAACTACTTTAAATTTGGATTTATTCAAAAAATTGTGAATTATATCTCCAACAGTTTTGTGTCTTATGTTCTAAGAATTCATCCAGTATGATACTAAATAAGCTAATGAAATTCGGAAAACACACTTTCAATCAAAATACTCGGATTCATCTATGAAACCCCTTGAATATTTTCAAGGTATAATATGATTATATATATATATATATATATATATATATATATATATATATATATATATATATATATATAACTAGCATTTTATTAAAACTATGATATTTTACAAATATATCCATTTTTTTTTAAAATGCATATAGTAAATTGTCCGCGGGACTCTAAATTATGAATTTAGTGATCCGTGAGGTATGGAAGGTTGGCGACCGCTGAACTAGACTGCTGAGGTACTTTGAATTATATTTAACAGTGCTTTATATATTAACTAAAATAAATAAAATAACTTCTTGCATCAGTTTTCATGATAAGTAATCTTTAATTCGCCATTCTTATTGATTTTTCATTACTCTAATATTTACTATATTTACCTTACTATTTTTTCCATCAATCATACATTATAAAGAGTCTATAATATCCCTTGTTTCACACTTACACTTACACCTATAACTTGACACACACACAAGAAACATCTAATTGTTGTTTTTTTCAGTTCGATATACAAACAGATGTTCACAAAAAATGTAGAAAGCAAAATTAATAGATTTTTTTTTCTCAGATAAATTGTTACAGTAAACATCGTCATATGCATGTGCCATACAAGTAAAATAAGCATAAATCAAATTTTAATTAAGTAACATAAAAATATAATTTACTTAATTAGTAGCTTTTAGGTTATGCATGTTCGAAAAAATTCCTTAGCTTAATTCGCGCGCGTCAATAATATTCGTGTACAAATGAATATTCACAGCAGGAGTAATACGAAAAAAAAGAGTAATTAATTTCATTTTGTCTCCCCAAAAATATCCTCGAAAAAATCTAATTTTAGACCCGTCTATAAAAAGAAACTGAAACCAATCTTTCAATAACAATAACTGAACTGTATTCACACAAAACTCTCAGAAACTGTACTCACATAACTCTATCCTAAAGATAAAAACTAATAAATTTAAATTTTTCGACCGCTTGTTAAATGTGTTTTCTAATTAAATCGAAAAATTTAACATCCAAAATCTTTATTAGGACTCTTTTTGCTTAACATTCCTTTTGGTAACTCTTAAAGAAAAAGAAAATACTAAATAAAAAAAAATGTGTATATAAGCCATGATTCTGGAAATTATATCATGAATTAAAATGAAATTCCTCGTTTTGAATTCATTTCAACATTTCTAAGACATCTCGATATTTTAGTAGATATTAAATTCTAAAAATTGTGTTTATATCTCATTTCAAAACAATAGATGAGTGGCAACACTAAGTAACAAGAGAACCATTTTTATCTGTTATCATGGCAACCTAGGATATCTGAAAGACAAATGAATAAAATTTGCAAAAAAGAAAGAAAAAAATGCAAGTCTCTGAAATTGTTGAAATTGTCTTAGAGTTATCGGAAAATGCATAACAGCTTCTTTTTTTTTTTCCGAAAATGTTACTTGAAATTTTGCTTAAACAGTTATTCAAGCAATAAAGTAAAAAAATATAGTCGAGCCATAGATAAATTATTTCTAAAATTAAAGAAATAATTCTTCTAAATTTCGTCGATTATTCAAACAGGAAAATTGTAAAATTCATAAAGTTCTATTCAACAACGATTAACAAAGTGAAAATTACCTGTATTAAAAAGCACTTGATTACTTAAAAAGCGCTCGGATATTAGCACTTTATTATCATCAGGAAATTAATCTTCAAGAGCTACAAATTTCAATCCGAACGCCAAAGTGATAATGCAAGATGCGCATGCTTACAGCAAGCAGAGTGGGAAGATAAAAACACATTAGGAATGCAACTCGTAACTGAACAAATGTCTTACCATAGTTTTGGCCCCCGCTGTGTAAATTAGCGATGCCCAGACACCCGTAAGCCGAATTCCTTTACCCTGGTGTAGAAAATAAATGCTGTTTACACACCCGCTTTTTTAGGTCGTGCTCGTTGTAGGCGGCGAAAGATTTCAACACGCGGAACTTCCCCGTGCAAAAGAAGACTTCGCGGAACGGAAGCATTAAAAGAATAATCAAAAATGTTAACTGCCGCCGATAAGTCCTGCCATAACATTATAATAAGTTGTTTTGTTTCTCTTTCCCCGACAGATACTCAATACTTCACTACTATGAAAGATGCAATTTGTCACACATGTAATGTAGTTCTTTTAGGATTCGTAATTCAATCTATTGTAGGCAAATTTCTGAATTGTGTTCATTATTTTCCTGACATCAGCTAAACTTATGCTTCATAAATTCGTGATATGTAAAGTGAATAAAAAAATAATTTTCTCTTAGCTCGCAAGATTTTTTTTTTTTTTTTTTGTGAAATACTACTTTTTGCAAAATTGCATCATCGTCAAATTGACAGCTCCTAACTCTTTTGAATAAAGATTTAAGGAAACGTTTTCAAGGAATTGTTTCTGATTTGAAAGTAATAAAGAAATCGGTACTTTCCCTTGCCTTGAAATCATGTGGTGGCTGGAATTTTTAAAAACGAACGTGAAATTTTTAGAACTTTCATAAGTAATAATGGAATAAATTATAAATTTTAATTTCTGAATAG
>BMAW01030489.1:611918-656556 GCA_019974015.1 Nephila pilipes | reverse complement strand
TTAAATGTGGACAAATATATATATATATATATATATATATATATATATATACTGGTGTCCAAAGGGGCTCATTCATGTTAAATGTGGACAAATATATATATATATATATATATATATATATATACTGGTGTCCAAAGTTAAGCATAAACAGTATTTACGTGAATAATGAAAGAAATCTAAATATCAGAATAGCCGGAAACAGGATATGCTAGTGTAGAACGGTAAAATAAGAAAACAATGCAAAAGAACGATAATAATTACTTTTATTATCCAATGAAATACTTTGAAATAAAACTGGATATAAGAGATGTTTACGCTTTAGTGAAAAACAAATGAAATAAAAAGGTGGAACCAAAGTTTAGTAAGGTGTGGGGTAACTTCTGACAGCTAAGCATGCTACACAACGATTTTTCATCCTTGATATGACATTGCGGATGAGTAGCGGACTTAAAAGAGTTTTACACGTTACTAAGAGCACTTTCCATTTCGGGTACGGGATTTGGTGAGTGTTGAAGTATTGCAAATTTTCTCCCGAGAGTATCCCATACAGCAGAGGCATTCAATCTTTTACAGTTGGGGGAACCCTTTGAGCTTCCCGTTTTCTTGAAGGAAGCTTTTGATCAAAGAGCGGAAAAAAATAGGATATCAAAGCTGTATCTTACTCAAATTTACAAAGTTATTGCTGCATCTTTATTTTATCACAATACAAACATCTTAATAAAATAATAAATGGAAAGGTAGTTAATGGCGTTTTTTGGTTTTTCTAAAATATATTCTATCAATAATAAATGAGAGCAATAATATTTTATGAATATTTAAAAATTCATGAAAAAAAAATTTAATGACTTGGCTGCGAATGTTTTTTTATAGCAAAGTATTTTAACGCCTGAAATAATTGTTGAAATCTGCACCCTAATGTCCTCTTCAGCTCCAACCTGTTTCTGTATTTTGTGTTTGGCACATCGTACAAAGATAAGCTTTTTCGCATACATAGATTGAAACAAATCACATTAGGTGTTTCACTGCTCTTTTGGCAATTTAAGAATATTCTTCTCTAATGTCAAAAAATCCAAAAATGCATTATATCAACTTGGCATAAATTTTAGTTTCAACTGAATGTCAGTATATATATATATAATATAGTGTGTGTGTGTGTGTGTGTGTGTATACATTTAAAAAAATATATTCCGTTTGGCGTTGGCATGTAATTGTCGCTGATAAAGTCGCCAAATGATCTTTGATGGGTAAGAAAAGATTACCGATGATAACTTCCATTTGGTAATGAATTCCATAAATCCGTTCTTATGAGCGTCTACATTACCTGGAGTGTTAACTGTACCAAATTTTCAAGTCAATCGGCTGTATAGTCTTAGGAGATATCGTGATGAGTCATCAGTGGTATTTCGCTTGATACCCGCCCGCTTCGCTGGGCAGACGATAATATTATATTTTGGAACCTATACATAAAATATCAAGAAAATTGAAGCATTGAAACGACCTTTGTGTTCTCTAGATGGTTTTTTATCGGCATTAATTATAACCTTTAACTCCTTTTGGTCTTTAGGAACTGAATCAACAGCAGCTTTGAAATCGTGAATATACCTGTTATGTTCATGTAGCTCCTTTTGTAATTGGCTAATTCTGGCTTAACACCTGGGAAAATACCACAATGAATGTTTCTTTCACATTCATCATCACAGAGAAAGTAAAACTGAAGAAAAGAAGGTTGTTGAGGAGGCTCAGCCAATAGGCTACCTATCCTGTGGTATACCTGGCCCTGGACTTTAAATGTTGGCATAAAATTTCCTTCCTTCAATTCTTTTGCTCCGAATGACGTCATCTGAAAACATCCATTATACTTGCGAATTGTAGAAAGAAAATGTTCTGAAAGCTGATCCTTATGGCTAAGAAGACTATTCAAAGGTTCAGGGAAGGATCTAATAACAGGAAGCAGGACTTGACCACCACTCCAGCACATTCCTGGAGGTTCTTCTATCCTTTTAAAGCACGGCACCTCGAACAGGGCAAACGTTTTCCGATACTGACAATTTTATCATTTGAATAGTCAATATATATTTCATATTTAAAACCAGACAAATTTTTGGAAGTCCATGGCGCTAAATTAACTTTTGATCTTTTATCATTGTATTTAATTACAGCTGCCTGATTCACGTGGGGGGTATTAGAAAAGTATTTTCTTACGCTCTATGTACTTCAGGATGGCTTTTAGTATATTTTGAAGCAGCTTCTCTATGTTCTTCAGGATGACTTTGAATATATTTTGTAGCAGCTGGTCTTACTTGTTTATATCTAATTGAATTTGTGAATCTTTTTCTTCATTTCTTTTACCTTTATTTAGTTGAAGAGATATTACATCATTAATAATTGATTCACTTGAACTTGAAAAATCAATGTTAGATATTGATTGAGTCTTTGAAACTAACACAGACACATTTTCTTGAGGCTGAAACACTAAAGATGACACATTTTCTTCATTTTGTTTCACATTATCATAACCAAGATTAACTTTACTTCTATTTCTTAATCCAACTATTTAAATAAAACATCAAAATGACAACTATTACAGTTTCCCGTAAAACGTAATATTTTTTCCCCCTGAATTGTTTCCCCAACAGAAGCTAAATGGCAGCCACCTTGATAAACTTCGAACTGATAGGGAAATAGCTCTGCCGCCGCCATAATTTAGCAAATAGATCCATACGTGTTTGGTTTACACATTTCGGTAAAATATAAATCGTTAGTATTATAAGGGGCGCCAGATAGCATTTGAGTGTAGCATTTAAACCGATCCCAGTTGTCAAACACGTGAGAAACAATAATATTTCTCATTTTATACGCCATCGATATGTCACCGAACACCAGCAAAGACAGAGACGAAAATAAACATGCTCCGTCGCCAAGAATTTTAAAAACTTTGAAAGGAGTAGGTAATCTATCGATCCAAATATATTCAACATCCATTATTAAGAACTATAACTGAAAAGTAAATATGAAAAATCAATTTTTATTAACCTACAATGAAATACTTTTCAAGTTAAAAAATATAACCGAAATTAACTTTTTTAAATCAAATAATTTTAAAATTCAACAAAAAATACTAACAAAAAAAATGAAGTATAATAAAAATTTTTAGCAAAAAGTCACCCGTATTACGTGATCCTTTTTGCAAAAGGATAACTCTTACGGTAGCAGCATATCTGGAACTGCAATTGAATAGACAGAATAGCTCTTAAAAATCATAGCATTAAAAATAATTCTGTATTCTGAAAACAATAAAATATCCAGCCATTTTAAAAAATGAAAAATGTTTATTTCCTAGAAAACAAAAACTAAAAATTACCAAAATACAGAAACAAAACTTTTGCATGATATTTACATTAGGTTACAATTAATGCATACATCAAAATATATATTTTGATAGCTACTTATTTTTTTATTAATGACATGAATAACATACCGTTATTATTCATTTGTTAAAAGCCAACTTCAATAACTTGGTTAGATTGCGTTTAGATTTACAAATGTAGTTTATCAATCATTATTAATAATAAAATACTTTTCTCATAAATTTGAAACATACGTCTAGGTTCCACAACAATAAAAATTATCGTTTGCTCAGCAAAACCGAAATCAGCTGGCGAGCGAAATCAGCTGGGGTTACCATAGTATAGCTTTTTAAAATTCACAATGCAAGGTCATTGAAATGCTTCTACTTGGCGGTGGAAGATATTTGGTGATATTTTGCAAAAAAGAGCCTCTTCTCCAAAATCTTGCCAATCATCCATCAGCGCTTCAATATTAAATTATTTGGTATTTTTCCATTTCGCACGCGCAAATCTCGCAAGTAAACTTAATTGGTAGCGATACACAGTATACATTTAAAAAAAATATATTCCGTTTGGCGTTGGTCATGTAATTTTTGGCGATAAAGTCGCCAAAATGACATAACCGATGGGTAAGAAAAGATTAACCGATGATAACTACATTTTGGTTAAGAATTCCATAAAATCCGTTCTTAGTGAGCGTCTACATTGCAAAATGAGTAACTGTACCAAATTTCAAGTCAATCGGTTGTATAGTCTTAGAGATATCGTGATGAGTCAGTCAGTGGTATTTCGCTTATATATATATAGATAGATATATACTGGTGTCCAAAGTTAAGCATAAACAGTATTTACGTGAATAATGAAAGAAATCTAAATATCAGAATAGCCGGAAACAGGATATGCTAGTGTAGAACGGTAAAATAAGAAAACAATGCAAAAGAACGATAATAATTACTTTTATTATCCAATGAAATACTTTGAAATAAAACTGGATATAAGAGGTGTTTACGCTTTAGTGAAAAACAAATGAAATAAAAAGGTGGAACCAAAGTTTAGTAAGGTGTGGGGTAACTTCTGACAGCTAAGCACGCTACACAACGATTTTTCATCCTTGATATGACATTGCGGATGAGTTGCGGACTTAAAAGAGTTTTACACGTTACTAAGAGCACTTTCCATTTCGGGAACGGGATTTGGTGAGTGTTGAAGTATTGCAAATTTTCTCCCGAGCGTATCCCATACAGCAGAGGCATTCAATCTTTTACAGTTGGGGGAACCCTTTGAGCTTCCCGTTTTCTTGAAGGAAGCTTTTGATCAAAGAGTGGAAAAAAATAGGATATCTAAGCTGTATCTTACTCAAATTTACAAAGTTATTGCTGCATCTTTATTTTATCACAATACAAACATCTTAATAAAATAATAAATGGAAAGGTAGTTAATGGCGTTTTTTGGTTTTTCTAAAATATTTTCTATCAATAATAAATGAGAGCAATAATATTTTATAAATATTTAAAAATTCATGAAAAAAAATTTAATGACTTGGCTGCGAATGTTGTTTTATAGCAAAGTATTTTAACGCCTGAAATAATTGTTGAAATCTGCACCCTAATGTCCTCTTCAACTCCAACCTGTTTCTGTATTTTGTGTTTGGCACATCGTACAAAGATAGGCTTTTTCGCATACATAGATTGAAACAAATCACATTAGGTGTTTCACTGCTCTTTTGGCAATTTAAGAATATTCTTCTCTAATGTCAAAAAATCCAAAAATGCATTATATCAACTTGGCTTAAATTTTAGTTTCAACTGAATGTCAGTATATATATATGTGATATAGTGTGTGTGTGTGTGTGTCAATTTTATATATCGACTGAGCCAAAGAACGGAGACTAACATGTCACTTAATGTGTCTCGATTGATGGATTTGAAATATGTGACTTTTACGAAATTTAAGATTTTATTTGATCCATAAAATATTAATTTATTTTTATTTTTACAAGTAAACTGTCTTTAAGAATTTGATCTTTTAAAAAAATTAAAATTTTGGCGCTTTGATTGAGGAAAAAAGTGATCTTTTTGCGAATACCCTGTCAAAATTCCAGAGAACCTTAGGGTTCCGCTGAACTCTGGTTGAAGATCTCTGCCATTCAGTATCGATAGGATTCAAATTAGATTATTGAGCCTTCCTTGCCGAGCGTTGGATAGTTTCCGTTTCTAAGAAATCGTCTAACAGACTCGCACTGTGACAAGGCGCGTTATCATTCACAGGTATAAAGTCAGGATAAGACGGCATCTCAAAACAGGCGAGCATGAGGCTCACGAATTTCACCTCTATATCTCTTAGGAGTCATAGACTCCATCTCAAAGATATGGAGGTCAATTTAGCCGTCGAGGATGATGTGTACCCACACCATGACTCCCCTTGATGGCAAACGATGTCTTTACGGCATGTTTCCCGAGTAAAAATAAGTTCCACGTTCTCAACATATCGTAGCTGAAGAAATTCAGCGCTCAAACTGAAGCGAAATTCGTCACTGAACATGACATTGGCTCTCTGTCCCAAACAGTAGTACTGATGTGCCAAACTTCAGTTTAAATCAGTGAGTTTCTGCGTAGATGTGAGGGGAAATAAACTGTTGGTCTTGCATAGAGACTAATATGATGGATTATCCTGTAAAAAATTTATTCTCCTGTCACATGCGTAAAAGTGCTGTGTCGCTTCAAACGTGGTGGTACATCATCTGGTTTTAAACCAGAATACCACGAAAGAGGAAAATGAAAGGATCAGATAGTCCTTACCAATCATCACGACTAGGGCGGCTAGAGTCTACACTTTACCTCCCAGAGAAAAGTATGACAGTCTTAAGGCTCAAATACGTGTCGGAAAGTCCCTTTTCGGCTTACAAGATCTCAAGCTTGATTTGCACAATATTGACAACACTTGTTTGGAAGTGGGTCCCGCTCCGGCGTAAGAGACTTGTCATACATGACATTAATGGGTCAACTTCATATCCAAAAGCTCATTTACAAAGTACCCATATGAATATCTTTGAATGGCGGCCAAAATATGAAACTTTTTGTTTCATCGCAAATTAAGAGGTAGTACCAAAGCAGGTCCCAATCGCAACTCTGTAGTGCAATAAAGTATGGAATGAAGATTAGGGTTACCCTGTAAATTCTGAATGTAGAAATTATGGCTTTATAGTTTTTATTTCTATATTTTCTACTTTTCTTCTTTTTTTTCGCAGGCAAAAATATTTTAACATCACTTGACGATGAATAATGAAGCTAAATTATACAAATCCTCTCATTTTTGGTCCTGTAAGAGCTAAAAAGAATTAGCGCCCACTCGTGAAACAAACAGAGCATTTGATACCGTAAGAAATGTTATAATAACATTTTTCATGTACACTCTCCTGTACAACAAAGAAATAAGGGTAATTCGGCTACTCTTATTTCAAATTGAAATTGAGATGTAGTACCGTCGAAAAAAGGAAAAATATATGTCTATTTATAACTATCTTTCCTCTCCAAGTTCTTAAAAGAATTTTGGTTTTAGCTTTAAATTTTCACTTGATAATTTAATATTTTGTAAAATATCTCCTTTTGCAGATATCATGGACAGTGAAGGTAGTTAGGTTACTTTTATACAAAAGGAGCAATGAAAATGGTAGAATTGTATAACTTTTATTAACAAAATTTTATTCTGCTCGAAATTAATGTAATGTAAATAAGTAAAGAAGCCATGTTCATATTCATCATGACTTCGGTTGCCCTTAATCATCTGTCTGTTTTATAACATGCAGACCTGACAATAAAAAAGGTATTGTGAGTAAGAGCAGAATAAGCGTGATATTAAATATAATAAACATATGAAATTTTTAAAAAGTTCGCCTGTAGGTATTACAGCTGACAGTGAAAGTTAATTTTTTGATTGGAAATATCAACTTCGCCTTAGAAGCAACGCGAAAGTTATTGGCTACGGATCTCGTAATTTTAAAACTCGGTCAAGTGACGAAGACGACACCTGAGCACCGATATAGTGAAGGTAATACAGCCATCAGTGATCGTCTTACCTGCAGCCATAGGTATCTGGTTGAGAAAATTCATCACACATTATTGAAGAGCATTTAAAAACCTAACAGAATCAACAATGCTTGGAATTTCTTCTATTCCTTAACCACTCCAAAAATGGTAAGTTTTCCAAATCAAAACAACAGTGACTGTCTTGGGAAGTCACGCAAACAACGAGAACCTCGTTCGCAGGAAAGGTTATGTGATAAATCCCGCATGGTCTAGTGCTATAACTTCTCAACTTCCTTTTCGAAGTAGTAGAGTCATCTGTTGATTAACTTTGAAATTAACTCTGAAATCGTCGAGTCACCTTATTGCTCACTCTCGTCTTATTACTCTTCATGTACCAATAATGCTTCCACAGTAAATCTTAAGTATAATACGATTGTTTAAATTCAAAAATCTAGATTTTAAAAAATAGATCTCTCTTAAATTCTTAAATCGATTGGACTATAGGCGACCGAGATGAGTTGTACATATTATTTTCTCCTCAAAATTTTGTTAATATTTGTACAAAATTAAAGTATAATTTATGTTAGAAGCACAAAATGCGAAAAGTAAAATATTCATAGCAACCAAACATCATTAAATGCTTGTTTTATGAGTCAATTTCGGTTGGTAAAAGTTTTGCATTTTAAATAATGCACTTCCAATGTTAATATAAAAACACATATCAAACTAATTTCAATGATTATTATATCGAAATTAAAATAGTTTATGTCTGAGTCTATAATAAAATTTACAGACGTTCATATTTTTTATAATATTCAGGTTAAAAAAAAATCAACTCTAATCTTGAATTGTATTTTCTATCTTCTCAATTATAGAAAATATTGCGAAAGTTCTTTACTGGAATGAAAGTTTGTTTCTACTCAGTCATTTTTGTGAAAAACGTAAGACTGGTATGATTCCAGTTTATTGAGTAACTTCTGCCCAAACAGAATTACATCAGAATTTCGACATCATTCTCATTGACGTGCTGTGATAACTTATGTAATATTCAACCTTATTTTATTGTATCATTTTATATGGTTTTATTCTGTTTTTCTTCAATCTTAAAATTATGTTCATACCCCCAAGTTATGCCAATAAACTGCGAGTTGAAGAGAAACTATTGCATTTCATTCTAAAGCGATTAAGTTGCGTAGGTAATACTGAAATTCAGTGATGAGGGTTTAGTAACTTGCACTAGTAGTTATACATGGAGTTTAAATTTATATTTAGGCATCAATTAAATTATAACTGCACTAGCATGTTATTTCTCTTGGTTATATTTAGTTCCCTTCTGTTTTCCGAAAGTTTGATTTTGTTATTCCTCTCAAGCTGAGAGTTGCAAATATGTTGTTAAAATAAAAGAACTACAACATTCTTGGTCTGATAATTTTTTGGACACTTTCCCAAAGTAAAGCGAAAAAGGCGCAACATGACTTGTCAATTTCGAGAATTAAGAATGAGAAAATTATTAGATCAAATAAAACATTAATAAAAAGTATTTCTATGTGTCAACATTTATTTTCAGCCTTGCAAGCATATGTACATGAAACACAGGCATGGTTCTGAAGCACCTCAGAGGAAAATTCTATCAACTTTTATTAATGATTATTTATTAATACTCCTTTTGTGTTAAACAAATATATAAAATGTTTCACAGAAATAAATGACTATGATACTACTTACATTTAATTCAGATATTGTTAAAATTCGAGATACACAACATTTAAATTTTTGCCAGTTGATATTATGCCGTATTTCAAAATAATTATGATTCACTTTGGGATTGAAATTTGAAAAAAAAAAAATCCCTAAAAAATTGTATTTAACACTTATATTTGAATACATTAAAAAGTATTAACACTGAAAATCTTTACAATATACTTTTCACGCCTTTATCTATTCTTTTGGAATTTTATTGTTATTGCAATCTATATGATTAATTGTATGTCTTCGTGCACAAAGGATCGTAAATTCGTATTTTTTACATTTCATAATTATCACTTGAAATTAATTTAGCACTATTTGAAAACAAAAAACAATGCCTTTTTTTCCCAAGTCATTTTTGCTCTGATATTTTAAGATAATTGAAATACGAATTTGTTTCACAGAAATGTACCCAAAACAATTATTTGTCAGCAGATGCTTGTTATTTACATTGCAACAAAAAATGTTAAGTTGCAAAACAAACAAAATTATTATTATTAATTAAATAATAATTTTTAAACAAGAAACAATTTTTAAACAAAAATTATTTTTTTAAACAAGAATCAGTTTGATTCTTGTTTAAAAAAATAATTTTTCTCTTATATGTATTATTTAAAGAAAAGAATTTCATTAATAACTTGTTTTCAATCTCATTTTCATATCTCTGAAATTCAGGTTATATCGATGTAAATATCATCAGTATTGATAATGTTACTCAGCATTTTTATATTGAAAACAAATATTCGCAATTCTAAACAATAACAGAAATTTGCTTACTAATCAAAAAGGAAATGCATATCTGAAGTTCTTTTCTTCGAATCAAAGTTGCAGTCAGCGATGTTTTCAAATTGTAGAAACTACGACATAGAAAATCTCTAGAATTGAAGAGTAAAAAGGAATGATTTTTTTAAAAATGCAAAGAACCGGTTGTAAGAGTATATAAAAGTTATAGAGTAATTTGGAGGCCGGATGGTATGGAAGTTGATTTTCTTCGCCTCCGGCAAGAGGCGGCATCTCATCAACTGAAATTATTCTGGAAGTCACAAAGAAAGAATAGATTAGACCTTGGCCTAGAAAAACACTCATACACTGATGCATTTAAATTGTATTAAGTAGAATTGCAAATTATATGATTATTTTTCGAATTTACTTTATTAATTTTGAGTGTAGATTATTTTTTTCCTCGATTGGATGATTTTTATAGAGACTACCAATAAAACTGGAAGGTATCGAGGGCAAAATTTATAAAAAAGGAAATATATATCAAATACATATCTTCTAAAATTAGATATTTAAATAATTCCTCCGTTTCATAACATCTAATTTAGGAACTGATAGACAAATGCATTTATGTGTGTAATACGTGCAAAGATATCTAATTATATGATTAAAACAACTCATTATTACTACATCATACAGACACAGTTAATCTAAAACATTTCCCCCGTACTTTGAACATTTAACATGAACCAAATCATCAAATTGAAATTTTTTTGAAAGAGATATTTTACTATTAGAGAGAGTCGTTTTAATAGCGCTACTGCTTAATTAATTTTTTTTTTTCGTTTTGAATACATCAGAATAAAATTTATTCCATATTTTATGCTAATGAAATGAACCAATTTAAAGTTTAAATATAGTTAAGTCGAGGTGTTTTTTTTTATTTCATATACGTTTAAGCAATGATTTTTTTTTTCGTATCTCTAAGCCATAAACTACTTGGAGTAGAATATTTTAAAATCTAACTCATCCCAGATTAATTTTAATAAGTTTTTATCATATTAGTTATAGTGATAAATCACAACTGCTTAATAATTCATATATATATATATATGAAAATTACATTCCGATTTATTTAATTTCTTGGCTAAATTTCCTTCTCGATATATTTCTAAAAGGAATTTTATTTACGACGTAGACTGTTTTTCACAAGCTGCGCGATTTTTTGCTTGTTTTCAAATTTTACTCGTACATGTACACTCTCATTATACAGAATGAGAAGTGGAACAGCCTCAGTAAAATATTGAGGTTTCGCTCATTAGAAGAAAGAGACGTACAAATATATTTATTAATATTTTTATTTAGAAATATTGATAGGCTCTTCAATGCTATTTTCCAAGCACGGAAAGGATACAAAGATAAGTAGTAAAAAAAAAAAAATTAAATGGAAGTGAAACAAACAATGCAAATATTATTTGAATAATGCGTTTCGAATAAGATTAAGGTTTCGAATAAGATTAAGGTTAAGAAACGATTAATTAAAAAATAAATGCTAAACAAAATTTTAAAATCCGTTCAGAATTGTACAATTTTAAGATTACTTTATAATATTTGTTTTTCATAAATGTTTCAACTTCTGGGCGCTGCTTTCCTTGATTTTTATTCATCTTTTTTTTTTTTACAAATAAATTAAACTTGAAGCACTCTAAAAATATTTTGAAAAAAAAAATCATAATTGACGTGAGATAACAGAGAAAATTTACTGTTCGAAATAAACAGTAAAATGTGAATTTTTATTATGTTTATCGCATTAACTATATTGAAACTATCTGTATTTCATATAAAAGGTAATACCTCCAGTGTAGCCACTCCCCAATTTTAGTATTAATTTCAAAGTTAACCACCAGTTGACTCTACTACTTTGAAAGAGAAGTGAAGAAGAAGCTATATTACTTCACCACACACAAAAAAAAAATTGTCACATAACTTTTCCTGTGGACGAGGTCGTCAATGTTTGCACGACGGGCAGGCGTAATTTCAATATGGAAAGTTAACCTTTTTTAGAGTGGTTAAGGTATAGAAGAAATGTAATGCATGGTTGATTCTGCTAGAAAGAAAGAAAGAAAGGAGATTTTCAATGCTCTTCAATACTATGTAAAAAATTTCTCGAATCGTTTATGTTTCGTGAATGTATTACTGTGTTTTCGGAAACCTATAGCTGTAGATAATATGGCCACTGAAAACTGTATTACCTTCATTAGTAGTTGCATTACCGACTGCCGAACTTTTAAAAAATATTATATGTAATATCAAACTCAATCATTACAACATGATATCAAGTGGTCAGATGATATAGAGGAAATGGGTTCATGATGAATATTAACATGGCTCCTTTCTTATTTACATTCCGCTTATTTTTAACAACAAAAAAAAAGTTCTATTAGTAAAAATAATCAAATTCCTTTTGCAGATCCTCTTGCATGTGAAGTAAAGCTTGGTAAAAAAAAAGTGGTCGCTCAAGATTTGTAGGCTGATCTGCTTCAGGACAACATCCAACGTCTGATTCAGGACAACATCCGTCCCAGGAAATCAACAACAAAACGCCAGTTGACCGCCGATCCCACAGTCTAGAAAGAGGTTCGTCAACAAGATTCTTGTCGACAAAGGAAAATCAAAACAAATATAAAGTTATATCACTCTTTATTACTTCCATTTGACGAGACGTCAAGTTATTTTTATCATAGCAAGTCTGGTTTTTCGCCTTGAATTCTAATGCAGTAGAGCCGCTTTGGCTCTTGCTCCACTAAATGCAGCGGGCATTCTTTTGGAGCTAAATTTTTTTTTTTTTTTTTTCAAAATTGTAAATCACAAGTTAATGATCTTTCTTGATGGAAAGTAGTGAATTTTTTGGTTTAAAATTAAATTTTCAAAATTTAATCATTTGTTTAGGTATAACAATTATTTACGCATTGGCTTGTTTTTTAAAAGTAACTGTCTTGTTATTTATTGTTCATAAATTATGTAAATAGTCATTTCGTAATTGTATTTGTATATTATACATCTGGTCACCACGCGGCGTATTTAGGGATCGCGATTACTATTAACACTTAGCGCTGTGTTAAGTTTGCATTTTGTATTGCTCTATCTCTTGACCAGATACCGTCGGTTCATTAGTTTTTTATATATTATGTGATAGATGCGTGAGATGCATTTTTGTGAAAGATTCTGTTTATTAATGTAATTTGTAAAATAAAATGATGTACAGCGCAATCCATTTCAGGGTACCAAACACTGACGATTTTATCTTTAAAGAGGACCACAGACTATTTCCTGCGGATAGCATTAAAAAAAAGGAGATTGAAAGATTTTTTATAATAAAACATTGTTAATATATTTATTTCAAATTCCTTTGTAAGCTCTATTTGGATTTCGTCTTAGATTAGCCATTTAGTAAGAAATTAAATTTAGGGATACATGAGTAACTTGAGATTTTGGAAGTTTCGGCAGTAGTTCCATAAAATCATCCAGTGATTTAGGACTTTCAATTAATTTTTCTCGTAATTTCCCGCTCGTTTATTGTACCCAACGATAAATCATGTTTCATTTCTGGGGAGGGGATGTGACGTTGGGCTATTCGCGTTTTTCTCTTCGCTAACCTTGGGGACTGTAATTGAGATTGATTGCATGAAAGAATAATTTCTTTCCAACCAAAATTAAACGTGATTTTGCTAATTAGATGCAGGTAGAAATAAAGTGAAGTGAGTCAGATACAGTGATATATAAGTAAAGTAAAATTTAGAGGATAGAGGAAGAGAGGGGTTAACTCTGAATATATTTCTCACAAGAGGCCGATAATATCAAGAGTAGTTACTGGCTATAGCTGTCGCAGAGGATTTGACATATAAAAGCAATTCCAACTGGAAGAGTTTGGTAATAGCGTATTATTTCGATAATATTTGAAATGATGGGTTAATCTTAGTGCCCAGAGAGAGCTACAACCTATTAAATATTATATTATAGTAATTGATAAATAAATAGTTGAGTTGAAATAGACTTAAGTATCTTTAAATCAGTTGTTGACTTTTAGAGTTAGTTATTTTTAATTATATTATGGCACAAAAGTCAGATAGAAGTAATCGTACGTTACAAATATAACACGCAGAACTTTAATTCTAAAATAAACTTCAAAAGAAAAATATTTATTCATCCCAATGAAAAAATTACAAATAAAATATATATTTAAAATATTCAAGTAACTAAAAATTGAAAAGTGTGAATATCATCTGCAAGTCTTTCCGTCATTCATATTCCAAATTAATAACTTTGTAAAATGTTTTAATATAACGATTTAGTTTTTTTAATAGTTTATTTTCAATATTACTTACTATATACTATTATATTATACCTTTTACTATACATGCGTATTCGAGGGAACATCGTAAAGTTTAATTTTTTTTTTTTTTTTTTAAAAATTATTTATAAATAAAATTAATTTTTTTTTTAATTTTTTTTATGTTTTTTTTTTTTTTTTTTTTTTGTTATATCACTTAGGGCTATTTCGTATTATCCCTCCCAGTATTTCTTGGCCCTCTTAGTATAAGTAACTTCAATCTACGGCTTCCTGAAACCAAAAATAATAATAATTAATAATAGATGGAATTTACAACATTATGTACATTGGAATCAATTAAAATGCATAATTAATTTTATCCAGATATCTCCTTGTTATTTCTTAGTAATAATTAAAACTTTATGATATCTCCTCTTTTGTGTATATGTGTGTGTGCTGTTTAATATTCTAAACAATAACTATTGTCCATTTTAAAAATGTTTCCTACCGTTCCAGCATAATAAAGAAACTTTAAAATCTTGAATTAGATGTTTAGTAATCTTTCAATAAAGAGAGACATTTATTTTGTGATAGCGGTGGACGCAGCGCAGTCTACATTCACTCAATTCAATGAGTTACAAAAAACAATTTCTGGAAAGCCAGGTGTGTTGTTTCACCATCATGGTTAAAGTGAAAGAGAGTAAAATTTTTCTTGCTTCGAATTTATATGCAAGGATTTTTTCAGATCACATGCTATTGAATGGAGGGATCCTTAGGTATTTTAGCTGGAGACGGAAAGTCTTGTTGGGATCATCCCTACTGCTTTGAAGCGTATGAATGGCTGGCTGAGCAGGTTTCGAGAGCGCTTGATTACATAGATTAAAAGTTCAAAAGGATTTGTATCAGGAAACAAAGATTAATTCTTTACTTTAATATTTAAAGTATAGGATAAATCTGGAAATGAAAATTAATTTGAGTGAAATTATTACACACACACACACATACACACACACATGCATATATATATATATATATATATATACATACATACATATTTCTGTATGTATGATGAAATATGTATGAAGGGGAGTGAGTGTAGCTCTACCTATGTTACTAATTATTCTAATTAAAAAAATCAGATCTTGAACATTTAACACATTTAATTAAGACATTTCACGTTAATATTTAAACACATTTTACAAGACTTTCGCTCGAACACGAACATATGAAAATAATTACAAAACACTTCGTAAATCATCTTCATTGTAGGGAGACATCTACAAGATCGTCTTTTTTAGTTGATGGCTCACGTCGTCTGATTGTAGTTCGTCATCCTGATTGGCAGAGTCAGCTCCCTTTATGGTCGGGGGTTTGTTCTAGATATCCACATCCGGCCATCCTGGAAGAAGGTGTCCTCAACTTCTTGACTCAAAAAAAAGATACATTTGAATCTCAACCTAGAAAACAAAGCTGAAAAAAAAAATTCAAAAGCAGTAACAAAGCGAGAAATTAAATAACATCTATCGTCCTCGGAAAATCATTGTCAACGGAAATCATTGTCGTCTTTGGAGTATCATCACCTTGCTTTGTCATCGGCTTCACTTTTCTCTTCTTTTTTCCTAATGTCCTCAAAATACATATAAAACAGTCATGTTTATGGTAAAAATAGTCATAAATGGAGGGAAAGTCATAATCGGTAGACATACAGTCAAATAAATGAATTCATGGTATGTTTTATGTTACACATCATCTTTTTATAAATTCTGCTCAAGTTGTTATATTTTTTAGGTCCTTCATGCTTTCCTTCTTTTGAGACTTCATATGTGTCATTGCCTCTAATTTTAGTAATTTTGTATGGCCCTAAATATTTCGATTTAAATTTAAGATGTGGTCCAAATTGTGTACGTTTTATAGCAACTACATCACCTAATTTATACCAATGAGGCGTTCGCCTTCGTAAGTTATACGCCTTCTTATTCTTCTTTTGAGCTTTGAATATTTGTTTTTTAGCTTCTTTTCGTAGATCGTTACGATATTTTTCAAAATTATGCTTGAAATTCGGCTTCAATAATTTCTTTTAATTTATCAGTATGCTTGGTATCCATTTTGGTACCGGATAACAATTTAAAAGCAGCAGTGTCAATGCATCTTTGGTAAGTTGAATTGTTGTAGTTCATTACTGGATTTATACCAATGCGAAGGATTTTCAAGCGACGACTTTGACAGAATGGGAATAATAACTTGACTTAGCAGCTCAACTTGTCCATTGGCACTCAGAAGGCCTGCTGTAATTAGATGATGATTTATAATTTCTTTGGAACACTATTCTTCAAATTCTTTTCTCGTAAAGGCAGTGCCACGATCAGAAATTATTCTAATTTGTCTTCCAAATGTAGTTTTTTGCATTTTGAGTTTAGGTATAGCTTCAACTGATGATGCCGTCTTCGTGGGATATAACCAGATGAATTTTGTAAAGCCGTCAATAATCGCAAAATTTGATTCTAATTTTTTACGTACTTTCTAAAGGTTCTGGGTGATCTATGTGATACGTATGTAAGGGTAAATCATCTTTATGAATTGGATGAAGAAATCCTTCCTGCAGCTTTTTTTTTTTTTTTTTTCGGTTTACTAGAATACAATGCACACAATTAGCTATTGTTCTTTCAATCTTTTGTTTCAACTTAGAAATAAAGAAATGATCTTCTAAGTGTTTCTCTGTATACTTAACATCCATATGTCCCTTTTCATGAGCATTTTTAATTATTTCAGTTTACATACTTTCAGGTACAACTATTACGTCTTTACCGACAGCAAACTTATAGAGAATTCCTTTACGTTAATAATAGTCTTCATGATTGAAAATTTTCGAAAGGTCTTTAATTTTTTTTATGTCGCTATCCTCGTTTTGAGCTAATTTAAGTTTAGGTAAAACACACATTTTCCATAGAAATACAAAACACATTAATAGGGGATCTACTTAGAGCATCAACGGGATATTTTTGAACTAGATCAGTGTGTGTTCTATTACACAATTAAATTCTTCCAGTAATAGAGCCCATCGAGCTACTCGTGCACACAAGTATCTTTTGTCCATCGTTTTTTGAAATGATAAGAAGTCGGTAATTATTTTGAAGGATATCCCTAGAAAATAGAATCTAAATTTCTTAATGGCTTCTATAACAGCAAGAACCTTAAGTTCGTAACTGGATTATTTCTTTTCAGCGTCAGTGGTCTTCCTATTCATAAAATATGTAGGATGAAAACTATTATCATTTGGAGATCTTTGCATCAAAATTGCTCCATACCCATCCAGGCTAGCATCCGTATGTATTTCTGTTTCATAATTTGGATTATATATTCCTAAAACAGGCTTCTGAGAGAGCAACAATTTCAGCTTATTAAAAGAATTTTTTTTTTTCCTCGTTGAATCTAAATTTACAGTCTTTTTTTTTCCCCCAAAATATCACTAAGAGGTTTAACAATAATAGAATAGTTAGGAATAAATTTTCTAAAATATCCGGCTAAGCCTAAAAATCTTTGGATTTGTTTCAAATTAGTACATTCAGGAAAATTAAGAACAGCTTTGGTTTTTAAAGTAGACGTCAAACCTTTTCTATCACATGTCCCAATAATTCAATCATTTCCTACAAGGACTGAGATTTCTTAAAATTGATTTCTAAACCATATTCCCACGCAAGATTAAGAATTAGTTTTAGTCTATTGATTCCTTCCTTTTCATTTGCACATTATATTATTACATTATCCATATATGATAAAACAATGCCATCATTGATCAAAGGTCGAAAAATTGCGTTTATGAAACGTTGGAAAATGATGGAGAGTTGCATAGTCCAAAAGGTACATTCTAAAATGAATATTGTTCTTCATAAGTGTTAAATGACATATATTTTCTACTCAGTTCATTTACATTCATGTGAAAAAAAAATATTTTATAAATCAATTGTACTAAATACTCGCGATTCTTGTATTCGATCTGAGATATCTTCAATCAACGGTACGGGAAATCTGTCTTTAACTGTAAATTTATTTAGCTTTCTATAATCTATACATATTCGTGGAGTTCCATCTTTTTTCTTAACAACAACAATTGGACTGGAACACTCAGAAGAACAAGGTTCCTTAATACCCTGTTCCCACGGATACCACTACAAAAGATTTGAATAACATCTTTTCCGAATACAGTATTATTAAATATGCGCTGGTTGTTTTTTGGAGCAGGTTCAAATGCTCTAAGGTATGGATTTGTAACTTTTGAGAGGACAAAGAAAACCCAGAACGTCATTGAATTATGTAGAATCTAGCCTGTTGTCTTCATAGGGCAGCAGCTGAAAGTTGAGCAAACGTTTAGAGGGAAAACTCATCGTATACAGAATTGGATCTATCTCTGCACTCAGTGGGCCATTTCACTCTTATGTGCTAGCCGTGTTTGCCTTAGAAAGAAATCCTCGGTACTATTTGGAAAATATTCGAGTATGGCCTTGTTTTCAACACAGATTGTCTGCAATTATATTTTATCACTGTAATTGTCATTTGACTTATTGCTAGCAGTCTTAGTATTTTCATAAGCTTTGAATGATATAGTCTCTTTCTTATTTGAACGCAATAAACTTGCTCGTAAAATGCTGTTGATAACATTTTACGAGCTTTAATATTTAACTCTACAATTTTTACTTGCATATCCGAAATTCGAACATTTAAAACAAATTCATTTTTTTAAATAATATTTGTTTCTTTTTATTATAAGTCATTTTTGAGCTAAGAGCTATTCATAACTCAAATGTGATTTTTTTTTTTTTTATAAAATGCGTAATTTAACTTACTTCTAAATATTCCGTTATGTGAAGGATTTGTATATACTAACAAGGATATCATTGCCACATCTTGTATATCTGAAATAATACTTTTATTATTTCGTTTAATTATTCCACTATTTTTAACAAATCCCTCTCGAGCTAAATTTATCATTCTCTCCCATTTTGACTTCATGGCGCAAAAAACAAGCTAGTCTTTCGAGGCATCTGTGGCTTGTAGCATCATCAGAGTATTCCCCTAAATTCTACACCGTTCCTAGGTACGTACAACATATTCAGGCAAATATAATGCTACAAGATTTTCTACAGACAGCAAACTTTTCTTTTCCACATCTCATGCTTTCTAAAGCTCTCAATTTAGTTTCCAACATCGTACAGGGGTGTCAAATCAGGAGAATTATTTTCCGGCCGTAGTATTTTTCATACCTAGAGTTCGAACATATACCTGTTCTAACAAATCTTGATACTAAATCTTAATTTCAATTTTTGAATAACTTTGGGATTATTTTCTGTTGCCATTGGAAGATTTGAAATTAATCTTGCAGTTCTGGAATTAGGTACCATAGATTGATATAAATGTTGGAACTTGTCGATTTCATATAAATCATAGGGCTCGTGAATTTTAGAAAAAATACCCCAGAAAGTGAAAAATCTTTTATATAGGATCACCCGAAAATTTCTTTAAATGAAAAGGAGGTATTTTGATTTAAAGATTATTAGAGAGGTATCAACATTTTTCTTTGCGGTACACTCTGACAAAGATTTAGAATTCCTAATCAAGAATGTTTCAAGTTTCAATTTCAGTTAAAAATAATAATCCCTGTAATTTTCAACCGCTTTAAAATCTGCTCCATGTTCGGCAACAGCTTGAGTACCTTCTAAAAATAATAAGGTTATATTATTTTGAGTTTCATCCAAATGGGGAAAATTGATCCTCCAACTACACTATATATAGTTTGTCAACATCCTTGGCGTCAGTTTCAAATATCGCCAAATGTTGAGCCAAATTCTTAGTTGTAGCCGTAAAGGAAATTAGACTTCCTTTTCGTTTTAAGAGAAGCCACATCTTTGAATTCAATTCATTCCAAATGCAAAAAATTTTTTATATCAGTCCCAAATATCCGGTCATGGATGCAACAAATATTGATCATTCTATTCGACAATCGATGAATCAGTACAGCAGGACATTTAAATCAAACCGATTCTTCTCCAATGTGAAGAATTACTCGAATCAATCAAATAGCTTAAATTATTGAATAGACAATTACATTCTATAATAACATTTGATAATATTACATCACATCTAAGTACAAAGTTTCATAGAACATTAATAAATCTAAGAATACAAAACATTTTCAAGCATAAAAGCGATGCCAACTTTAAAAACAAAAAGAATAAAGCAGGCGTCTTAAATCAATTATTTAATTGAACATTAAAGTTGGAGCAAATGATAAATAATTGAGATACGCAACAGTATCCTGATCAGATATTAAAATAAAGGTAAACGATAAATTATTAAATTAATTGTATCATAGCAATGGAAAATTGAATATTCTTATTTTTGCGGTGAAATAGAAATAAATAATTACACAATAAGTCATTTTGACATTATTGAAAGTATAAAACATATAACATACCAGTTTTATGTTATTTATCGAAGGCACAATTTTTGTGCTTATTTTTCTCAATATATGAACTTCTAATAACCTACTTTAATAAGTTTCAAATTTCTTAGATTATTTCTTAGATGTTAAGGAAAAATTACAAATCAAGAGTCAGCTCAAACGTGACCACACATATATTTTTCACCACACTGGGTTTCAAATTAAGTTAGCCTCTAATAACCAGTTATGTAGCACTTGTTCAAAATCCATTTTTAAAAAAGAAAAACGAAAGCTGAGTAACTTATAAAAAGTATTTGCAGGATTTTCTTTTATTGAATACGGTTCTTACAAAATTTAATCAAAAACATAAATAATTTTTACGAAGGCAACTAACTTTTAAAAGAAAAAATTTTAAAGCATAAATCATGTTATTGTTCGTTACTAGACAATTATGCTGTTCCTTTTTGTTTAAAATCATATTTTCATGGCTACATAAATAACATTTTGCATAACTATTTTAGAAAAAGGATTAAGATTTAAAAACTATTATTTTAGATATTCGCTTTATATGGAATTTGTTTTTATGTTTGATTAATTGACATAACATAATTTTTTTACATTTAACGCAAAAATTTGAATAAACGAATATTCAATTTAAATATTTTTTTCCGTTTTATTATTTATTTAAGAAATGCATTAAATGATCATTAGAGCTATTATTTCATGAAATATATATTAGGTTAAGAAAAATCTTTAGTAAAAAAGTGGTTAATTTTAGTTTTTAAAGTATTAAAAAATTATTCTCTTGAATTCCTACCTTTATAGTATTTTCGCTAAAATTAATTCAGTTTTCCACTTACTCGTTCTTTAATGCATAAAAATATGCCAAAAAAATGATTGAAAAAAATCTAATATCTGTTTCGAGAATATTATCTGAAACACGAAGTAAAATATTAATTCAATGAGCTTAGATAAATTACTAGGAATTCATATATAGAAGCTATTTCAAAGGAAAATAAATCTTAATTTAATATTTGATTTTATTTCAAATTTAAACATTCTACAGATGTTTTGAGAATATTAATAACTTTTTTAATTAAAGTTTATTTATAATAAACATAATATAAAATGCATCTGGATCTAGATATCACATTTGAATTATTCATTCTTCTCACATGAAAAAAATTTATAAGAATATTCGAGTTACACAAATACTCATATTTCAATTTGGAAAGAGCAAAACGTTTATCTTAGCTATTGAATTCTTCTTTCAAATCACCTATCTAGTTCAGAAAATATTCTTAAAAACGAATATGAATATTCTTGGCATATGCGATAAAAAATTTGATCCTATTTTTGTGCTCCTTGATAATTACATTTGAATTTTTTAACATCATTTTGACGATAAATTGGAAAGGTATTAAATTCAAACTGTTTTAGACATCACTTCAAAAGACAAGAATGTAGATAGCTATCTGAAAAAGGACAGAAATTCTTTACAAAATCTACCTTTTCTGGATAAATTTCTGAAATTTTCACATATCAAATCAAGAAAAATTTTTAAAGATTGCATTTGAGTATTATTACTGGTATTCTTATTATAAAAAAAAATATTAATTTAACTTTTTTGGTTTGGCTTATTTATTTTCAGCCTCTCAATTTACTTTATCTTAAATTCGTTTCAAAAAAGAGAAAAAAATGTGTAAAAAATAGAAACAGTTTTAAGTATAAATACCAATAATTTTATAAAATGACAACAATGAAAAATATTTAAAAGAACATTTCTTAAAGTTAAAAATACTTTTTGACATTGAGGGTGAAGAAAAGAGTAAATGGAAAGGGATGAAAAGCTTTAAAAATGTATTGTAATAAGTGACTAAATAAAATTGACTTTGGATTGCATTTACTAACAAATCTAATAGCATCAACTACTCGTGATGAATTTTATACCTTCACAGTTAATGCTTAACTGATCAAAATAACTAATACTACACATTTTTCACACGGTACATTAACTATCATAAACATGTGCTAAGTATAAAAAAGAATTATTATAAAACGAAAGGGTAATAAAGTATACCCTTCCAATGAAATGTATTTATTTATTCGAAGGTAATTCCAGGTTGTTAATGTTTTTTATGCATTACAATTTCAGAAAATGATTAAAAATTTTATATATATATATATATTTATATATATTTCAATGTACTACCAGTGTTTAGTTAAGGTAAATTAAAAACGGGATGTTTTTCTATAAAAACGATTATATAATAGTTTAAATAATTGGATTTTATTGAATAGAAAATTAACGCTGAAAACATTTAGGCGATTAAAGAGAAAATCTTCATTAATAAATTTTTTTAGTGTATTGTGTAATTAAACGGTTGTCATGGTCACTCATAAGACATTAGCGATATGTTATTTGATGTTCTCACTCGTTTAGTACTTCGAAATGAAACATAAATATCATTTTTAAAAATTAATATGTTAAATAAAATTTTAATGCATTAAAATGTTAAGATATACTCGAAACAATTTTTTTTTCTTCTGAATCTAAGTGTAAGTCTTAACACATAAACCTTAAATTCATTAAGATAACTCTAGATTTGGAATTTCCATATAATTACCATAATACGGAACACTGAAAGAATTAAAATTTTATCATTGTAACAATTTCCGTGTTAAGAACTAAAAAAAAGGTTCAGCATTAAATAACTTACATTTTCTTTGTTAATTTTTGATCTCATCAAATAAATATATTAATATAATTTTCGAGCTAATAAAATTATATTGCTATACGGAAATCATATCAAGTAAGGTTTTCAAATTGTTGTGAAATCAATTTACTTTGAAATAGAGAACATGTAATGAATTTTATCTTTTAATTAAGCCTACCAAAAATAATAATGTTTCAATAGTTATGTAACTTATTTTAGCACTTTTCAAAATACACTATTAGTAAATAGCATGCGATTTATTCATTTTGTTGGAGTTTATGTTTGGATTACTTATTTATTGCAATATTTTCAAACTTAACAATTTGAGATTAAAATATTTTCAACCACGAAAAATATTTCTTCAAAATTAGAAGTTTGGAAAAATTTGAAATTGAAAGTTAAAATTAATATAAATGTAAAGTTTTATAAGCTGATAAATGTTTGTTATATGTTTATATGGAAATATGTTTGTTATCAATGAACTTGTTGCTTTATATACTTCCTGAAATAAAATAAATTGTTTGCAAAATTATTTTCAAAAACTTAAAAAAAGAAATATAAACATCAAGTACCGAAGAAATCGCATTAAAATTGAAATTTTTTGAAATATAGTAAAAATAATTGTAGTTTAAAGTGTTTAAAATAATTTACTCTCATTCAATATACCTTTCTTTTTTCTATTTTTTTTTCCCATTATGTTTCCAAGCAAAACAATTGAAGAACGAACATCTGGAGTTATTAGTTTTAAGAAATGCTTACTTCACCCATTCAATATTTTGATTTCTTTTCTCTTATTGTTATTCGATCAAAAGTGCCCTTGTCCAAAGTTTAAATTAATTTAAAATATATATATAAGAAATATTATTATTTTTCTATACAAATAAGTACTTTATAAGAAGATATCATAAAACCAAATGTAAATAAAAATCGCTATTCAAGGCAGTAATTCAAACAAAGAAATAAATGAAAGTACACTGTTGGCCATTAAAATTGCAACATCAGCAAGGAATGATCTGGCGAACGTCAAAATCACATGAGAGGAAGAAGAGGTGGGGATATGCAAATGATTAGTATTTCAGCGCGTTTAGACGACGCAGAAGGGGGAAACGACATCTGAAGCACTACATACAAGAAAAAAATGTATAGCGGATTTCTCTTTCAGAAAGCTCTTTGTAAAGCCTGAGTTTGCTCAGAATATCGTGTTATGCCTCGAATAATAATAAGAAATGTTTACCAGTAGGTGCCGGAATTCGATAGATGGAGAATCATTTCCTATCGAGAGTGTGGATTATCGCTCCGTGATATTGCCCGTCGCACTGGTGAAAATGCAACTACTATCATGCAAATAAGGAATCAATGGGATCCTGAGGGTCAGGATCATACTAAACGGCAACGGATCATACTACACTCCCAAACTGCTTACGAATTTAATCATTTTGTCTTCACGTTATACTGTTTAAGTACAATAAATATCTTTTTTGTATTTGCTTTCCTTCATGGTGTTGCAATTTAAAGACCAGCAGTGTATAAAGAAGGGAAATGAAATACACAAAAGTCAGATCAAAGTAATCCATTCAAAATAATCAACACATATTCATACACTTCAATAAATAATTTTAACTTAGAGTTACAAATCTTTTATCTTCAAGAGGCACGTATAATGCTCTTAAACAATACTTCCAATATGACACGAGAATGCTTTGTACTTTTAACCACCAAACAACGTTTGAATAATTAATTTTGCGGGAAAAAAGGATATTTACTTTAATTATTTGTGGCATGCCATGGCAACCCCTTAAATTCCCCTTAACTGGATTAGTTTTAGTTTTAGTTTTAGTTTAGTTTTTATTAACGTTGCACTAGAAGCAATATGGCGACGGACTATAGCTATTGGCGACGGACCTCTTAATTTTGAACCACGGTCAAGTGACGAGGACAACACTTGAGCTGGCAATGCCCTCTCAAAATCCCTTTAACTGGAATCAGAGAGAAGTGAACTGATATGATCAAAAACATGAGGAAACCAGTTCTCCTCCCAGAACTGACACACTCTCTCTGACTGGCACGGCGTTAAGAGCACGCGTTCTGCCCTTGTTTATTTTATTAATGTAATTTCTGTGATGACCTTTAGTGTAATTTTAAATTCAAAATATATAATTAATATGCTAACCTCATGTCTCATTTTTATTTTTATGGTAGGGATTAAATTTTAAATTAAATCACTACACCACACATCATGTTAATTAAAAATAATTATTTAAGTAAACCTTTATGCCAAAAAATTAATTATACAAAATACATTTTTAAAAAATTTATGGTAATAAATAAACGTTCTTATAAATAAATTTAAAATTTAAAAAAATTCGTCATTAAAAAAATTGATCTAAAAATAACTCGCCATCTGAAGGGAAAGTTTTGGGGTAAGATATTTTTAATAATTTATCTGCTTTTGTGATAACATTGTTTTACCCATTTATGATAGTTCTAAATTTAATGGAATCTAAATGAAAATTTTTTTGGAAAGAGAGAGAGAGTTATAATGAACTGGAAAAAATTAACTTTAGTTATTTAGTTATCATAATTTTTACAGAGCTCTAATTTTGTTTTTAATTTCTGGGTCAATAAAATTATTTTCTAAATAATTATTATTCACTTCTAGAGGTTTATTAATAATAAAATTATAGTAATATTTGTAAACAGTTCCAAAATTACTTAAACTTTATCAACATAACATATTATAAAATCTTTTTGCAAATCATTAATTAATTTTTTTTAAATGTTATGTACTTAATACCTTCTTTAGTCTTAAGTATTTATTATCAACATTTTTATAAATATGTTACTTATCCTCTTTGATTGCTATAGCTGGCAAACTATATTTAACAGCAAGATTATTAATCAAATTATTAATATCATCAAAAACCTTCTCTTGATGAAATGCTTATTAATAGAGATCATAATCCCGAATTCTGTATCCATATTCATTGTTATCTCTTTCACTATGCCTAAAACTACAGAAAAACATATGTTGGTGCTCTTTATTATACATTATGTGTGTGTGTGTTTGAGAGAGAGAGATTACCTTCAGTGTTTAACGTCCTTCTGTAGAGGGCGACTTGTAAGGAGGAGCATAAGATGTCATTCACACAACCTCCTCAGTGACAGTGTGTAAGCGATCGAATTGTCACTTCTGAGTAGGAATCGCACAATAATACGATAAGGGTGGTTAACACTGGATGTAATAAATATTCGGTGTTATTAACCAACCAATTCTGATCTTGACAGAAGTTTAAAGATAAGAGAATGTTAGCTAAGTTAAGAAAAGTTAACACCAAGCAAGGTATTGTTCTTAAAAGTTCATTACTATTAAGAAATGTCAAGAAAGAGTATTTAAGTGAAAAGTGTGAAAGTAAACTAAGTTAAGAAAAGTATGTATATAAATAACAACCAATGTATTAATATTAAAAGTTTATTATTAAGAAAAGTAAAGGATGTTTGTTGAAAGTGTGTTTTCAAACAAATCAAAAGTGGAAATCAATAAAAGAGTTGTAATAAGAAGAGAGGATAAGAGAATTGTCAATAAAAGAGAAAGATAATTAAAAGTAATGAAAAAAAGTGGTTTAGTGATAAGTTATAAAGCTAAAGGTTTCTATAATAAATGTATAATTTGAAAAGAATAAAGGAAATTTTCTAAAATCCATAGAAATGTTCTCTAAATTCTACCCAATTATTTTAAATCATATTAATAATATACAAAAAAAAGTAAAATAAACACATCCCTTATTACCTGAATTATTTTTCTGAAACGAAATTATTATTGCACTGGTTAATGCAATGAAAGTGAAAATTCAAGGCTTGGTAAAAGTACCAAAGTACTTTTTAGTAATTTAAGACTGAACGCCAGATTCAAGTAATTTAGAATGAATTTCATTTATAGTCAAAATCGTTGATATGAATACATTTTGTATTAAAATAAAAGGTTACTTTCTTGGTTTTTATCCTATTTCATGTGCAACTGAAGACGTTATGCAAATCCTTTTTATCAATGAATTGTTATTTAGTTTTTTATTATTAAAATGTACGAAACGAATATGCCCAGGGATTTGATAATGGCTCGAAAATGTAGGGAAAGAAAAGTGGACTACAAAATAGGATCAAAAATGTTAATATAGATTTATGTAGGATAAAAATGTTAATATAGATTTATGTAGGATAATAATGTTATTATAAATTTATGTATATGTATGTAGGATTTCCTAGCTAATTATCAATTTATCAATTGCATTTTGAATAATATTGTAAGACTAGCTCCTCATTTTTTCGATAGAGGGCACCACGAATCGGTACCATAAGCTAATTCATTCAGCACCCTCTTAGAACGAAAATGCGGAGCACATCGCTCTTTGCCTCTGCTCCTTCCTCGCTCTTCCTCCCCTGCCTGATATATATGAGGAGTACTTGTTGTTGGGGTGCATAACTCTCATGGGCCTTAATCCCTAGAATTTAATCCCTGCCTGATATGATCGATTGAACTGTCTTTCTCCGAGCGCCAATGTGCGTTTCAACTTCCGTCGATATGTCATAATTATGGACGACTATCTATCATCTGATGAACTATTTCTTTAATCCAAAGTAACTTGTATATAATAGTTTTGTAGATATTCTTCTTTCAACTCCTTCTAATAAACGTAATGATTCACACAAATACCAACTTCATCATTGAACTAAGTAATAAGCAAAAACCATGAAACTCGGTAATGAAATTACCCCCCCCCTTGACACCAACCCTATTCAAGTGAATAGATCAGTTGGCATTTTTGGAGTCATTTCTTACTCTTCCATAGATACCACATGTATTTACATTTGTGCATCTTATCCATTAATTTTGGTGATGAAAGTTGTTGCCAAACATTATTTGAGGATGCTGATTTCGTTAATATTGTCCAAAAACTGTATTCGTTTTTGCCCCTGCATCTTTTTACAGATGGAACGTTTTAAAAGTTATTGTAAATAAAATACTTTTACCTATTAGCGAGACTAGGGGGTATGGTAGAGTGAAAACATAAGGCCTTTAAAATTTAAATTAGAGGAGGTAATAAAAAGCTTAAATATATCATTAGACGCTGACTCATGAGGCAAAAATACTTAAGTTGCAGCAAATTCTTTACTGGGCATCGTATCTACTTTTAAGTTCATTTGTTAAATTTTGATTTGGGACGGTATCCTTACAAATTTTAATGTCGTAAATAAACTGCTACAATCCTCTAAGTCAACAATTAATGTATCCGTCAAACTAATCAGTTAAATTATCAATTTCCTTAAATTCATCTAGATTTGATAAAGCCTTCAATAAATATATTTAACCTTTAGAACTCGGCAGATTCTAAGTCAAAATATCCTTTCCACTCGGCGCTTTTAGGATTGAGGAAAAATTTTCTTTCCCCAACTGGGAAGTTTGAGTTCACCACATGTGGTATGGTTAGTTTTCTAGTTACAAAGGGGAGATGGTAAGGGTTGCAGATGTTTAGTCAGTAAGCATTGACGAGAAAGAAAGATCCTAATATTTGGCGCCATATCATATAATAATTTTTTCTGAATTCCTGGTTCCCATTTTTAATTGAGTGACATACAAACTTTCAAATGTATATTTATCATAACTTAATGTCGCGTAATGCGTAAATTAACATTTTCAAACAAAACAAATAACAAAGAAAGCAACAACTATACCATATTACTAAGATATTTTCTAAAAGCAAGTACGTTAAAACAATATTAAATTAATAGCTTCTGTAATCTCAAGACTATACTCTTGGAGAGTGCGATAGATCAATCATAAACTCGAAATAATTTATTCAGTGCTTGCTTATATATATATATATATATATATATATATATAACATATAGGTGTGTAACCGCATGGCTTAGTGTACAGATTTTTTCTGTGTTCTTATTATTACAACTTAACTATTTAACTGCAACATTGAACCATTGTAATAAAATTAATGCCTCATATCTTTGAAATTATTCTACGAAATATGTAAAAGAAGGAAAAATTAAAGGACAATATGTTGAGCATTATTACTACATTTTATTTTTTAAATTAACGCCCTTTTAATGCACAAAAAATCAGTGTACTCCAAATATTTTGATTTGACATTTTAATAACATCACATTTTGAAAGAATAGGAAGGTTATTGGTGACGGACTTCATAAATTAGAATGACGGTCAAGCAATGAGGACAGCATCCAATCACCAAACTTCCACACCACACCAACATCTTGATTTAGAACCTAGACAGGCTTAACAGCCGTTTTTCAATTGAACAGGTTTCGAAATCACAACTCAATCCCGGCTACGAGTTTGCGACCTCACTCGTCAGCTACAGTAACCCTTTTGTGATTAAATATCATTAAAAGTGAGATTTAAAAAATAGCTTTTAACTTAATTGAACACGTTTCAAAGCTGCTGAGTAAATCTTAAATATATCAAATTATGGCTAAACCTTCAGTTAATGCATGCATTCCAATGAAAATAATATGTAACACTTTTTTTAAATCAAATATTTCTATGAATCTTTAAAGAAAAAAAAAAGTATTAATTTGTTTTTTTAATATTTTTTTGTTTGTTTTTAAATGAAACGTATATCTTAAATTGAAAAGTTCTTGTAACAATGCTTTTGAAATGTCTGTTTTAAAAATGTAAAGTGAATTCTACTTTTAAAAATTTTTGGCTTTTAAAACAGCTTTTTTTTTTTTGTTTATTTTTTCCTTTTCTTTTTATTAAAAATGAATCAGTTTTAATCTTTTCATTTTAGCCTTTTGTTTTTTATTGGTTTCTTTGTTAAGAGATTTTTAAATAAATTGTGCGTTATTCTTCGAAACAGTTCCGGTCAATACAAAGAGTCAAATTGCATGCCTTACAGATATAATAGTTGTTCTTTTTTTTGTATATTCTTTTTCGCTCAATATGTGTACTTTCTTCTTTTCTTTTCGTCAATTGATCAATGAGAAAGTTTATTATCAATTGTCTTCATTTTTTTATTACTGAAGGCTCTGCAATTCTATGATTTAATTTTCCTATCAGAGACGTTATTAAATTCAATCTAAATTCTTTTAAACTGAGTTTTTAACTTAGTTTGGCACGACTTAAATATCAGAAACACAACAACATCGATGAGGCTGAAGAATAATATTTTGTCAATTTCCTAGTTCGTGTAGCAAAAGTGTAGGTGGATGCCCTACGGTCTCCTAAATCAACATATCCCATGTGCTTGTGGTAATCTGCCACAATGTTTTGCTTGGAAGTGGTTAATTTTTCTTTTTCCATTCAGCAAAGTCACCATCAGATTTTTTTGGGTTTCTATCAACAAAATTTTCTTCATCTAAATCTTTCAACAAATTCTCAATCTCTATTTCTGCGAGAAGTTTCAGATTCATTCTAAAAATTCGAAGAAAAAACAAGAGAAAAGAAAATTCTATCGATCATAGACAGCGTAAAGTCATGTAATGGAATGTTGTTTCGAATTTGGTTGTTCTTGAAAGTCACCAGTGATAAGGAATTCGCTCACAACTGATAACGTTGGCGTAAAATATCCCCACCCAATTACGGACAATAGAAGCAAAGTCGTAAAAAGGGTCAGGGAAAGTTGTAAAAGGGTCAGCTGGAAAAAAAGGGGGAAAGAACTGTCTATAGATAGCTTGGTACAGCAATTGTACAGGAGCCGAAGCGAGCGACAAAATAATTTTTGGTACAGCATATGTACCGCCGTTGTTAAAAGGTTAAGATACCGTAGCAATAGCAACTAATGTTGATATTAATATAAAATTTTCCATTAAATGGCACTGAAAGAGAAAATTTGTCTTTTCGATTATGACTGCATTGATGAGAGGGCCAAAGATCCAATATTATTATTTAACTTTACTTAATAATAGTGGATTCTGCTTTGAAATTTCTAATGGCTATTCAGTATTTAGGGATATTAAAGATAAAGACGTACAGTTAGTTAATGATATATAAAAACACTAATGGTGATATTACCAATTCTTTAAACATTTGGAGTTTATTGAAGAAAATAATTTAATTTCATCATTTCCCAACTTTTCTGTAGCCTTAAGAATATTTTAGACCTACTAGTCGCAGTTGCAACAAGAAAAAGAAGTTATTTTAAACTAAAAATTATTCAATTTTACTTTAAGATCATCTATGTGCCAAGAGAGATTGAGTAATTTAGATTTAATTGCACTAGAGAAAGATTTGTCAAAAGAAATTAACTATGCTGGCATTATTCACAAACTTACATTTAAGATAGCAAGAATAGTGAGATATTAATTTAATATTTTATTTCAAGGAATAACTTTAATGCATGTAATTAGCTAACTAATAACTATATGGTATTATAATGGAGTGAAGAAATTTTTTTTGCGAAAATCCTTATCATTCCCATCCTCCAAAAAGACTAGCCAAACGATAATGAAAAAAAAAAAAAAAAAAAAAAGAGAGAGAGAGAAAATAAGTTGAATCATTTATGCTTCCCCAATTTTTTTCAATAATTTTAGTATGAGTTCTATCTATAGGATTTATAAGGCCCTTAGAAGGGTTGACATTATAATCATTTTTAAAGATTTTGCTTAGCTCATTATAGACTCACCATCAATCAGAATGAAAGAATTATCCTTTATAAATACATTTCTTTAACACATTCTGTTCCAAAGTCACATTCTCCTCATTCAAATGGAATCAAGCAATTCCTTCTTGACAAAATTTTCTCCCGAGATCAAAAACGTGGACTCTATCTTATTTTATGGCCTCAATGATATTTTCTAAACTCACATTTTGACTAGTCAATTTCAACTATAATGTCTCCACCTCCACATTTAATAAAGTTATTTTAAAAGATATTGTCAAAAGTAATTTTAACTGTGAATTACGTTTGTAATAGACATAGGAATAACTTCAATAATCTTAGAGATTGTTAGCCGTTTAACATTTTCAAACAACAGCAATGTTATCTTAAGCATTGATTCATAAGGAGATTTAGTCTTAATCGAAAAGAGAATCTTTTGAAGTAATTTGACGAAACTGATAACGCTTCAAGTGTATTGAGTGTCTTATTAAATATCTCATCATGTATTTCCTTCCCGAAATTCATATTTGAAAAAGTTTCGAAAACATTTTTCGGCACATTCATTTATAGGACTAAATAATTAATATTGGTCCCATGTAATTGAATATTAAAAAAAAGTTTATTTTTAAAATTGTTTTACTATATGCGCTATTAATAATTTATTATCCTGTAGGTATCTTTCACAGATGTGATATGAAGATATAGAATTTTATTAACTTTTATGTTGTGAGATTATGAAATGGCGTCTTTTAAAAGAAAATTAAGTGAACAATCAGCCCTCGCATACGTTCATAATGTTAATGATGAATTAAACTTGTCGCCGATTCGTAAAAACACATAAGTTAGATATTTTTCTACTTACGAAGAAATTTTCTTTAATTTTTGTTTTACATCAAGCATGTAAGATCTTAATTTTAAATACTCTGGTTTAAAAACGGGGGACTGTATCCGAGAATTAGGGGATGTCTGAAATTAAATGGCACGTTGCCGGCCTCACCTCTAGAATCGCTCCTGTATATGCCTTCATTCCCTATTAAGGCACGCGATTCTTCTGCTATCACATTTTTTGGAAAACAATTCATAACATTTCAACTTAATAATTTGGTAGTGATACGAATGCCTTTCTTCGCTCTAAGAATTATGAATTATTTGGATTCTTTATAAATCGTCTCTCTTAATGTTAAAAAGCTTTATCAAACAAGCCACACACACACAACAAGAATGATCTATTCTGTGGAAGTATATCAATTAGATTAAGAAAGAACTCCATAATCCTGAAGTAGAGTAAATAAACAATTTAACAAAGTTATAAATAACAACACCAACACATGGTTTTTGTTTGTTTTGCGCGCTATATGTAGATGAGTTGGTTTTTGAGTCTAGGACTCTTTCTAAAACGTGCTAAACTGTATGAAGACACCATTTTAACCTTTTCGGGAGGAACGTACCGTATACGCATCACTCGCGATCATCCTTCATAGTCGAAAGTACCAAATATGCATCACTAGAGAATGAGCTCAGGGGCCGAACGATCGTATTCGCATTCTAAGGTGGAACGTTTTCTAAATATCTCTAGATGGCACCCTATGTCCATTACTTTTGAACTGAATAGTTGTTTTAAGATCTTGAGCTTCAATTCGATCACAGACTGTCTTAATTTGGTATTCTGCTCACCAACTGCTATAGGGGATGAAGGAAAGCGTAATGTAAACAAACTGAACTCGTTTCTTTAAATTTCCATGTGATGCAAATTCGAGTTTCTGGTTTTTCTCCGAATGTTTTATTGGTTAAGGCTGTGTATTTTTTATTTCTTTGTTTTTAGAGCTGTACCGTCAGTTCTCTTTGACTTTGCTTTGCTTGTGGATGTATTTCGTTTACTTCTCTTTTTATTTCGGAAAGCCTTGTCTCCTATTTATAATTGCGAGAAAGCCTTGTTTATCAGAAGAATATACACAAATTTTCTAAAAGGTTTGGAAGAGAGAAATATTCCTAGTAATTTTGATGCCGAAATTTTATCAGAAACGGACAAGACAGGGCTTTGCATTTCTCTCTCCCCCCCCCTCGTTTCCCCAATTACCACACTCGGTTTTCACATTAAGTTTTGTTACTTCCTGTAAATAGTCTTCACATAAAAACGTCACGTTTTCACATAAAAACTTATCGTCTGCCTGCCATTTTGATTTCGTAGACATATTGATAATTCTACAGAATTTCGACTTCTGTCCTTAAATCTTTACTATTTGATCTATTTGAACGGAATAAAGTGCTTCTGAAAGAACAAAAAATAACGAAGGCTTCTGTGGAATTACATTTTTGGTCCATTTTTTAAATAAATTTTTAACCATATTTTTATTATTTCTTTGAGAGTATTCCAGTCTTTAAAAATTATTTTTAAATATTTTTAAAAATTGGAAGAAAAAAATAATTCCGTAGAAGTTTTCATTATTTTTTGCTCTTTCAGATGCACTTTATTGTATTAGAATAAATGAAATAGTAAAGATTTGAGGACAATAGTCCAAATTCCATAGGATTAACATTACGTCCACGAAATCAAAATGGCCGGCAGACGATAAGTTTTTATGTGAAAACGTGACGTTTTTATGTGAAGTGGTTGGGAGTAGATTCAAGTTAATCTCGTTGTTATTAATGCAAGTAATTTAGCTTACTTTGAGTAGTTTTTTATTAAAGAATTATTATCATTATTATCAATATAATTTCATTTGTTTCATTAGTTGGAAATCATATATGAAAAAATAAAATACAAATAGAGATTTTTTTTTTATTTCAATCCTTTTCTTTTTCGCTTTTTATTTTCCTCCCGTGGGAAAAGTATTTTTGTTAATACTCTTAGTAATTTCTGTACGTAATACGATCCAATTAAGACCAAATGCTATATTGCTATATTTACTTGCGGCCATTGTAGGCGAGTGGTCATGTTCATGAGTTCGCAGTTGATGTCTATTCAGCCGAGTTTTAATCGATTGGTCTTCAAATGAGTTTTAATGCCTCTATAAAACTGTCATGTAGATCTCGGGCTGAACGTACTCACTTTGGCGTCTTCATGAAATTTGACAGTGGGTCCAGCTCAGGTATCGCTCTCGTCACTTGGTCGAGATTTAAAATTTGGAAATCCGACGCCAATAGCCTTGCTGTTGCTTCCTATTGAATGATTAATTAAACAATTAACCAATCAAGCCATGGTTAGCTGCAGAGGAAATTGTTATGACTCAATGCAAACTCTCCTTTCGTTTTAAATATATTTATTTTCACAGCACGACACAGAGATAATGAGGCTATTTACAGTAGTGAAAGTTATTCTTCATAGAATACGTACATAATATTGATGAAAATAAATACTATTAAAAAGCGTAACTTAACGTAAACGCATCAAAAGCCTTTTTCATTTTTTTATATTACCGTAACCATACTACTAAAATTAGATGGCAATCGAGCGCGATCGAGATTGCCGCTTCTGCTCAGTGTATCATATGGTAAAAATTTAACAAGAACAATTAGAGATTTAAGAATTTGAATTTACGAAATAAAAGTTAAAAAAAAAGGAAAAAAAGGGGGGTAAGTAAATTAGAAATTAACATAGTTGAGTCTAAGCTATGGGGGCTTAGTATAAATGTTTACAGTAAATCTGCAACCATTTCCACAATCTCCCCAGGTGTATGTGGGGGGGAGATAAGTGATGCTTTATCGGCTATCAGCGAACTTTTGTCAGCAAAGATTTAACACATTGATAAAATGAATATACGGTGGTTTGAGAGGTTGAGACCATTTCGTAGTTTTGTAGGCGAAATTTTGTTTCAGGTTTACTTCTGTAAATATTGTTTGTGCTCTGATCAAGGGATTTTGGTGATTTTCTATAGTTAGAAAGATATTTTGAGAAAGTTTAGTGATGAAATTCTCAATTTTTTCTATTTTCAGGTCATTGTGGATGACCGAGTTCCTGATGTACCATGGAGCGTTTGTCATAATTCGAAGAATTTTGTTCTGTAGGGTTTGAATATGTTTCAGATGGGTCGAGTAGCCCCCCAGACTAGGGAGGCGTAGGTGATAACTGGGCGCAAAATCTGCTTCTTGAGTAAAACTTTGTATTTGAGAGAAAGTGATGAGTGTCGTCCATTTAAAGAGATGCAGAGATGTATTTTATTCCAGAATTTATCTTTTAGATGTTTAATATGTTTGGAGTAAGTTAATTTTTGATCAAGGTGCAGACCCAGATATTTAACCACCAATACCCAACTGAGTTCTTCGTCGAAGAGATTAAGATTGTGTGTGGGGGGGGGGGGTGGTCTGCCTTTGTGAAACAGTATTGCCTGTGATTTTTCGACACTAATTGCTATTCTCCAGTGAGTAAGCCATTCCTCGAGGGTGTGTAGGTAATTTTGCATAGTTTTTAGTGTTAGTTTGATGTTGTAGCCCTGGGCTAACACCGCAGAATTACCGTAACCATGCATAACTAAAATGAAGTTGCCAGATTCCAAGTTGGAATAAGCTAAGAGTAGAATTAAAGAAACAGGAAATATAAAACTTAATTGTTGGTGGCAACAGAAATATTGTTGTGATAGCTTGTTCCAAAAAGGATATTTTAAAAGCTTTATTTCATTCGTAATTAGGATTTTTTGAGGATCAATCTTTTAAAGATAAATTCTGTAATAAGGCGATATATTTCAATTATATTCTATAATAAGGCGTAAAAAATATTATTAATCTAAAGTTAGCTGTAACCATTTTGATTTATTTTTTTCTAAATTCGGCGGTGGCAATTGTTTTATTTATATTCAGTTTGGAACTTTATATAAACAGTATTCTTCTATTAATATTTGTACAACGTTTTTTACGTAAAAAAAAATGGAAAATATGGCTGATTCGCAGGATAATGCTTGGAGAACTCACAGTTTCCGGCAGAATGTCAGAGCTAAGATGTAAGATGCATAAAATTTGAGTAATTATTGTTTTTTTGTCAAATGTGTGCATGTAGATCGGCATTCTGTCAGAATTAAATTTGTTGCCGCATTCTTGCTTCCTACTTTATAGGAGCGCCATTTTTTTTTTTAATAAGAATTCTTAATGTGAAAAATTTGTTTGTTGGTTTCGATTATGGCTAGTGTTTTTCATTTTTAATGGTTAGTGATGAAACGATTAATATCACTGAAAATATAATTTTATTCATATTACATGTACTTCAGAAATATTTAAGATTATTCTAATTAGATCAAGGCTTATTTGCTACATTGAAAAATTTTATTAAATGTCTTGTTTTTTAAAAATATCTTACAGGTGCTATCTTGATTTTTTTTTTTTTTTTTTAATTCTCAACAAATTCTATAAATGTTTGTCTAATGTTGTGAATGTTCTTTTATAGTGTTGGTGAACAATTATTATATCAAGTTTGCCTAAATGATGAGTTCCGTAGGATATTGTGGTCATGTATAGAGTGACTTAATTTACATCTTAAGAATAATTCTATTGTATAGTAATATGAAGGGAAATTTTCCAAACTACTTGTATTCAGAAATTTATTATTCTTTGTGAATATAACAGACATTTTTTTAAAGCAGTATAAATCAATTTTGGGAAAAGAATGAGTCTATACCTTTAGTGAGATATTGATATATGTTATTGCATAATAACTGGTTGAGTGTGTTAATAATACCAACAAAATTGTTTACCAATATTTTGAAATTAATTTTCACAAAAACTCTTAAATATCTCAATGTTTGATCATCAGAAGTGTATCCTCATTGAGTAAGTAAGGGCATAATGACCTTGAAGTACCTTAGTGATATTTTTCTTTCCCTTGAGGTTTATTGTCTTTAGTAAATACAGGTGATGTGTTTCTGTGGATACCTTAATGATCCATCATTACAATGGTGTTCTCACTTAGGAGGGAGACACTACCTCCTCCCAGCCAGTTATGCATTTGTAATTCTCTCATAAAGGAGTCTATATTTCAACCCATACTCTTTTCAACATTTCTTTCCTTTTTGCACACTTTTTTCCAATGTCTAGATCACTGATACATTTTGTTTAGTGCAGCTTATCCACATGTCGCACTTATACATTACACCTCAACTTCTCTGGATTTAAACCTTATATGTTTTTTGCACTAGGAGCTAAATTTTCAAAAGAAACTCTTTATATAAAATTGTTTGGTTTCATTTTGTAACTATTATAATCAAGATAAAACAATTTTTAAATAAGAAATAATTCAGTTGATTTACAAAAACAAAAACTTGTGCCCGATTAAAATCCATTATTTATACATATTGTTAATTTATCAAAAATGTATTGTAACATGTGAATGGTATTTTTTTAGAAAATTCTCATTCCAGTTATTTACAATTGAGCTGATGCAATATGTCCCTGGATTTGTGACATTTTTTGTAGGTAGCAATGAAGTCTTTTATGATAAGTATTCAAATTTCTATGTTAAGCTTAAATGCTGCATTTGGACTTGGCAGGAAAAAGTCAAAACTTACCATTTGAATGTGTACTTCATCTAAACCTTTTCTAACATTAAAAATGCACTTACTTCCATTTAGCATTAAATTTGGCTTTATGATTAAATTCGTTTGTATGTATAATTTTTTAATCTTGATAAAAGACATTTTGTCGTATGAAAGGTACATTTTAATTCAACTGTGTAAAACTTGGGAGAGGGGAATGAGTTTCATTTGTGCAGTAATATTTTTTCACTTGGGAAAAATATCAGTTTCCAAAAAAATAAAAAAAATACCATACAAACTTATCTATATATGCAAGAATTCAACTTCCGTATGTTTGTAGCAGCAAAACTTGAAAAGTAGTTGATATATTGACTTGAAATTTTTACATAACATTTCATTTCTATATTAGTATGTTTTTGTATATTTTTTATCCTGCAGCTCCCACAGAAATAGGAAATTTCAAGTGTTTAGCAAGGTTTAAATAAAAACATTTATATCTGACAAATGACTACATGTATTGAATTTTTTTCATTTATACACACAACTATTTTCACTCATTTATTTTAAAATATGTCAAATATTTTTTTGATATTAATAATAAACATGTAGTTAGATAAATAACAAATTCTTTTTTGACAGTTGATGGTGTGACTCGCAATCATGGGCAGCCAGCTCCTGTCAACATTTTACTTTTTTGCTTTTTGTTGTCAAAATTTCTCTCTAATTTTTCATGCTGTGATGTAAATAATAAAAATAAACATCATTATGGGGAGGGGGAGAGTTACTGTAACCAGTTAATTGATGTGCATATTATATAGATAGATTACAATTTATTTGATTTTGTCGAAAAGTGATTTGATTATCTGTTTTTTTAAAAAAAAAGTTGATTTCATATTGTGTTCAATTAATTTGTTTTGGGATAAAATGGAGTATCAGGTGCCCTGTGGCATCTGACGATTTTTATGTACGATAATGATTTCAATCTCTCGAATCAGTGTTTTTGGCTCGTGTTGCTCTTCTTTTAAGATACTTCTACATAGTGGTGTGTTCTTTTTCCTTGGTTGCTATTCATTAAATGCAGTTGACAGTTTTTGAAGAAGAGCAAATATTTTATAAATATATTATATAGTGGTTTTTTACCATTTAAACATCCCCCTTCTCAAATCATTTTTTGTAGAATGCCTTTGAGGGATTCTTTAATTATTCTTTTAAGTATGTCTGAAAAGAGTGAGTTTTTTTTTCTTAACCCCTTGCCAGTGTTGCCCGAACTGACTTTGGGCAGGAGAAAAAATTAACGTTTCTATTTTGTGAAGCCTGAGCTGAGTTCGTTTCTACTTTAGGATACTTAATTCACTATTTTCTTAATAGATGGTATTAGTGGTCCTAGTTTTTCACTGGTAGCGACTTCGGTCGAGGGAGGGAAAATGTGGGTGCTGTCAGATAAACAAAGACACACTTGGATTGATAAACAAAGGCAGAGTTTCGCTTTCTTGTTTAGTTTTGGTTGCTTTTCCGTGAGTTTTTTTGCAAATAACTTTCTTTTTTCACTATGTCCAATTCAGACACGGATGTGGAGTACAGTTTAGGTATTTTTAATTAATTAGGTATTAATTTTTAATTAATAGGTATATTTAAAATTTTATTTTTGTAATAAAAAACCATTTTCTAACATTTATAATAATATCAAGAACAAAATTAAACAGTCAAAAAAAATTTCCATTTTTGGTCCATTTTTCTGAAATATATGTTACAGTTAAGGGGTTAATTATTAGGGGGGAGGGGTGAAATGTCTATTTGACAACGATGCATGAATAAAGGTTTAATTTTAAAAAATATCAAACATTTAGCTTATAAAATTAGAATGAATTAATTTGTCCTCCTTGGTAGAACTATTCTTTAAAAAAAAGTACATCTTTTTTTTTATACATAATTGTTACTGCATAATGTTTCTATGTGAAAATTTCTTTAAAATAAGTTTTAATTACTTATTTTATTCTTTACATGCTATATACTATACAAATTTAAATAATTGAAAAGTATAATAATATAATTAATAGTTATAAGTACTTGACATTATTATGTCAATAAAAATTATAGTTATTATGATTATGTATTATAATATATATATATAAGTAGATGCAATGTTTTATTATGCATAACAATCTTTGCAAATTGTTGTTTGAACATAGAAAACAAATGCTTCTCTTATGAGCAATTATATTTTGTATGCTTTAGAATCAGTAAAACATCTGATCTTTATGTGTTTATGCTGAAAACAAACAAAAATGTAGTCTATTCCCTAGCTTTGCGATAAAAAATGGGTTTCTGTGAAAAACATTTTTTTCTTTCCTTTTGTTCCTCAGCATAGCCCCTAATAATTAATGTCTGACTGAGCTGCAGTGAAACATACCAAGTTTGGCTAGTTACTTTGAAAAATACTGTACAAACTATAAAAAAATATTTAAATTACTATATTTTTAATAGTAAACATGTAAACAAAAAGATTCATTTTGCACTAATTTACATCCAAAATGTAGAGCCTCCCATTAAAAGCTTTTTAGAATGAACATTGCTTTTTCTGTTAGAGATACTAATTTTTGTTATGATGGTATAATCTGGTACTTCTATGTAAAATCCTGTTGATCTTAAAAGTTTGTGCTATTCAAGACAAACTTACTCCAATAACTTTTGAATCTTCTTTAGATGACATTTTTATCTTATTTTGCAAAAATGGGTGACAATATTTTACTCATGCGTCTTTAATTACTTTCCTTGTATGTAAGCATTTTATTCATTGCATGTATCATTTCATTTTCTTAACATCATTTTCTTTCTCTCACTTTTATTTCACTTTATTTGCAGTAGTTTATTTTGGTATGAACTGGTATTTGTATATTTAAACATCTTATATCACCTTCCATTAAAATAAATCATTATTTTTGTATTTTCTTATTTCTGAACACTGTCTTGTTTAGAAAAAAGCAAATTTCTATTTATATTGAGCTCTAAATTTCGATAAAATGTTCGATTTGTGTGCAAAATCAGCTTTTTTTGTATTTTTTTCCATTAATTTAAAATTTTAAAAAATATATATTAAAATTATCTTTATTAATATTTGCTTAAAATTATTTACTATATTTGCTGTAATAATCACAAAAATGGGCTGCAAAATGATATATTTATTAAATAAGAACATGAATTATTATCAGTTTTAAAAGTTACACCTTTTCTTAGTATATTTTTAAAATATTTTTGATTCAAAATTATATTAAATGTATTTGTGTAACAGTCACCATCAGAGCTTTTTCAATTGAACTATAGAAATGTTTAATGTAATATGAAAATTTTCATTTAATTGTTAAAATTCTAAAATCATGTGCTTATTCTTTCAATCTGAAAACATTAGATGGCATATCATCATGTTTATTTATGCATTAACCAATCAATATTGGGGGGAAATGTTTGTGGGTAGAGAACCCCTTTTGTTTAATTTTATACCTTCATTTATAAATTTATTTGTCAATAATTTATGGGCACTTTTTATAATTTTAACATTCTACTGTTTAAATTTCAAATGTGCTGTAACAAATCTTAATTAAGACTTTGAAGCTCAGTAAAAAGAAAAGAAGAAAAAAAAAAAAGAGTTAAAACAAACTGGAGTGTTAATATTTTTTTAATTTATTAAATCTCTATTTTTTCACTTTTTAAATATGCTGAAATGATATGTTCATTAAGTAGAATAGAATCACCATAAACTGTACTCTATCACTATTAATATTCAGTTTTTTTTTTTTTTTTTTAAAGAACTATTTTAGGAGACTAAGTTGATCTTGTTAAGACATTTAGATAGAGGAAAGTATTTTCTCTATAAAGAAATTGTGTATATATATACACACATTTGCAATGTCTGATATTTCAATACTTACCAGATTTTTTTTTGTACAAAAATAGTTTTAGTACATTTATTTTGGAAAAAAATGTGTTATACAAATATTAGTAAAAAAAAAAAATTATTCATTCTCACTAATTTTTGTTGATATTTTATATATAAATAACCAGTAAATACAGTTATCAACAAAATTTCAAGTCCTCAAGATTTTTAATTCTACCTCAAAGTGTAGCGGGAAAAGGTGAAAAATGCTGTGTATGGCAAATTGTGTAATTACATCAGAAACAGGGTAGGTGTATATTAGTACAAGATTTTGGTTTGTCAGATGAGAACAGTATAAATGATCATGTTCTAGTGTGCAGCAAAATGTTATATCCACATATTTTGCTGCTGGAAATTAGTGTAGTAAGTGTTTTACCAGTTTTTTTTTTTTTTTTTTTTTCATAAATAATAGTATGAAATGAAAAAGACCATTTAGTTTTAAAAAAAAAATTCAAAAATGGGTATTAGAAGTCATATAATGTTTGAGCATGAAGCTATTAATCAACTTAAAGAAAGGTCACTCTGATTGGAGTAGAATTAAAATTACCTATGCAATAGGTTGATCAAAAATTTGTGTAAATGATTATCTTGCAAATTCTTGCAATTATAGTTCCAAAAAAAAATGGAAGAAAAAAAAAATGTCTATTCAAGAAGCTGGAATGATTGTGTGTGAAGCTTAGTGCAAAAAAAATGTCTTTTGGACAAATTTTGCATGAACTTCCACTGTGATGTTATGTGAGAACAGTTCACTGTTATCTTAAAATTTTTAATTTTGTATTTGGAATAAAATGGCCAAAAAAATCACCCTTTATCAAATGAAACGAACTGGCTTGTTTAGGGTTTGCTCAAAATCATATATCTTGAACTGATGAAAACTAATTTTTTCAGATAAAAAAAGGCTTAACTTGGATGTCTTTGGGATAAATTATTATTAGCATCATTTAAAGTATGACAAACATTTATCTCTATGACAGTGCGGAGGTAGTTCTGACATAGTATGAGCTGCTTTTGGTTATGATGATTTGTGGGCTATTAATTTCATAATTGGTCGATTAACCCCATTCATTATCAAAATATGGTGGCTAGCATTAATAGCATATGTCAACAATTACTGGCAGTCAACATGAGAAGTTTTTCAATGTTGATGCTCCTTTTGTGCATTTGTACATCATTCTAATTGAGCTGTATGGTTAGAAACAAGTAGAAAGTTTATATTAGATTTTCTAACCAGATTTAAACCTCAAAGAGAATGTATTGGGATATTTAGTTCTGGCCATTTATGGTAACAGTCAGCAGTACTATAGCACTCCCGAAATGAAAATATATTGATTTTAAATAAGAGGAATAACATACCTATAAACTAATTTCACAAACTGATGGATTTAATGGCAACTCGATTATTTGATGTAATTCTTAATCGCTGAATTTCATTGAAGTATTGGGATTGTTTTTCCTTATTTTCATTTTTGGCCTTAAAATCATGTCTCGTGTTTCTTCCTATTTTGTATTTCTTTAGAATAAATGAAAAAAATTTCATGGTCAGATCCTTTTGCATGCAGTAAATTTTTAATTTTGTACTTATGTTCAATTTTTATTGCATTTAAATAATTTTCATTACTTTTGTGTTATATTGTCAACAAAAATCTTGTGGCCTTGTAATTTTGTCGTTGATTGTATGCATGATTATGAATATCATCAGGTTCAGATGGATAAAAATTGATTCTAATGTTACACAGCTGCATGCTAAACAAATGTATAATTTTAAGTTTATATTTGTTTGATGTACTTCAATGCTCTTTTTTTCCATCTGCTTAATGTATTCTTTCTTTGTTTTTATTTTCTAGTGAAGAAGCAATTAAACAGTCAGGAAACCCAACAACCAAAAGTGTTGGAGAAATGGAAAGTCATGTATTTCAGAAAGCCAAAACTCGAGTTTGTATTCCATTTTATAAAATTTTATTTCTATTGATGCACATATACTTAGATACAGAAAGCAGATTTAATTCTAAGTTATTGTACTCAGGCTTTTATATTTTGTACAAAATTTAAAGAGTTTGATTACCTACAGTTTAAATTTCCCATTGAAATATTCATAAATTAAAAGGTAGCTCTCTTTTCAAAAAAGAGTTTTATTGAAAAATATCAATTTATACTTAGTAATTACAACGTTTTTATGTATTTCACTAGGTGTATATCAGTGTGTCATCAAATTTTCAATCGTTAATTTAACTAACTTCCCATCAAGCTAGAGCTCTGAAATTTTGGGAATCATTCTTACTCGCCGAGCAATGCAATATTTAGACA
>BMAW01030489.1:424636-611818 GCA_019974015.1 Nephila pilipes | reverse complement strand
TTTTTTTTTTTTTTTTTTTTTTTTTTTTTTTTTTGGCTGAACGTTAAATTTTTGAAGCGGACAAGGGTAGCATTTAGCAAAATACCACCAAAATTTGTAACAAGGTTTAACTAATATTTCAATTTTTTTTTTAATAAACTTAGCCACCATATAAAAAAAACATTGGTTTTTATCTTGAATTATTTTTTAAATTCATTTTATTTAGTGAATGTATAGCATTTCATCTAAATTTTGCTCTTGAAATAGTTTATATGATCCTTTATCGGATATTGAAACAACTTATGAGGGCAATAAATAGCATAAAGGTGTTTGGAGAAGGGAATTGTATTGATAAAAATAGTTAAAGGCAGCTGGTCTCTTTTGCAATAAATGTAAAAAAGAATTTTGTTTAATACTTTATATTTGGGGAGGGGATATCAATAGGAGTAAAAATTTTGTTTTTTGGAAAGCAAGCAATATGTGTAAATGTATTCCTAGAAATTCGAACTTAAATCAGGGTGCACTGAGTTGAGTAATTGTTTCATTTCATCCTCATGTTCTTTATACCTGATTGTGATGCATACTGCTGCTTAGATGGCAGTGTTATGACCTGAAACAAGGGGAGCCTGTCAGGAAAAATTTTCTGTATCATGTTTAAACAGGTCTGGATTTACTTAATCCTTCAGAATGACTTGGTCCTAAAAAAAATGCCAAGTAATAACATTCCATACCATCAAATATCCATCTGTCGTTTAGTGAGATTGTTGTATGTTAAATCTGTCAAGGATCAAAATCCTGATAATGGGATGGTGTGGAAGTTTAAAGAGTAGAATGCCAACTCAAGTAAAAAGTGAAATCCATTGTCAATTGCCCTCATGTTGCTTCAAAATCTGACATTAATAATCAATTAATCTGCTGTCTTTGCAAACATAAATTCTTTCTTTGGTGGATAACAAAGTGCATAAGTTGGATTTACAATTAAAAATTGAAGATATATTTCTGGTTACAAAAACAAAACAAAATTGGAAATATATAAATTATTAAGCACAGTTATGAGATAAAGTGAAATATTTTTTTGTATATTTTATGTTTTTATTAAAACCTTTGAAAAGTACGTAGTCGAAAATTTTATAGTGTCAAATGTTTTAGAGACTCAATTTTTAAACTATTGTATTTCTTAAATTTTTAAGCAGAATTTTACAAAATTGAAAAACTGGGCTATTTATGATGAAAATTGAGATATATGCAAAAATAGTACTGAGTAATAGTATTTATTGATGATGAGAAAAAGAAGGAATTAATCCGTTAGCATCATAATTTAGTTCCCTTTGCACAATTTAGAATGATATCAATTTTGTGTAAGTGCACAATGAAAATTGTGAAAGCTTAGGGATTTTCTTTCTTCCTTCCTTTTTTTTTTTTTTTTTTTTTTTTATGACTACATTTTAGGAATGCAAATTGCAATTTTTACTGTTGTTTCACGATAATCAAATCTACATTGATATTCATATTGTAGATATAGATATATTAATATTTTTAATTACAATTCTGTAAAATAATATTTTTTGTTATATATATTTATTTTAATAATTTTTCTTCAATTTTAGGAAGAATATCTAGGATATGTGGCTCGTTTAATAATTCATGTTCGAGAAATGAGTGAGTTTTAAATGATTTTTTTTTTCTGTTCTTTTTTTAATCAAGCAAAAATTAGATTGAAATTTTCTGCAACTTGCATTCTGTGGCTGAAAACTATTAAACCCACACTCTTGACATAATTTTAAAAGTCGCCAATTTGGTGATTTTTGAAATCATGCCAATCACATAAACTGCACTGAACACTTAATGCAAAGTTATGAAGAAATGTTTTTTACATATATTGTTTTTGAATCCAATAAATGTTTAAAAAACTTTTGTAATAATCACTTTCTTGAATTAAGATTCATTCACTTCCACAAGTAATAACACATGGATCAATAAGTCCCGAGACTGTGCAGTCGTTTTTTTGCGATTTCCTCCTTCAAACGCACCAGCAAGTCAATATAATAATCACTGTTGATCGATTTACCTTTTTCGAGGTAGTCAATGAAAATCACGCCATGCGTATCCCAAAAAACTGACGCCATGACTTTGCCAGCTGACTGCTGCGTTTTCGGACGGCTTTCGCCAGCTGTGCGCCACTGCCGCTTCGACTCTGGAGTGTAGTGATGTATCCATGTTTCGTCCATGGTCACGTAACCACGCAAGAAATCTTTTTTGTTGCGAGTAAATAGCGACAAACAGCTTTCTGAATCATCGACTCGTTGCTGTTTTTGTTCCATCGAAAGCAATTGCGGCACCCACTTGGAAAAACCTTTTTCATGCTCAATTTTTCATGAAGGATAGTAAATACACTTCCATATGATATCTGTGTCATCTCAGCAATCTCACGGAGCTTCACTTTACGATCTTTCATTATAATTTTTGTCACTTCACTCACATTTTCCGGTGTAACGGCTTCCACAGGTCTACGCGAGCGTTCTGCGTCATTTGTGTCGGTACGACCACGTTTAAACTCGGCAAACCACCGACAAATCGTTGCTTTTGATGGACAAGAGTCCGGGTAACATTTTTCAATCCATTGTTTCGCTTGCACTGTGTTTTTACCCATTAAAAAACAATGTTTTATCAGAACACGATACTCGGTTTTTTCCATTTTTTAAACAAACTACAAAACGACTTTACTCCAACCTCGATAACTCAGCTGTTTTTGGTCCGATCGACTTAAAATTTTGACACGCTTCAAGCAAAGGTTAGTACTCTAGAAAGACCTGGTTTACTACGAGCGCCATCTCTGGGTTAGTCTCGGAACTTATTGATCCATGTGTTAAATACATGTATATTACCTGTTGTTGCTTTTATATCTTTTTCTGGTAAATCTAACTATATTTCACATTATTACTAATGCATTAAAATAATTAACTAACAAAATTAATTAATCTGTTTTCTAAACCTCGTCAAAATGAGTTTTAAAAAGGTTCTCTGGTCCTCTACAAAAATGAAAAACATGACAGGATTTTATAATAAGCATGAATTTTAATTATTAGTTTAGCTTGATGTTTTGATTGTATCGCTGTCTAGGATCTCTTAAAATTGGATTTGGAGCTTTTCGGAATAAATTTAATGAAATTCACATTAAAAATAAATATAGTAATTTATTTTTAAAAAAGTTTCTCAGAAATTTGTATAAATAGCCTTTAACATTTATAATAAAACATAGTAGTTTGCCTTAAAGTGGCATGTTAGAACTTTGCAGAGCACTATGTGAAAGAATATGATAAAAGTTTTACTAATCTAGTTTGTTAGTGGTTTGAAGAAATGTTTTAAAAATTTCACCGTTGTTTTCATGAATGGAGATGCATCTATTTCCACAAATACCCCAGGTCTTCCAAGTTGTTAACTGTTATCAAGCAGATCAAACGAATCTCTCTTAAAGATTATGTTTCTTTTAACAATGCCATTAATATGAGAAAACAAGTTAAAAGTATCAAGGGAAAAAAATTCACTTCAAATTAAGACATCCATGACATTTTCTTAACCTGCAAATGTTTCAAACAGATTTCAGATGCTAGCCCTCAAAATAAATTTAAATAATCTAAAAAACACTTACAAAATCTGAATGTGCACTGTTATACCCCAAACCAGCAATGAGCAGTTACAGAGAAGAGAAAATTTTAGGGTTGATATGTGTAACAGACATGCCTAAACAGATAAATAAGACTTGCCACATTTAGCAATTTATCACCAACAAATATTTCCATCCCAAGGGTGTAGATTTAACTACATCCCAACCCTTTGTGTGTATTTGCAAGTTATCAGTGGTATATTTATGATAGATAAAATTCATATGTAATTGTGAATTGATTTCTTTTATTAACTTTCAAATGTTTTACATTCTATAATTTTCTTCATTGGCATTTATGAAAATATGTATCATAATAATATAAGCTATAAGATAATTGCTGTAAAAATTTACAGAAATACTTTATTTGGGTTTTAAGACTGAATTTTTTTTAAATAGTTTGATATCCATTACTAAAATGTACTTGATTAAATAAAATGTATCTACAATTTTAAATCATTACCTGATTCTTTATTCATATTGATTAATTTGAGCTTAAAATTATTAGAAAACTAGTGTGACATAAATTTTATTTAGAGGATAGATTTTTTTTCCTCTTAGATGAAAGTAATTCAGTTCACTTATTATTGAAAAGTTATATAATGAAATGTTTGATAACATAAAATTTTTAACATTCTATATATCAAGAGCCATTGGGGCTTGGGAGGGCAACGTTTTGTTAATCAGCATGTATAATTAAACAATTCTTCCTTTATGATCACTATTAAACTTCCTTTGACTTCTTACATAAATCCAGTTTACAATAGCTATGTTGGCCCATGTTCCTTCTGCAGAACATGCTGTAGCATATCCATTCCTGGTTTTTATCATGAGTAATCTTTTTAAATCTGTTGGTTGATCTGCGACTGTTGATAGCATGTTCTGGAATTTCTCTTCATCCAACTGTTCCCATTTTTGCCTTATGGAACAGGTAAATAGTTGAGTGTTTTCTGCATCTGTACAGCCCAAGCAACAAGTGTTCTCAGAGATATCAATATTTCTAGATCATCTAAATATTTCAATAAGGCTTAATGAGATTAGAATGATTCACCAATAAGAATCCAATCATAATTTATCCCCAGCAAGAACCACCAGTCCCTGGTTTGTTTCCTTATGTGATGGTTGTCTCGATACTTCCTGTCACAAAACTTCTGTAAATTGCTGTACATATAACAAAATTAAATACTTGTAATATAAAGCAATTATTATGTCTTGTTGTTTACTATATCTCAAATTCTCTTTCAAATAATACACTACAATACAAAAAATATTTTTATTCAAATATAAGATTTAATTGCAATAACTGTATGTGCATGGAGCAGAGTTTTGCTTCTATTTAAATTCTATCTATATAAACTGTTCATGCACATATTTAAACTGTCTGCATCTATAATTTTTACGTCTGAATTTTCTTCCCAAGTCCTGCTCGTAGGTTGCTTGAAAGTCGCACTTTTTTTTGTAAGTTCGATGCTTCAACTACCTCACCTGAGGTTTTGAATGTTGATGGGGTGAGCTTCTCTTCTGTAGCTGATGTTTTTCACTTAGTCAAATATTATGAGACTTAAAATCAAATGAGTGTTCTAGGTGCTCTTGTTTTTTCAGATTTTCTTTTTTAATTTCAATAATTATGAAGTGTTAGGTTTTAAAAATTGAATATGAGTACACATCATACTTATGTCTTCATCTCGTAATACACTGCTAAAAAAATTGGGGATCAAGTGAAAAAAAATGAAGAAAACAGAGTGAGAGACAGCCATGCATGAACATGACAAAAAAAGTTATTTGGAAATGATGCAAGATATTTAATATGGCATGTGGTCCCTTTGAATAGCTAAGAATGCTGAATGCCTTTTTTTGCTTAGATGTGCTGAGGTTAACAATAAGACTTCAGGAAATACTGTTCTACTTTTGAAGAAGTACAATCTCCAAGTCCTAGACAATAAAAGAAGATCTTGGTCTCACTGCAATATGTTATCCGAGTATGTCCCAAATATGCTTAGGTTTATAAATTTAGGTCAGGAGAACATGCTGGCCACACACTCTTTATGCTGTATTGTTTCAGCTTCAAGCATGTTCTCTTTCCGATGGAAGGTATGAGATCTGGCATTATCATCCATTAAAAAAAATGAATCATCAATGGCTGCAGCATAAGGTATGACCTGAGGTCTCAGTATCTTGTTTGCATTGGGGTGTCAAATTGCCATTCTGAATTATATGAAGGTTCATTCGTCCACCTATGCTGATCTCAATCTATACCATCAACTCTCGTCATTTGTAATGTGATCTTCCCTGTACAAATGTGGGATTTGTCTCTTTCTTTCCATTCTGCACTTTAAACTAAATTGGATTTTAGCTATAAATAGCACTTGACCCTAGTCTTGATATTCAGCAGCCCACAAACTTCAAAACTTTTTTTTAGGTCAACAGAATACACACAATTGGTCTAGGTGCATAGAGACCAACCACCCTGATGAAGCCAACTTCAGACTGTTCAGCTTAACACCCTTCATCATATTGAAAAAAGCAACTGTCTTTGCAGCTGAATAGCATTGTCTGTTTTGTCTCAATGAGCTGTAAATTGTCATAAGGGGTTGTGGTAGCATGTGGATGCCCTTGCCTGGTCAACATCTAATATGCTCTGTTTCTTGTAATCTATTCAATAGCCTTTAAATGAATCTCCTTGCCTCTCCATCAACACCCTCCATGCTTTTATATGTTTGCCCAGATTCAAATCTCCCCATAATAGGCAAAAACATGGATTCTGGTAATTGACTTAGTTGTGACATTTTCAAATAATCTTTTTTTCAAAATACAAAAGCTGAACAATTGAATTTAGTAATTGAGACAGTGAAAAAAGAAGCTTCTGCAAAATCACTATTTCTTTACTTATACCTTTTTTCTGGTTTTTGACGTCGTGAACACTGATTCCTGTATGAGCTTTTCTTCTGTTTACTACAACACTTTAAATTATGGGTATCTTATTGTATGGTTATTAGTGATATAAATATTTATATATTTTCATTGAAACTATGTACTCTCCTTTTTTTTTTTTTTTTTTTTTTGAGCAGTGCATATCAGTTTCTCTTACTTCTCCTTTCTTTGTCCTGCTTCTTTCAGGATATAGATGTAAAGAGGTTTTGGATTGTAAAGGTTTATCCTGAATTTTTCTGATATTATAAATTTGTCATGTGTGTATCATGAATTAATATTTAACTTTCATAACAAGATTATGAACCCTTTATATGAGAAAAACCAATGCATCTTATCTGCATTAATATTTCCCACTGTAGCTCATGCATGTCGTAAGAGGCGACTAAAGTGCGTATTCAGCTTCTGGGGGTATAGCCGGACACCCTGCCCCTGGAGATTATATCAGGGGACCTCAGGGACTACAGGTATCATGACCTCAAAGCACCCTCATGATCCTTCGAACCCTCCTATTTTTGAACCTCCTTCTTGTCAACCAATTTTTGTCTTTTTCTGATCTTCATGTCTTGACCACAGTTAATCTTGTTTGGTGCAGAATAGCCACATCTGGCTTTTGCACCAATAAACTTTACACTCACTCACTGCATTAATATTTTACAATTTTGTGTGGAATTTAAAAAAAAAAATGTTATTCCTTTGATGTTTGATGATAAAATTCTCTCAGTGTCTCAGTTTTCCTTTTATTATTTATTCATTTTAAAATGTGCTATAAATGTGTTCTTGAAATCAGTTGCAGTTTGCTGTCTTATAGATAAATTGAATTATGTCACAAAATGATTAGATTATTTAGAGAACTGAGATAAAATATTTTCTAATATTCTGATGAACATTTTTTGATTAAAGTATCATCACAATTTTAAACCCATTATGATATTATTGTTTACAGAATATATTAGATTGAACTATTGCTAGAAATATTTTTTTGTTCAAACTGTTATCTGATAATTGTACTATATAATACATTTGATTTCTTAGATGTTTGCAGAAATCTGGTTTTTAAAATATCAACTTTTATTGTATTCAAACAAAACTTCTAATATATTAGTTAATATTTAAATAAAGAAGTAGGCCATTTTATGTAAGTAAATAAAATGTCACATACTTAATTACTTTAATAAGCTCATATCACAAAATGGTTTCTTTACAATATGCATAAATACATACTCAAACCCTAGATTAATTGCAGTGAGGGTAGCTTTAATCTTTGTAACCTTTTAATAGCATTTTGAAATTTCTTTGTGAATGGTTTCCCATGACTACATAACACCAATGTTTTGTGTTTGCAAACAACATTGAGATACTAGTACAACATGAGCATCCTAAATTCATAGTTCATGCACTCAATAGACACATCTTAGAGTTAGCAGTCTGGTTGTCTAAATGAAAAATTACTCTAATGCAGGCAATTTTTTTTTCCCTCAAGTAATATAAAGAACAAATTTGAAAATTTATTTTACAAACAGATAAATCTAATGTTCTCTTCTTATGAATTGAAGAGATATTCTAAGAATCCATGTGTATAACTGCCCCCTTTACCTTTCAGAAAGCAAAAATGATTAGGAAATACAAATGCTTATCTATACTCTGATTTTCATACTATAACATGGAATTTTAATTTTAAATGTTCGAGTTTGTTTGAGGAACAAAGACTTAGGAAATTAAATAAACTACTTCTTAAAAACTAATATTTAAAAAGTTGCATATAAATTCTTCAAAACCATCAATTACTATTTACCTCATTGACTTACCTTCTTTCTTTAAGCACGAGTGTCATCACCCTGTGGCACCCTTGTGAGTTTTTTGTTTCCTATGGACTTTATTGTCTTTAGTAAGCATGGATGACATATCCCCAAGGTACCTTAGCAGTCAATCTCTATTTTCAACCCTTCTTGTCAACTTTTTAACCTTTTTCTTCTGTATTTCTTACTCTTAGATAAGTTACACATGATTTGGTGAAGCATAGACAGATTGGGCTTTGCCGACATAAACCTTAATTTTCAATTTTTCAATAACTGTTCACTCAAAAATAAAAAATACCCTCTAAATTCATCTTTTAATAGATGTAGTAAGATATTTTATTATAATAAATCTTAATTTTATGACATATTTCATATTTTTTTACATTCAACATCTACCTAAAAGTAAAGGATGGCATACAAATCCACATAAAATAGCAAACAGAAATTCCTCCCAATTGGAACCTTCTTTCCTCTATCCAAATAATACTGATACTAAAATTTTCTTTTAATATTTTTCGCATTTTATGATTTTAAATTTTTAATTAGTAATGCAAATATAGTTATAATGAATCCTACATTTTAAAATTAATTTATGGAAAAAATTGAGACCAATGTCAGCATAATTACAGTACTTATCCATACTGGAAATAAATGTTTATGAGATCTTGGTGCTCAAACATCTTCCTTTTGAGGTTTTAGCTTTATCTAATTTGTCCTACTATAATTGCATGAATTATATAGGCTGAATTTTTTGCCATTATTTTTACACATATATGTTTTTACTACTAGTCCCGATCAAAAATGGATTAGCACATTTTTATTAATAAAAGGAAGTGTTTATGTTTGGAAGACAAGCTCAAAAATGGAAAGGCATGAAATTTGGTATGCTGAAACTGCAAGTGGTGATGTGCTTTTCGAAAGGATTTTTTCAAAATTCGCTTAGATTAAATGTTAAAAGTTTTCAAATAATGCAGTTTTTATCTTAACTGTGCATAATCGTGACCATATTGCATCACTGTCTTTCATTCCTTCTGACTATATATATTCACATCATATTTTTTTTTAAAGATTGTTATATTTATTCATTTGTTCTTTGTTGTAGAATTACAATGTGTTTTAAATGATTTATTTAATAATGATATCTGATGAGCTGTTGCATGTGCTTCTTATTAAAAGATATTTCCAACAAAACACTCACAATTTTGCAACAGTGTCTGTTATATGAATAATCTACCTGTTGAAAACATCTTTATTTATTCCTCAAATCCAAAAGTTAAATGCCGCCAAAATATAAATTGTATCTTATGTTTTTGATGCTTTTCTTCCATTACTCTATAAGTCAGGTAACCATCAGTGTTTTAACTATAGGACCTGGAATCAAATTGCAGTCTTATTTTTCAACTGATTTGTTTCTATTTTTTTTTGTTAATTTTGATTTACTCTTAAACTTTTCATTTTGAACGTATTTTCTTGAAGTTTACTTTTCATTTTAAGGTATTTTTGTATGCTTTGAGACTTAGCTCTCGAACAAAATGTTGCAAGATTATAATTCATGTACCATATTATTAGATGTTTTTTTTAAAAGAATGAATTAATTTTGTGAGCGTAAATTAATGTGCTGATTTCGGTGAATTTTTCAAAAATAGTATTGAAAAGTAATAGCATTTTGAAAGTAAAAGAAAATAGCATTGAAAGAATTTTGGATTTTTATTTAAATTTTTAATTCATTTCATCTGGAAATATATCAGTTTAAACAACACAATATTCATACTGTGTATAAAATGAACATTTGGCCCTCTTCAAAAAAAGGAAAATTTTGGGGGATAGTGGAATTTTATGCAAGTTTTTAGCAGTGTAAAACTATGAGAGAATTTTTTCATTTCCCACTTCCCTCACTTTTGCATAGTATTTCCTCTCTGCTAAGAATTCCTTTGGCTCCTATTATGTCACAATCATATTTGTGACTTTTTATTATTCTTTTGGTGATCGATATATTTATTCATTTGTGTTTGTTCCTCACTTAAAAAATTGTACTGAACTGCTTTTATAAAATTGTAAAGTTTTATTTAAATTTTCATCAGGTACTCCAGATAGTAAATATTAAGAATCTCAAAAGGATAGCATCATTTAGATTTAGATAGTGTGTTATCTTCATTATTAAAAAATAAGAATTACTGTTAAATGTATAATTATCTTATCTTATTTAAAAAATACATTTGTACTATATTTTATTGACTATATTTTAAAATGAAAAAAGGCATAATGTTAAGCTCATTCCTTTTGTTAAAAACACATGTTGTGCATTAAAAGGCTTTTAGAAAACAAAACAGAAAATCAGAACAAATTACTTTCATTGGTTTTCTATATTGAAAGGTATTGAAATTAATTAGTTCGTGCTTTTTTTATTTTGTATAGTAAAATAATCAACATTCAAATAACTACATCAATCATCAAAATAACTCATTTATGACAATATAAATAAAATTTCTGGGAGTTCTCAACAAATGGTTTTTTTTTTTAAATCTGCTACAGAACTACTGTAGCACATTCATGGATTGCAAATAAATCTGAAAAAGCGTCATTTTTATGATGAGGAAATAAAAAAAAAAATGTCCATATGTGATTGATTACAGAATATAGAGAATTGATCCATAATATACAAGTTGCAGGTGATAGATGTACGTCTAACACATCATCAGTTGTACGTACTAGATCATGCAACTTGGGAACATATCATCATGCACAACTGTTGTTGTCTCCCTGAATATGCCATTTTGTCACAACTATCTTCAAATCTATTGTTTATTGACTGATCCATTACATTAGAGCTCACCTTGATCATGAAGGTTTTGTGTATGTGCTAGGTGGCACTTACAGACAAGGCTTTTGATAATTTTATGCAAGCAGCTGACTCATATTGACATTGAGCTATTGATCCATTTTTTCCAAGCATTTTAGATATATCTCATGTACTCAGAATGACAAATATTAGGAAGCCTTCTTGGAAATCATTAGTGTTTTTTAATGTGAGATGTCAATTTTTTTAAAGAAATTTAATAAAAGAGAATTCTTTCTTGAATCTGACATTTTGTATGATTTAAATGACATTTTGATAAAATCTTAAAATAGTTTCATAGGGACTTGCAGACTGCAGCATCTTTATAGATAGTGTAACTTTTCTCTGAAATTTTTGTTCATTTGATGATTAATAACTAGGTAAAATATTAAATTCGTTATTGATCTGCAATAATGAATTCAACATCTTCATCTTTTTGTTGATGAGTATTGAAAATTGCTTACTTGTGCATGTGTGGTATAATTTAACATGTCTTCAAACTTTTGACAGGAAAGCATTTAAAAAATTCTTTTTGGTAAATGTTTGAATTTTTAAAATATTTTCTTAATTCTGAATCAAATTTACTCTCTCTCATTCTATTTGATTGTCAACATTTAAAATTTTTTGATTGAATCATTGAAAAGAAATAATTAATATAAGAATATTATTATTTTGTAACATCTCTTCAGTATATTTAGAGTTAAAGCATTTTTTAGTCAATTACCCTTTTTCATCACTTATGCCATTTTGTAGGTCATTATCATTTAGACCAGTTAAAATTATAATTTACAAAGTTATTTTCAATAATCAAACTTTATTGTGACTGAATTTCAAATAACATGAAAACTTTATGAAATTATAAATACATTTTCATTTAAGATTGGTGCCTATGCTTTTGATTTCTTCACTTAAGTAATAGATAAGCAAACTAGTAATCTATTTTTGAACAGATAATAATTAAGCTTAAAAAAGTTGACTTTTTTTGTATTTTCATGTTATTCTAGGAAGAGACCGCTGGATGTTTAAACGTTATTATTAAAAATATTTGAAAAGTGAATTTGGAATGTTATATTTCTTTCTATATTCCTTGACTCTTTTGGCTTGTAAAGATTTACTATTGGCATAAAATTTGTTAGGTTCAATTTTTAAAAGAATGAAACATATCTTTCAAGTTATTGTATTTATTTAATTTGTAAATAAAAATATTGGATTTTTTTTTTATCGGTGTGATTTCCTTAATGCTTTTAATAATGTATATTTAGTCATAAATCATTATCATAACGTAGCTCAGTAATTTCTACAATAAACGTAAATTTTTCTATCGAAATTAAACTTGCTTCTTGGAAATATATTGTAATTTTTATTTTATTAAAACATTTCAAAACTGCGTTTAATATTTTTTTACATCTATTTCAACTTATTTAATATGTATATATACTAGATTCATTCTAAATCTGAAAAAGGACAGAGCACAAAACCTGAGAAAGAAAGTATTTGTTTTGTCAAAGGCTTGTTTGATAATGAATGAAATTTGGAAGGAAAATGAATTTAATGAATGACCAATAACAATTTTTTCTCTTAGAAAGCAACAGTACCATCTTACAGTTTGTGTAAATTGTTTAAATAATTGTATTAATGGTTAATACATAAATAAAAAAAAAAAGAGTCACATGCAGTGTTAATTGTGATTCAAGCCCCTTAAAATATTTTTAGAATAAGTAGTGTGTGTATATTAAATATGCAAACGAGGAGGGATCCAAAAATAACCGAATTGAAGGCGCGCGGCCGTTCCTAGGTGTAGTAGAGAATTCTCTCGCTAGATGTCTCTCGTAGAGACTTTCCCAAATCTATTGACCACTCATTGTCTGCGCCGGTCGTTAACGTTTAATAAGTAGTGTTCTCAACTGTTCTCGTTTTCTGTCCGCAAAATAGTTTTAGTAGATTTAAAGAAACAATGAGTGTGTTTGAAATGTTGCTTCCTACTTGAATAATCGGCAACGGAAGTTTATCAAATGCTTCAAAAGTCTTTCTAAGAGCATGGCAAGATGAGTGTTGAGGATCTTGCCTGTTCTGAGCCTCCTTCATGATATCGAAATAACGAATACATTAAAAAATTCCACCAGAAAAAATCAACGAGAATCGTCGTCTCAAGATAGACGAAATTTCGGAACAGATTAAGAGTGAGTTGGAACTCTTGCCAACGGATTTTGACTGAGGGTTTTCAAATAAGACATGTTGCAGCTAAGTTTGTTCCTCGCTTGCTCAAACATGATCAAAAAAATATTTTCTAAATTTGAACCTTGACTTAAAAAATCAGATTGAAAGTGATCCAAAAAAAAATTTGGATTGGGGTCACTATAGGTTATGAGAGTTGGTATTGCTTTATATGACCCCGACACTAAGCAAGGGTTTAGTCAGTGAAGATCCCCCACCCCAAGAAAGTAAGACAAGAGGGATCGAATGTTAAAACGATGATCGTTGTCTTTTTTGATGTTCGGGGAATTGTACACCAGTAATTTGTAATCCCTTGGTCAAATAAAAATGAAGACACCAATGAAAGAAAATGAAGATAGCAACGTTAAAAGAAGTGATTTTAGAACAGAGTGATGAAAGTGACATTGAGGATCATTTACATTGTCAAGTTCATTTTAATTCTGATATTTAGATTTTGTATTGATAAATGTTGTTTATTTTAATTATGAAATTCTGTTTCATTAATTTATGTTTTTTCTCCCTTCTTAATATGATAAGCTTCCCGCGCCCTAAAAATAACGTATATTAGAAGTAATCAGAGTTCGATTTTAGCAAGTTTTAAGATAATATGTTTTTATTTATGTTTATAGTTATGTTAATGTTATCACTGATGATTGCATCAATATGGAAAAGAATTACTTGAATAAATGAATGCTAAAAGGGCGACGTTACAAAATTCTTTGTTGTGGCGTATACGGCGATGCAGCTTATTCGATCATTTGGTGGTTGTGGGGGGGTCAATTGCGTGTGCGGCGTATATGCGAGGGTGACTTATCTACCTTAAATTACGGTAAATGCAATTTGTTATACATGATTCATCTATAGCTTCAGTCCAGTGCTACATGAAAATCACCTAGAGATGTCTCATGGACCATTTTAATAAGTGTTCAATTTCGCTTTCCATTTTTTTTATATCTACAATTATATCAATCATTAATATTTTTACTCAAGTCCTCTGACCTCTTGAAATGAAATGGGCCATTTGTAAAGTATCACCTTTCCAAAAAATTTTCCTCTGATTCTTTTTTTAAAATATGTTTTGCTGAAAAATCTACCGTTGTCGTAAATTTTGCTCATAATGTGCGGAAAAATATTATCGAGCGATCAGTCCTGTTCATTATGCGATGTTCATGATTATGTAGTAAAAAAGATTTATTTGTTGCAAAAAGCATATACATGATCATTGTTTTATCCTTTTTATTTTTTTAAAATTATCCATCGAAATATACATTTTTTTATTGCAAAAACTTGCTACACTTATGTAGGGAAATAATAATAATAAAAAAAAAAAAAAAGAGTACGTTTGAATCACGGCATCCTTTAATTTACTAATATATATTGCTACTTATTGCAACGAATTACTTTGTTCGTTATTGCAAACTATGCGGAACACCGACCGTGTAATTAAATTGCTGTATTTTTTATTAATCTTTTGTTACATATTCTTTAAATACGTTTTACAATGCTGTTCCCCCCCCCTCCAATTATTTAGGGTCTATCTATAAATAATTCGCTTATTCTTCACTGATGAATTTTCGGTGTTAGTCATCATTGGTGGGGTTTTTTTTTTTTTTTTTTTTTTTTTTTTTTTTTTTTTTTTTTTTTTTTGAAATGTTAACTGATTTGTGCAATTGTTGCTGTCAATTACATTTTTGATGAAACTAGTTACATCTATGTTTTTTTTTATCTTTACATCATTCTTTTGAAAGAACGGAGAGCTATTAGTCATAATGAGTTCATTATAGAAGAAAAATATCAATGTAATCAAATATTTTAAAATATTTCAGCAATGAAGTAACTATACAAAAATGTGATTTATAGGAAAATCCTCAATATTTAATTTATTCAAGTAAATAAATTAACTTTTGCGAATCGGGTCTGTGAATATTTTGGAATATTTATAATTCTGGTAATAATTTTAATGAAAAATAAAATTTTTGTCTCTAATTAAGAACTTCGTTCTTTCAGGTATATTTTTGTTTTGAACTTTTGCTCAAATTGTATTATAAGTGTATGAGTAAATTTAAAAACATTTTTTTTTTTTCTGATTTTTATTGGCTTGAAATATGCTCGTTAAATGTTTGTCAAAAAAAAATCTAAAAAAAAAAATAATGAAAGAGATTTTCAAAATTGTTTATTTTACATTTAGCAAAATATTAAAAAGAAGAAAAAATTCCGCACGCGTTTAATTTTCTTCATACTTCGGAACTCTTATGCTATTTTAACAATGTTGCAAAGTTTAAAAAAAACCATCACAAGAGTACGAATATTACAAATTGTCAAGAACCTAGCTCTTACTAGAGAACTAAGTGGTTATAGATTAATTTCGGAAATTCCTCGGTAACATTTTGGTAAATTTGACATTTGGTCAATTGGTCATGTTTCACGACCCAGGAACAAATATGATTAATACTTGAGTATATATGCGCATTTCAGAAAATTTAAAACTGTTAGATAACAATTGGTACCATAACGTATTGGAGTGTTGATTTTTTTTATGCATTAGAGTTGACACTTTAAGTGGTTTTTTTTTTTAATTTAATATAAGTATTTATATATTTAAAAAAAAATAGAAGATCGGAGACTTATTTATTTAAGAGAGCCATATTTTTAGCTTTCTTCTAGTTTTAGGTAAGTGCCTACCCAAAAATCGCAGTTTTCGGGAAAATTTTCGAAAGTTTTTTTACTGCTTTTTATTAGAGTCCACATATTTACGATTTCAAAAATGGTTTGCATTTGTTTCTAAGGTAGCTGGAAACAAAGTTATAGCACAGATTTTAAACCGGAAATTCAATTGAAAGCGACCGGAAGTAGAATTTTTCAAGACCGAAGCTAAGCCATAGAAATGTAAACAATACATTTTAAACAGCTGTTTCTTCATTTTTAAACTATTGTGAATGTACAATATACTTTTTAAATACAGAATTTAGCTTTACTTATTTATTTATTATAGTTGCTGGTGCATCTGCCTAGTATTTCTTCACTTAATTTTGATTTATAGATTTGCATTTTCTGGAAAACTGTGATTTTAATTTATTTTTTATGAAAAATCTCATTTCTTAAAAAGTATTTCATAGATTCAAATGAAATTTTGCCATAATGTTATGTACATCTCTAGGTATGTTGTGAACCTCAAACATAGCTTTTAAGTATATAACGGTTTATTTTAGAGCTATTTTTATTATTATTTATTTGTAAAATCATGTTGTGTTTATAAGTTATGGTGTAACTTAGTAAATTTGAGAGATAACTGCATTTTTCTGCTTCACAGCACAGATATATGTATATTAAATATATTGTTGAAGCAAAATTTGAAACATATTAATTAAAATTAGTTATATGAACTTTCGCATAAAGGTCAATTTTTACTAAATTTTAACCAAATATGGCTAAAATTTGAAAAACAGAAGAAAAAAAAAGTTCATGAATAAAGACTTTTGCATTTACCATTTGATAGACCATTGTAACTAAAAATATTAGTGTTACACAATTTATTTATTATTATTATTATTATTATTTGGGAGAAAAAAAATGTGCTCCGAAGGTAGGCACATACCTTAAGATCTAATTTTAACAAATAATTCATATATTTGATGCAAATGTTAAATTAATCATTATTTTTGTATAGTCGATGCTTTCGCCTGTCATTTTATTTCTTTTTAGTAGTTCTGTGAACATGCCTTTTTGCAGTTTTGTAATTACCGTAAGTCATAATTCACTTCAGTTTGCACCCGACTTTGATCTACGCATTTTTAAAAAGAATTCTTGCCAGGAGAAGTCAGTTGTAATAATTATAAAAACAAACTTCTCTCAAACTCGCGGACATAATTCGTGTAATATCATTCACAAGACTGAAAAAATAATTTCTATTGATAAATTTATATATTTCGAAAAGAACAGTGTGAAAAAAAATGATAATAATTAAATGTTTTCTTCAGTAACCGTTTTTACAATTCGGCATGTTTCCTGACCACTACCATGTAACACATCAATCAATAACTCCCGAGACTAACCCAGAGATGGCGCTCGTAGTAAACCAGTAACCAGGTCTTTCTAGAGTACTAACCTTTGCTTGAAACGTGTCAAAATTTTAAGTCGATCGGACCAGAAACAGCTGAGTTATCGAGGTTGGAGTAAAGTCGTTTTGTAGTTTGTTTAAAAAATGGAAAAAACCGAGTTTCGTGTTCTGATAAAACATTGTTTTTTAATGGGTAAAAACACCGTGCAAGCGAAACAATGGATTGAAAAATGTTACCCGGACTCTTGTCCATCAAAAGCAACGATTTGTCGGTGGTTTGCCGAGTTTAAACGTGGTCGTACCGACACAAATGACGCGGAACGCTCGGGTAGACCTGTGGAAGCCGTTACACCGGAAAATGTGAGTGAAGTGACAAAAATTATAATGAAAGATCGTAAAGTGAAGCTCCGTGAGATTGCTGAGATGACACAGATATCATATGGGAGTGTATTTACTATCCTTCATGAAAAATTGAGCATGAAAAAGGTTTTTTCCAAGTGGGTGCCGCGATTGCTTTCGATGGAACAAAAACAGCAACGAGTCGATGATTCAGAAAGCTGTTTATCGCTATTTACTCGCAACAAAAAAGATTTCTTGCGAAAAAAAGAAAAAAAAGATTTGGAAAGCGTTGGAACGATTGTATCACCCTAAAAGGTGATTAACAAAAAAGGTGTTATGTTGATGAATAAAAAAAAATTTGCAAAAAAATGTTGTTTTCAATGTTAGTCTCGGGAGTTATTGATTGATGTGTTAGGTTTAACGATTTTACTGGATTATCGAGTCTCAATATGGTTTTAACTGGAGTACTAGATGAATCACATTAGATAAAATTTTAAGCGATTAAAACGCGTATTTAGTGTATTTAGGTACGTTCTAGACCTGTGTAAACATATATCTGACGAAGTATTTCTTCTCATTCTAGCAGTTGCGAAATTAAATTCAAATATTGAACATTAATTTAATTGAATATCCTTGTATTTATTTAAAAAAAACAGCACCAAAGAAAAAATTAATACTGTATATATAGACGGTTAAACTAGATGTGAACGGCTACTCTAGTCACCTGTTTTAGGCTTATTAATTTTATTGCACTTGAAGATCACTTGCTGGACTTCGAGAATATCGTATTGCGTCTATGTTCTCAGTTGTAATTGTCAAACGTGGTATGTAACCTGCTGATAAATACTAGGTGAAAATACTAGCAGCGTTGTGTCGCGTCCTGCTGGTCTAGGTCAACAAACGCCCAAATCCACGCGAGAACATCCGAAATAGAACTTCTCAATCGGTGCCATATTATAAAATGTATGGCTGCTATAGCCTAGTGGTCATGGTTGCGAAGTCGCGGTCAGCGTTGTTTCTATTGCTTCGTAAGTTTGAGTCCTCTTTTTACATTTTTTTTTTAATCAGCGTATTTTATCATTTGATTTTAATATGGCTTTAAGGAAAACCCAGAGTAATTTAAACAAATATTGGGTGCAACTTAGCTGGCTTTGTGTTTGTCGAGTCGTGGGTTTGAGCCCTAAAGCTTCTAAAACTCGCCGTATAGCGGAGTTGATACGCGTTAAATCTGTAATCACTTCAACTCCTCTTGTTAGTGTGCTGTGAAGTTTGGAGAGGGAACTACCTTCTCAGATGTCGCCCTCGTCACTTGATCGAGGTTTGCAATTAAGAGATCCTTCGTCAATACCCTCGTGTTGCTTATCCGTGTGATGTTCATGAGCAAATTAATCTTTATAATGCAGCGGATCTGACTAGATATTTTCTTCCCCAAAAGTTTAAATAACTGTTCACACCAATGAATACTTCCAAAAATGGAATTCATTTCATTTGAAATTTTTGAATATATTGAAACCAAATTGGCGAATATTTGTGAAATCCAGCAATCGCAAAAGTTTTGCCTGGAACATGAATCATTAATAATTATATGTGGTTGTAAATAACTAAAAATGACTACGAAATATTCGTGATGAAGTTCAATATGTCATAATATTGGCTAAGTCGCAAAAGTATTCGCTCTGAGCTATGAGTGTATGAACTAAAAGATATGCCAAATACTAAAATTGCGTTGAAATTAATGTTTCACCTTGACTCTGATGCACTGTTCAAATTGTACTAGTTTTCATATGACTTGTTATAAATAATTGCTTAGAATTATGTTTTTTGAAAAGAAAAAAAAAAAAGGTTATAATTTTTTTTTCTCTTCTTATAAGTCCATCTTAATTATAAGATACTCGTATACTTATGTTAAATGTGTTCACTATTTAATTTTTTTTTTGTTTCGTTATTCAAATTATTACTTTTAAAATCTTTAAAAATGCACGTAAAAATCAATATTTTAAGCGTAACTGTAGTGGAAATAGCTTGAAAAGAATTAATTGTTTCTATTCGAAAATTGTATCAATTACTGTTAAAATCCAACATCTAACAATCCAACAATAAAAGATGTAATAAAGAGTAAAAACGAAGAAAATTCCGACATTGCAGTCTTTTTATGACTGTTTATCATTTGAGTTTATAAAACATTTGCTACTGCGGGATTAACTATCGAATGTTTCCTAGTTTACAAGAATTTAAATGATTAAGTGAAAGAAAAGACTAATTAACATAAGAGCTATCAACTACTGTTAAGTTATTTTTTACGTTTTTTATTATCACACACACACAAAGAGTATAACAATACCATTTCAAATATTCAAAAATATATATATATGAAAGACTTAAGGAAATGTGTATTAGTTTTATGTATGATTTTGTGTTGTGATTTGGAATTGATTGAGATGTGTAAAATCGGTTGACTTTTTTAAAGTTACAATTACTAGTAGCGAATTGTTGCATTGTTAACATTCCTGTACATATATCTTCCTATATATATATCTGAACGATTGCTTACTTTTCTCCCTCACTCTTTCTATCTACTCAATCCATTCCTCTCGACTTGCTTTCTTTTTTTACATATTCTTTCTTGCGATTGGATACAGATGCGGCCAATCCCGTCATCGTGTAGAGTGCGCCTGCTCTGTCCTATGTTATTCCATCGTTGCCTCTGAGAGAGGGATACTTCCCCCATTTCTTTTTATTTGGCGATGTATCGCTCTTTATCTCAGCATTGAACTACTTTTTCTGGGGATAGTGGTTTCGATTTCTCTTTACAAATGACCTTTTAAATTCGAAACTTGATCAGACCATTTGAGAAAGAAATCGAATGAACGATAGAAAGAAGTTTAACGAGTTCGATATAAGTAACCATAATTTAGTGTAGATCATATTAGGAAAGATGAATAAGTATCCTATTGCATTTACAAGTTTTCAGTGAATCACGAAATGCAGTTTTTTTAAAGGCATAAAAAGGTGAAATTCAAAAACATTACAAATAATAAGAAGATTAATTTATTTTTGTATTGTAGTAGTATTACTATAATACAAAAAAATTATTCCATTTGAAATAATCTATAAATATTTTCTATTTGTTTATACAACATCAAATATTTTCGATCAAAAAGCAAAAATTCGAATTTCAAAAGCTGTATAAATAATAAGAAGAATACTACTGTAAAACACAAAAACAAAAATATTGCTATTGAAATATTCTATATTTAGTTCTATAACATCAATTGATAAATATTATTATTGAGAAAGAAAAAAATGTGTGCTCTTTCTTTATCGGGATCAATGTGGCCGTGGTTACAAACTCGCGGCCGACAGTTTTCGTCGAGTCGTGGGTTCGAGTCCTGAGGCCACAAAAGACCCGCCGGGTAGCGGGATTGATGTATGTTAAATCTGGTCGAGGTTCCAAGTCCACTCGTTGACGTGGTGTGGAATTTTGGAGAGGGTGGTGACAGTTCAGGTGTCGCTCTCATCGCTTGACTGAGATTCAAAATTACGAGGTCCGTCGCCAATGGTCCTCTGTTGCTTCTCAGTGCCACGTTAATAAATAATCACAATCACATCGTGATCTATGATGAATTCAAAGAGTTTCAATATGTTATGCAATGCTTTGCAGCTTTTTAATGAACTTGTGCTGAGTTCTAAATATCCCTTTTGGGAAAATTAAATTTATTATGTACAATTCTGGTAATCGTGTATGCGTATCCGTTATAGCATAGTGGTCATGGTCACGAACCCGCGGCTGGCATTGGGTTTTCACTCCTAGGTATATAAGCTAGTGTATAATCATTTTATAAATATAAACAAAATGTTACGGTTTTTTTTCCCCATGAAAAGAGCTACTGGATTAGATTTAAAAATAGTCTCATCGTTGCTATGGCAACATTGTCCTTTTTTCGCCTAGAACATTTTTAGCTGCAAATTTTTGGATGTTGTGGACATAAAGAAACATTTTGTGGATTTGAATGGAGAAGTTTTTTTTTTTTAATTAAATGGAAGGAACAGCTTGAGGAATGTTAATTTATTCGTATTATTATGCTTAATAAAAAAAAAAAGTATTCATACATTTCATGATGTATCTTAGTGTTCGTTTAATGTGTTTGTCTTTTCAGTAATTGATTGATCATTATCTGATTATTAATGATATTGTTTTTTTTTTTTATACGTGATGCAAAAATATGAAGGCAAAATATTTTTTTTTAAAAAAAAGTAAGTAATATGCTTAGGTTATATTTGTTATTATATACGCGTATGTAATATGCGTGTAGAATGTATGCATACTTTCTATATACATGTTACATAAGCGTATAGATTAACAAATATGCATTTACAAAGATAAATTCAATGTCAATTGAATGAAATAAACTAATTATTGTAGGTATAAATTGCATGGTTATCATTTGATCTATAAATGTTTAAGGTATCCATACATCTTTAAAACGTCATTTTTGTCAAAATTTTCGATTTTCTAATTTTAATGTCAGTTTAAAATTTAAACTTTTTTCTTTCTAATAGTGTTTGAATTTTACTCGGTAGTTAATTTTTAATTGCATTTGAAAGTTTATTTTTGATTTTTCTCAAAATGAGTTTTCTCACATATTTACATATGGCAACATAGATATCAGAAAAGGTTATGAACCAAATTAATTTGAATTTTGCAAATATCTTTCTTATGTAGTTTTTAAGAACCTTTTACTTTCATGGTTGTAAAATTGATATGTTTTTAGTAACAAAGGTGTAAATCATGTATTAATATAACTTCTTTTTTTTTTTTTTTTTTGACTTGCAACAAATAAAAATTGTTGTAATATGATTTTCATCGTGAAAGTAATACCATCCCATAAAAAAGGGTATGATGAATAAGATAAAATTTACAAAATAATGATATTTTTGTTTACTTTTGAATTATGAGCGTTATTCTGATAATCAATGTATGTACTATTTTCACCATGTTTTCCATTCCAAAAAGATTTTTTGAATTAAAATCAGATTATTAAATGTGTTTTTCATAGTTTTAGGTTATATTTTAGCATTAAAAAAATATTTTGGTGGCAAATATCAATGTATTTCGAAAAATTTTCTACGAAGGTATATGGATACCTTAAAGAAACAAAATCTTATAAATAGGCAAAGTAAATGCGCTTCCTGCAGAAAGATAGCATTTAAGACAGTACAATCTTCTCGTTGGATTTCTCACACAGTTTAATGATATTTTGTATAAAAGAGCATGCAGTTAAAAAAAAAAAAAATTATTGTATTTCAGAATGAAGAATATTTTTTTTTTAAAACGCGAAGTGAAGCTTTCTTAACTGATTGCATCTTTAAAAGAGGGAGAGAGAGAAAATACCCATTAAATAACTTTATTTTATTTAATGATAATTTATTAAAAAAAAAGGGGGGGGGAGATTTTATTTCTTGCAAATAATTTCCAGTATCTATTCTAGGATTAAAAATAAGTGGGAAAACATTGCATCCGATTACAAATATATATATATATGAACTCCTTGAGGCCTATTGACTCTACTAATCGAAATGAAATTTCAGATATTATTTGAAGGTATGCACTCGATATTGTGATGGTTTAAAGCATTAGAACTTTCACGGTTACAATGAAAAAGTTTCGAAAATTTCTAATAAATCTTGTGGATTTCATGTGTATACCTTAGATTTCAGATAACCCCAGAACCAAAAGTCAATTGAAGAGTTATGGTAGGTCGCGGTGACCACGAAATTGCAAAGTTACGAGAGATGACTTATCACCAAAGTGTTGCAATATTTGTCGAACTCGTGTGACAACGTGTGTAGGAACACCATTTTGTATCCATGCAATATTATTAAAGACATTTCGCTATTATAATTCTGGGGCATCGTTGTGTACCGTTGTTTCTCATCGTTTTGATGAAGCACGTTTCTGTATTCCCCAGTGAAGTGACCTCTTCGACGAAGTACAGACCGAGAACGAATGTGTTTTCGATGCCGCATCACACATCACTTTAGCTTCGTGTAAAGGCACTGGTGCCATATCTTGAGAATTTTCGCCAGCCTACCGAACGCAGTTCTTGGAGTTTTCGTTCCCATTGAAGGAGAAATGTACCTCGTCCTTGTATAATATCTGCAGTGGCCACTTGCAATCTCCATCATATCTGATGAGGAAAAAATTTGCGAAGTCGATACGCTGTTTACTCGTCTGCAAGTTACAACATTTGGACGCGCTAAAATCGATTAGGAAACATCCACTGAACAGAGCCCTGAATCCTGAGGACTGGTTTTCAGTACATCCAAATTGAGGGAAACACTTCTTGAAGAATGCAATAATTCTGCATTAATTGTAGTATTCACTTCCGCAACAACTTCAACAGTAACAGATAGTAGTCCGGATTGTGGTATCACATGTGCATCTAGTTTCTTAACATTTCTTTACCAAATCACGTAGTTTTTACAGAACCTCATCTTATACCACGTGATCTGGAGAAATCTCTGCTATAAATTTGAAGGCAAGGAAAAATTCGCTACCTTCTACTGTAATCTTGCAGTCGAAGCTACTCTTCTTGCATTATGCATTTTAAAAATGTATACTTACTGCCTCTCTATCATCAAAATGAATAAGTCTAATTTGAAAAATGAGTGCTCATTACAATCCTGAATCATAATTATAGATAATAATTATAATTTTGATACATTAATGAGCCAATACTTTATCAAAATAAATTTAAACTTGATATTTATCCTTTTTATCAGAAATTAATACGAACTAATAACAATGTTTATGAAACTTATTATTTAGATATTAGTTTAAAAATTGTGGATCAGAGAATATGTAGCAATATTTATGATTTGGAGGACAATTATGATTTTTTGTGAAAAAGGAACTTTCTTTTTAAGTCGATTTTCTGAAATGTTTCATAAATTATGTCCTACGTAATATTAAATTATTTACTAGTTCTTTAGATATTCAAATAAGTTCAAAATATACATGTATTTTAGCTGGTTAGTTCGGTTAAAGGACCCAAAAAGATCCTGTCAGGTGGTGCCCAACCTTTGTTTTTGTAATCTTTTGTTTTGGGACGCTAATTATTAGGGTAGCGTCGAGGCCGAGTGGCTAGCCCGACGCTGGATTTCCAGTTAACTTCCCAAGTGAACTTGGTTTTTCATTTATCGATCCCATGCGGATGAAAGGTTGACGTATGACCAGCTACCCAAGCCGAAAACACCGGAATCGAACTTGGGTCGGCAATACTCTAGTCAAACATGCTAACCACTACACCTCTGCGCACTCTTTAGCTGATTACCGTATTAAACTCCTAACAGCCAATTAATATAATTTATGAAATTGATTAATTTACTTTTTTGTTTGTTTTATCTCGGTGTTATTGTTTATTTAAAAAAATTTGATGAAATTGTAATTGTAGCTTGGTATATATAGATGGCAGCTCTGGTTTTTCAATTTTATTTTTGATGTATGAATGGCACTATCGTTTAGGTAATTACTTTTTAATGGCGCCGAAAAAATATTTTTTTTTAGAATGACTAAGCTTTTTCTATATGTAGGTTAAATTTTTTGAGATATTTTTAATTTATTTTTTTTATCATTTTTCCCTTCTTACTTTGCTTTAATACAATCTATAATTATGCATATTCTGATTTTCTATAGTTTTAGATTTATAATTTTTTTTTTTTTTTTTATTTTATTTTTGAATGTATTATTCTCTTTGGATCGTGTATTTAGGTTAAAACCTTTTTTGAATATAGCCATTACTCATGTAAAAGTTTGATCATTAATACTAGTGTAAGCAACATCGATGTTCTAAATCATTGGCCGTATTAAATAGCCCCCCCCCTTTTTTTTTGTCTCTTTTCTGTGTTTTTATCATAATTATTTTTCGTAATTTATTATTTAAGTCTTTAGTTTTAAAAATTCAACTTTAATTTAAAGTAATTTTTGATTTGGTTATAGTGTTATATTTTTATTCTTTCAACATTTGTTTTATTCTAAATTAATATTAAAGTTAGAATTTTGATTCCTTGTATAATTTAGTGTATTTTTGTTCATCTGAATAATATATGTATGCACACTTCATACTTCAGTATATATTACATATTAACAATTTAGGAATAATGTTGGGTGTAATAAAATGTTCCAAAAAAAAAGATATTATTTGGAAAGGGTAAAAAAAAAAAGTAACAAATTATTATTCATTTTAAAAAAAAAAAAATTAAAATTTCAATAGGATGCCAAAATGGTATTGGGAGGTAAAACTGATAAGCAGTCTTAATCACTGCAATACCCTTTTATTAATTTTGCCTCTCCCCCCAATTTTTTTTATATTTTTATTTGATTATTTTTATTTTATTTCATTGTGTTTGAAAAAAACCAAATTCCAATGTGAAAAAAATTAATGACATAATGTTTAAAAATATCAATTATTATTGAGAGCCTTTGCTTTGTTTCACTAAAGGGTTTGTATCCTATACACTTTGTAAAAGCAATTATGGTTTATCAGTTAAAGTTGATGTGATTGCACAACTTTTTCCTTGATTGTTAAGAATTAAATTTAACTTAAAATATATTACAATTTTGATGATTATTATTAAATATTTTATGTAATTGAATGTGTTATGGTGATAGCATAACAATGTGTAAATATTTTGACAGAGAAAAAATATTAAAAATGATGAATTTAGACTAAACATATGTGTTACAAAAGTAATCTGTTAAAGATATAATGTAGATTATTGAGAGCTAATTTTATGCTTGAAAAGAAGCAGAATGATAAAGGAGAGCATAGTGTGTTTAAAACAAAACCACAATTTGAGAAACAAAGGAGAACTTACAACTAGTATTATTTGTAAATTCTTGGGAAAAAAATTCGATAATTTTTTGAATGTAATGTTATTAAAATATAATGTTTTCTCCAAAAATAAAGTTGAATTAAATTATATATTTCATTTATTTATTTTTATTTTATTTTTTGAAAATTAGAAAACATTTTGAAAAGAACGTAAGTATATGATTGTCTAATTCTGGTTTTATAGTAGAAATATCAAACCAAAATACATCAGATCTTTCTGTGAAATATATCGTCAACTCTCTATCAAGGAACGAAATTACGAGATCATTCGTAGTGAAAGATTTCTCTGAGTGTGAACCATTATCGTATTTGAAGTTCGCGTTACTTAATTTGGTATCGATTTAGAATAAGCTTTTGATCAGTCTATAAGTAATTTATATTGGAAATGTTTTTAAAAAAGGCAAAATAAAACAATCAGTAAATATAAACATTTATTAGGGGGTGAATGATGTAGTGGTTGCATACGAGTTTTCATTCATAACAATAGATAAATCTTGTGTTCTAGGAAGCACTATTCTGATCTATCTCTCTTATGAGTCAATGCTCTAATTACAGATTATTCGTTTTAGTATAGTGGTTAGTTGGAGGAGATGTCACAAAATGTCTTATTAATGATAAAAGAGTGAAGTTGAAATCCACATATTTATTTTTAAGTTAAACGCGGGACAATAGAGTGGTTACAGATTTCAAATTAAATTATTGTCGCGACATCTGATTGATAAAGCATTTTTGCATCTACCTGTACAAGGGAATCGTGATGCAATTATGGATTTCTAAATAATTGGCGGATTTTAGAGGCGCACGCGGTTGTTGTGAGTGTCCTTTTAAGGGATAAATGAACCCCCGCCAAACTTAAGAAAGGTCCCCCGAAGTGTTATAGGGAAACCATTCCAAATTAAAATTCCTTTGTTTCATGATCGGGAAAACACATATCAATTCCAAATAAATTTAAAAAATTATTGTTATTATAATTGTCAGAACTTTCTAATTTTTGATATTGATTGTAAATTTAGAGAAATTTGGCTTGTATAAAAAATAATGCTTATATTTTAATTTTTCAATTTTTATTACACCTGTAGACTGGATTAATTAGACAATAGATTTGAGAGTTTGCCGATGTGTAAAATGTGTAGTAAATCTATTCTTAAAATTATAAGATATACGATGCAGGTCAGTAATTTTTCAATAAAAACTACAACAAAAGTGTTAAAAAACTCAATAGTTTTGCCATTCAGTGATGAAAGGAAAGTCACAATATTTATGTTATTTACATCGACTGAAAAAAAAAATAATAATTCAAGAGAATTAGTTCGTACGAATATAGACTAATCGAGGCTTTTCTTAAATATATTTGGTATTTATCAATCTACTGATTTCTTATAAGTAGCAAAATTGTTAAGCTTCAACTGTCGACTAGAAACTAAAACTCAATTTTTAGAATTTGCGATAAGATGACGATTTGGTTCAACCATTGATTTCAAATTATTTCCGCTGCTGAGGGAGGGGGAATGGAATATTAATTATCTTGATGGATTGAACTTATATAACTTCCTGGTGTTAGAGAAGGGGGGAGGGGGAAATAATTTCAAAATTTTAATTAGGATTGTCATTGGTTACGACGTAAGATTATTTTCTAAGAAGGCATAGGCTCATTTACATTCGTTTCTTTAAAAAAAATGGATTTGCAATCAAAACAAAATGTCTATTCCATCAATTGACTAAACTGAATCCTGATTATAAAATTATTCGAAGTTGAACTTAGTTATTTTGAGAACTTGTGGTTAAGAATATTTAAGTTACGATGTTCCTTACTTAACACGAAGAAAATAATTCCTCGTCGTAACTTTTGAATTAAAGTTTTAAAACTTCGTGATTATTCAAAAATTTAAAAGTCAAAATTAAAAATTTAAGCCTAAGCGTAACTATTATCTGGGCTTATTTTCTCGTTCGCTGTATTATCAGTTGAACCAGGTCGCGGGGAGCGAAGAAACGTTCTCACCACTTAAAGCCAATTTACCAATATGGAAAACAGTTTTTCATATGATGAATTGAAATCCACGATTGGTTAATTGAGCAAAAGACTGAAATTCTCGAATATCCAATTTAGTCTTACTTCATGAAAAGAACATATTTTTGAAATTATGAAAAGCAAAAGAGGGGATGCGGACGATTTTATTGAAGCCTTCGAAGCTTTATTCTCCAATGTGGCTGAACAATGATGCGACTGTGAACTTTGGTTATACACGTGTCCCAGGAGTTTATTAAAAATGAATATTTAAAAGTTACTTTAGAATACTTATATATAAAATTAGAATACTTATAATATTCGATGAATTAAAGTAAAAAAACATTTTATATAAACAGATTTTCTTAGTTTTAAAATCTATGCTCTAGATGCAGTTTCGTAAATTAAAAATTGATGACAAAAAGAATTAATGTAAAAATTTAATAATGGAAATCGTCATTTAGATATTGAATGGTGATTTTTTGAATAATTTCTGTGACAGAAAAGTTTTATGGCTTAGTTTCTAGAGCATTGTGCTTAAAATTTGTCTAGTAGAAACAATAGTTTAAAATCATCTCCAAATTAATGTGAAATATTTATTTCGTTGAACTTAAAGCTGAAGCTTTCTTTGTGCACATTGTTGCATTTTATGTTAAAATATTCACAGATTTTTTTTTTTATTTCTCCTATTAGAGAGAGAGACAGTTTCTATACTTATAAAATAGGGAAACATGATAAATACCAATCCCTAATACTTTATTGTAAATTTTATTTGCGATTGATATTTAAATTAAATTGCTTTGATATTATTAAAGGTTTAAAATCGTATATCCGAGTGACCTAAAGTGGTCAACAGCATATCCCAATAAAATTTATTTAAACTGGTTCGAAGCATGAATATATTTGTGTATCTTACATCGCATCAACAGATTTTTGTGGAAAATGTAATTCTTTTTTTTTCAAATAATCCAAATTGTAGATTTTTATTTTGCTTTGAAATGTAAAATGAACAAACATTCTTTAAATAAATTTACCTTTTATGCTTTAGTTCTAAGCTGATGATTGAATTGATAAGAAATTGTGCTCTTTTCTTACTAAAGGCGTAAGAAAGTGGAATATAATAAAAAATTTACTTTATAACAAACTTTAATATTTTTGTTAGGAGTATAATGCTAATGCGCGTACAATATTTAGGTTGGTTATATATCAATCTTTGTAATTTTCCTGAGACTTTTAGTTTAAAATCAGTAATGTATTTTTATGAAATATATTCTATATTTTAATGAATAAAATAAAGATTGTTGATAACTTCCATGTGCTGTGCGTTTTCATTTAAATAATCTTTTAGACTATTTGCCTTGTATATAATTGAGCTTTGCAAATGCAGACTTTTAACGAAGTTTGGTTTGAAACAGTCGAAATCTGCAATAATCATAACTTTCTAAATCGAATGATTCAGTGTGTTAAATTAACTTTTTTTATATTTTTTCTCTGTTTGCATTAATTTTCAGTGAAAAAAAAAGTAAATTTACGCATATTATTTCCCACCATCATTAGAAAGAATTATTTTTGTTAATATATTTTGAAAGAGATTTAAGGGCCGCGGTAGCCTAGTGGTCAAGGTCGTGGACTCGCGACTGACGGTTTTCGTTCAGTCGCGGGTTCGATCCTTGAAATCATTTCTACCTACAGCGTCTTTACTTTCTCCTCTTATGTGGTGTGTTTTCTTCCTCTCTTAGAAAAAACAAAATCACCCGCTATATAAGTATCTTATCTCCCTTTGGTATCTTTCTTCAATTGTGTAAGTATCCTGGTGGAAACTTCATTGTTCGTCGTTTACTACTCCTAAATTTTCAGGGGAAAGTCCAAATAGGAAGCCAGGAAGTATACTTTGAGTGCGTATGACATCCTAGTATCTGATAACTATGTGGGAGTCCGTTTACTAATTCTTTATAGCTTTCGATTTTGGCTTGCCCAGAAAACGGTGAACCTTTGACTCAAATGCCTTCAAGGCGGCGATTTCTTAACTTTTTCTTGAAATTCTTATCTTTCAAAAGTTTCCTAATCTTTAAGCCAACGAATATTCTTTCTTTTAGTTTAGCATAGCATTTTTTGGGGAAGTGATTCTTGATATATGCAAAACTTTCACCATTTTTGTCCAAGCTTTCACAAATTTTTTTTAACAGGCCCAATTATTTGTGTAAAAAAATACCTACTTGAGGACCATCAGAGCTTCTTACTTAACATTATGTTGTCCCGATACTTAATTTCATGAACCTTCAACAATTAAACCATCAATACTTATGCTCCCTCGCATGGAATTTTGTATTGAAAAATACCAGCATATTGCTCGTCTCTTTCAGTATAGTGAAATTATGATGGTTGGAGTCAGTTGATTCTGCTTCAGATTCAGGTCTCTAGGTCGTTGAATTCTCTTGTTCAATTAAGTGCGATGTTGTCTTTTGTATAGGACTGAAAGAAAAATCAAATAATGTCAATAATTCTGATTCTTCTCGTGTTTCTTCTGTACATGGTGATTGTACTAATGGATGAGACGCTGGCAATTCATGTCCGTGTTGTACAGGGCGTCCTGCAGACGGTACGTTAGAGTATTGTATACCAGTCTTTTGGTTTATAGGAAATTCAAACGATTTTTGTAAAACAAAGATAACAATCTTCTGCATGACTCGCCTGCTCTCTCCAGATCTTAGGAACTGCCATACATCGATCTTTGTCACCTTTCATCTAATGAAGAAAACCAGAATACACGATATATAGGAGGGGGAGCAATGTTTTATCTTCATATCTTCCGTGTCAATCAAAATAAAAATAATAGACTAGTCTAAATTTTCGACGACGTTTTTTCGTAGTAAAATGTCCACATATATTTTAAAAACTGAATGAATTGTTCTTCAGGGGCGGGTTCTACCCATGGAAACAAAAATGAATAAATGTACTCGCAGTAGCACCAAAAGTTAAAACTACTCATTTCACAAATTCGCATCAAATAATTGAATAGTATGCTACTTATCGTACAAGAAAAGCTCTCAATCATTTATCGTTCTGAAGCGCTTTAATAAGAAAGCGAAATGACTAATCCCTGTTTTGTATGCATGGAAAGATTTTTACTCTAAGGCTTCTTAATCTGTGCTTCGGGAAAATTTAATTTAGGTTCATGAATTTAAAGAAACATTTAGTCGCAATCTATTCATTTTCGTTGATTCAATATTATTACCCCTGCCCCTGGGGATTATATCAGGGGACCTCAGGGACTTGCCTTCTTTAAGTAAGTATGGGCATCATAACCCCAAGGCACCCTAGTGATCTTTTTCTTTCCTATGGGGTTTACTGTCTTTGGTAAACATGGGTGACGCGCCCCCGGGATACCCTAGAGATCCTTCTCTATTTTCGACCCTCCTTCTTGTCAACCAATGTCTTTTCTTCCTTTTCACGTCTAGATCACAGTTAAATCTTGTTTGGCGCATCATAGCCATATCTGGCTCTTGCACCAATAAACTTCACTCTCACTCACTCAATATTATTAAATTCTCTCTGCTGTGCAATTATGAAATCGTAATATTGGCTAAATTGAGTTTTCAATCATATTTACATATTGAAAAAATATCATCTAGCGCATTATAATAGAGGTGTCGCATTGCAATTTCAACATAATTCAGAATCAAAATAATATGACGCAGATGTAGCGTCCTGCCCCATACAGGCGAATAACTCTCGGAAGATGCTGCCTCTAGTGTGAAAACGATTTTTTTAGTATTTCTGTTTCGTCATAAGTGTCATCGCAAGATAATAAAATATTGTATTTTACTGTTTTATTTGAAGTTTGTGTTTATTGCTATTGTTATAATAAAAATTATAAATAAAATAACTATTTTGTCGAGTAATAAATTTGAACGTTTTATGACGAAAAAAATCAATATTAAGGTTTGAAAATGATTCATTCGAAATGATTTCGACTATCGACAATTTTATTTATTGAAAAATAATAATAATAATAACTGTGAACCTTTAATTGTAAAAATTATTACAGAAAGTATTTTACTCTAGAAACAGTTTTGCAAATACTTATATAATTTTGATTTCAAAACGATTATTATTTTTAATATTTATAAAACCTTTTTTTTTTTTTTTGTCATCAACTATATTAATCACCTGCAATACAAAGCTTAAATGGAACTTCTTGAGCTATCGAGTGGCTCGAACTCAAAACATTTGGTATTCACAAAACTCCTTGACTGAATTCTGGATCGGAGCTACGGTTGAATGTTTCCATATTTCTAAAATGGCATGAAGCGTGCCACTATAATCGTTTACAGCTGAAAAACGTTGAAGATGCTTTGCAATCAAAAGTGTCATATTTTGCATCAATAATTTGTTATGCAGCAAAAAACAAGCATATTCGTCTCGTTGAAACGTGATTTTCTTGCATTAATTTTTATATACTCTGAACAAATGCTAAAACTACTTGTTTTCATTTTGTGTGTGCATGCATATGTTTTATTTCAATTATACATTTCATACTACATCTTATTATTTCAGTGATACATGTCATTCAAAGGCTTTTCAAATATTGGTTAAATTAATTTGTATTATAAGATGTAAATTTGTTACAAAAGTCTGCCTGTTAATAATACAAATTTAATGAATATTTCATTTTAATTTAACAAAAAAAAAAAAAAAGAAGAAGAAGAGTCTTATTAGAAATTAATGAGAGTTTAAATTTATTGATTTAATTTTCTTCTATGCAAGGAGAAAATTTTTAAGCCTGTAAGTGGGTCCGCTAGACTAAAAAGTTTTAAGAACCACTACTCTGGTGCATACCATAAGCAATGTTATTAAGCAACGAGGAGCATGTAATGCAGTATTTTTTTTTTTAATGAAGATCAAATTTTTGCTGGTTTTACTGTTATTGTTGTTGAAAAATTGACGTTCACCACACACACACACCAGAGTCTTGTTTTCGTACAAACAGAAAATGCCGACCCTGACCACTTTAAGAACAAAATGTGAAATGCATGTGACTTGTTTAATCTTTATTTTATTTCATCCAACCGATTCACTATAGTTTCGGTTTGAATTGTCACCTCATTTTGAAGTATTAGTGTTCAGATTAAATTATAATAAGTAAATATTTATTTTTTTTTTCATTTTATGGCAACATTAATTACTTTAGCTTATTATATATAATAATATATCGTTGGCTTTAATTTTGATATCTGAAAAGAATATTATTGTCCATTTCAGTATTTTATCGTTTGCTTCAATTCTACTATTTAATTGAATTATTTGATTTTCATAGTTTAGTCGTTCGCTTTATTTTATTTATTTTTGTTATCTAAAGTTGCAATGTTTTTGTAATGAAAACAGAATGTAAGTTGTGTGGGGTGATTTAGCTTTTACAAACTTCTGTATGGAAGATTTGAATAATAATAATAAAAAAAAAAGTTGGCGTCTTTGGTGGTTAAATCTGCAAAACTTTCATAGAACGTAAAACATCAGCGCGTGAAAATGCACGAGAGACATATTTTCATTGGTGTGCCAAAATAACGAAGTGTTATTAGATCATCTGATAAACAGACGATCAGTACCCAGTATTGCTGAAAAATGTACTGTAATAGATATTTCTTTACCGCCATCCCCTCCCCAAATTATGGATTAAAATCCTATTTACCTCGTACTTATGTGTATAATTTGTGTGTGTGTACCCTAACGTATTTTGCGGCAACAATAGCAAAAATGAATTTTATTTTATTGAGTTTTAACTATTCAAATGCATTTTATGGATGCATTTTAATCTTAAACAACATTTTAGTGTCCATTAATTAATATAACGTATAACAGAATATTTAAATATTTGTTAAACATAATTTTGTACCTATTATAAAGCAACAAGGAGAAGGAGTAATGAGAACAGTCGTGGCGCTGTTTCTAATATATTGATCGGTCTTGAGACTTATTTATTATTTTCCCTCTTTTATTGTCATCTCCGAACTGCATCCAAAAATAGAAGAACCCACTTTCCTTGTTATGTTTTTATCGGAATACATTTGCCTCGCGATTGAAAATAGTAAAATTACATTGGTGTTTGTGTGCATATAATATAATATAATATACACTCGTATACTGATAGTATCGTTTTTAAACACATATTTTCATTTCTGTATTGATGGAAATTTTGTATACATATAATGAGAATGTACTTTTGTTTTGTTTTATCGGTTGAAGATCATTTATTGATTAAATATTTGCTATGTTTTCCATTCGGTGTGTTCCATTAATTATAGATTTGAGAAATTCTATTCGTTGATTAGTATAAGTTATAAAATCATACATTGTATTATATGTACAAAATCTCTCACTTTTAAAAGAAATTGTATAAACCACGAAATTTTGACTCGCCAATTTATCATCGCATACTGTGGCTAAATTTACAAAATGAACCTAAAAGCCTTGTTTAATTATTTTAATGATACATACAAAAGTATGCCTGACCTATTTTGATATATTGTAGTACTTAGTATTTTCCTCCTTAATACCCGTAGAATTTTTTTAAATACCTTTTTTGCATTAAAAGAATGTTAGGGGAAAAAATTCTGATTATTTCACTTAATGTATATTAATATATTATAATGAAATATATTTTTCAAATAATCGAGGGATTGTTTTAGTATTTATTCTATGATATACATATTTATTGTTCAGATATGCTGACTCTGTTGGAGAGATCTAAAAATAAATTACATCAAGGAAAAATTTTCATTCATTTTGAAATTTTCAGCTGTAATGACTTTTTTTTTAAGTGTGAAAATATAACGTTATTTGGTCTCCATGTTCCAGAATTAAAACGAAATATATATGGTAAAAAGTTAAAGTACTATGTTATGGGAATAAAGTCATTTATTTAATTTTTATGATTAATTCGTGGGATTATATTTTCCATGTCGCAATTTTTTAGTGGATTGTATTAGTAAGGCCTAATACAGTAAAAGTATTTTAAATGAAATTTCTTTTTCTTAAGCATGAAAGAAAAGAATGTTTAAGGAGGAGCAAAAGGTAAAGCAGGGAAGGACATATAAGGATAAAATCAATAAAGGAATTTCGATCATTTTTATCCTTTCTCCTAGAAAATGGGATCGGAGTAAAAAAAAAGAATTTTGTCAAATAGGTATGACGGATCACTCGCATCGAATTTCCTAAATGAAAATACAATGTTGTCTGAAAATTGTGAATGCAGGTGCAGGTTGTTCTCTTATTTTTTGAACAATTCCATGAAAGATACAAATAAATTATATAACTTAGATCTTTATGCATAATTTCAAGTAAATATAATTTTTAAAAAATCTTTTTAGAAGATTTGTTGTATCATTTTTATTTTTATGCAATTTCGAAATTACTGCTGCTTTTAGTGTAGAATTGGATAATTATTTCCATTTAAATGTGTGATTTAATTTTGGACCACGCTAAGTTTTCTTGATAGTTTCTAGACTCGATGTGGAATTATTTGAAAAGTATGTTTGATTTTCTGGCTTTAAAAAGGTTATTGACAATTTTTTTCTCTTGTTTCTCATCGCTTATATTCTGTTTTCTACATTCTCCCCCCCCCCCCCTTAAAGTAAAAAGACTAGCAGAAAGTTACAAGGTAGAAAAATTTTATTATAATTTTTAACATCGTTTATTTCTCTTGCGAACTCGTGCATTTTAAATTATTTCTTTCAACTTCCTTAATTTATAATTAAATGTTATCATCATTCTTTTAAAATAGTAACGCTTTTAATTCAAATATTTTAATTGCATTAATTACCAGCGTAACAATTCAGAAAGGAAATTCTATAGAATTCATTTTATTATATTTTTGATATTTATATATTAAAATAAAACTGGGAATTATCCCTTCCTCGTCTTCATACATAACACTATATTGTTTTTTGTTCTTTGCGCTGTATAAAAAAATTAATTTATAAAAAATAATCATTAAAATGAACGAAAATTCAAAAGTGTTATTTTATGTAATTCAAATTGTATTTTCAGAACAGTATTCGAATACTATCTTAAGTTAGAAAAATGTATCGATCGCAATGTTGAAAACTATTGAATCTAAAATATCAAAAAACTAACTTATGTGAATAAAATGGATGTAACAAAATGTCCAATAAATATACTATGTATTTTGTGTATGTAAGAGTTTAATTTGAATTCGAAGAAGGGCAAAATATTTAAAAAGTTACCGAGGGAGGATAAATTGTCTCATAAAAAAGTGCGGTTTTATCTATCAAATAATGATTTTTATTTCGGGAGGGGAATAAAAATTTGGGAAATATTTTTGTTTGATTAAAAAAAATATTTCATTTCCTCGATTATTGGTGACTAAAACATAGATGAACACAAAGGTAACACAGCATTATCTTTAATAGATCCTTAGAGCAGGTGGAAAAAACGCGGGACTTATGATTGTTCATTAAAACAACTTACGAATGTTTGCTTAAAATGAGTATAGCATTTCAAAATGCAATTCTTAAAGTTTTTATTTGTAATAAAGTAACATTGAAGTACACGAATTACAAATTTATCTTTTTAAATCGGTCTTAATTCCAAATAGCAATTTTTATTGTAAATTATTTTAATTCGATAATCGCAGTCTATAGTCGAATTACTTCTCTGTTCAGAAATGAAAAAAGTTATTTATTTAATATTTTTGTATAAAGTTGTTCGAAAAATTAATTTTCATTTATCTTCGTGGCAAAACGAAAGCGATACTTGTAAACGCTATCAGTAAATAGAAGATATTTCATCAGAAATATCTACAAATTACACGTCTTAAATCCTTTGACTCCTTTTTAAAAAAATTTATAAATTGTGCATTGTTTTTATAAATGTTATAAAAGTTTAAAATAACTTGATGAAAAGTAAAGCATACTTCAGCACTCAATTTTTTTTTTAAATTAACTTGATGTAATCCTTTGTATCTACTTAAAAAAAAGTAACTTTTAGATTGAAAGGTGCTGAACGTCGTCAAATTGAAATGCTGCTTGGTTATAACGATGTATTTATAAATTCTCATGCCTGTTCTATGTTGTTAAGGTAGGAAGTGAACCTGTATTATTATAATCATAATTCTACCAAAGACTAGCGTACATAATATGGTAACTATAGTTTGTTAAATGGAATTGGCTCTCAAAACCTACACTCGTTATGATGTGGAGATTTCTTTGTCATTTAATCATACTTCTTTGTACAAAATCCGTCAACAAAAACTGTGATATAGCTCTCGAGTGTTGTCAATGCAAGTACCAATCTACTTATGAAATTGTCACTCTTTTAGTACATGGTGGTATTCGTTCAAAGATAGATGTATCAGGCGACAAGAAACTTAGAATTTTTTCCTGAAAGTTTTTCTTAATTATATTAACTATTTATGTGAAGAAAAATATACATAACGCTCGTTTATACTTTGATTATTGAAAAATATTTGTAGATTTTAAAAAAATAAGAGATCTAAGACTATCGGAAGGTGCACAATAATTGGATGATTAAGTTATTACTAGATGTAAATAATATTTCCCCCCCCCTAGCTTAGTGATTAATAACAGTTGAACTGTGAATCATTTTAGCGTCATTGTTCTGACTGTAAATTTTGTAAGATATTACTGACGATTATGTATAATTTTTTTTTTTTTTTTTAATGAATGATAATAGTGAAAAATAGAATGGAAAAAAAATATTTATTTTCGAATACGTTCCTTGTTTCATTATCGATTTCATCTTTTATTTTCTTTTTGAAAATGACGCATCCATTGATAACTAGAAAAGTTTTTCAAAAAAAAAAAAAAAAAAAAGTATAATGTAACTTATTTATAATGTGATAGGATTTTCTACCTTGCACTACTTTCTTCCTTTCGTGTGGCGAAAATATTACATACGAACCGTTTTCTATTCACTGAATAAAATAGTCATTATTAAAATAAAGCAACTTCAATCATAATCGTTTGTTTGCATCTCTCGGTTAACGCGCGTATTTATTCGCCAGTCCAGTCGCCAAGATCCCACCTGGGCATCCTCTTGATAACGGCAACCCTGTTCATTCCAAAGCATCAGCTCCTTTACTCTTAGCTCCGTATTCTTCGCGAATCCGAAAACTTTTTTTTTTACTCCTCTCTACTCCTCATCTGTGGCGGCGGGAAAGTTTACAGATTTCGGACTTTTCGCAAGGGAAGCGTCCAGTATAGAGAGGGGGAAAAAGAGAAGTTTTTTTTTTTAGATTTACTTTTTTTTTTAAGTCCGTGAAACTATTTTAACACATTTGGAACAGTTGAGTGGAAACTTGGATAAGGAAACGAAAAATTTAGTTTTTAGTTAAACTGTGCGGTAGTATTTGCCCTAGTGGATTCGTTATGTTTTACTTCTCTTGTAAGTTTTCCTCCCTTTTTATTTAACATAGTTTATGTATTTTATGATGTTTTAATTTTTAAATTTAATTATGATGTTGAATTTATTTTTATGCCTCTTTTTCTTTTAATCATTCGTGGTATAATTTGAAGGCATTTTATTGCCTTATACGTATAACCAAATATTTGTTATTACTTATGAAGTAAATTATTTTAATTATCTCCGTTTTATACTCTGAATGCAATTTGAATGCAATTGTTTTTTTTTTAACCATTTCATAATTCAAATTAATTTTGTCTAAGTACATTTAAATTGTATTTGAATTGTACATTTAAACTCTTTATTCATACTTTTTTCTATCACATTTCTGATATTATTTAAAAATGGTATTTAGTAACATTGATGAAATTGCCTTGACTAAAATTTCTAATTGTGTTGTATTAATATATCAATTCTATTCTATTTTTAAAAAGATCCTGTATCCTTCTTTAGTTATTCGTGAACAAAATAATGTACTTGGAATTCCATACTCAATAAACAATATATGTCTCATATCCTTAAGGAAATTTATAAAGTTTACACCCAGAGTTAAAAACATAAATTCCTCCCCTGTATAATTAAAAAAAAAACTTAAAATGATATCTTGTTTGTTAGAAATTAATGAGATTTAAAATTTACTTCAAATTAGTACTATTATTATAAAGAATTAAATGTTTAAAGTTTAACGAAACGGAATATAATACAATCGCGTGCTGCTGAAGTATTGGCTGTGTGTAAAGATAGTAGGTGGCAGCACGTGAAACATTTTTCAGGAGTAGATTGGTTTACTGTTGAGAGAAAGAGCTAATCCTGCTGCTTTTTATTGCTTTAATTTGTTGTAAACTTATATGATTCAGTTTTTCGTTCTTTCTTTCTTTTTTTTTTTTTTTTCGGAAGTTTTTCGAATGAATGTGACATTTGTATTTTGATGTATAAGTTTAATTTCTTCCTTACAAAAAAAAGTATGTTACTTAAACGTGCGGAAATAAAATTGTCAAAATTAGATATTATTATTTTTTTAGAAACGCTGCAATAGTTTCGTAACATTATTATTATTTGCTGTTAATAAAATTCTCTTTTCTCATAAACGTAATAGATTATATTGGCCTAAAATGTTGAATTTTTAATAAGATTATTCGGATATATCAAAATAATCTTGAACCTTAGTGTTTTTATGTCAAAGCCATGTTCTTGAAATGTCAACTAATTTTTTATTGATTTTAAATTTTTACAATGAGAATAAGTCCTTTGCTGTGTTCTATTGTTTATGTAATTTAAATCGTCTTTAAAAACCCATCGACATTTTATAAAAAAAATTCACGTATATGTGTTTCTTTTCTTTCTTTAAATTTTTTTTTTATCACGAACGCCAGGGTTGTTTGTGGAAGATAAAAAGTAGTTTCATCTCTCCTTATAAACGTGAAACAGGTGCGTTGAAGGGTTGACTTTAGATAGAGACTATCACGCGTAGGCCGATAAGAAAATAGTTTGGGTCAGTTTCTAAAGGACGGGAAACGGTGCTTTTAGTGTATATTTCGAGAAAGTGTAGTTTATCAGCTGTTGTCTGTGGGCAGTGTGAAATTCTATTTCCGCGTTCAAATTGAGGACAGAGATTCCGATTGCTTATTCGCCAGCGGAGTTCTGGGTCCTTTTATCATTTATATATATGTTTCTTTTGTTTGTTCAATTTGAATAAATGAAGCTTTGCGTGAGATTAATTTAATTTTGGTCTTGGTTTGGTTCTTTTAACATTTTGAAAACTGATTTGTTTCATCAATTGATACTAACTGCTTAATCTCTTTTTTTTCTTCTTTTAAATAAATAATAGTAATTTTTCAGTCCTGTTATTAACGTACATTGTGTAATGTCAGATATTGTATAAAATATTTTAATGTTGTTTCATAAAAGTCCTTTTACGGATTGGAAGGGGGGAGTGTTTATCTCTTTGCATTTTAACTTTAATTATTTTTTCTTTATTTATTTATTTATTAGGAAACTACTTTTCTTTCATATTTTATGAACTTTGCAATAATCTTTTCAAACTTTTAGTACCCTGTGTTGTGTATAAGGTTCGAAATTATTGGATCCAGAGCTGATAGCGCATTGTGTAGCTTTAATGTGATATTAATCGCTACGAACCTCATCGATCATTTCTATAATAATCAATATTATTTTAAGTACAAGTTTTGTATTCAGCATTCAATTCTGGTAATTTTACAATTCTTATTATTTTTTATAAATGGTCGCGTTCTTTTTAAGGAATACAATACAATAAAAGTGGACAGTCATTTAGATTGTAATTAAAGAGGAAACGTGTTTTGAACTGAGTTATTTTTCGGGTTCATGACATCGAAGAGTTTGATTTATCGGAAAAGTTTGGTAAAAATTTTGCTTTGAATAACATACAATGTAACTGTGTTTGTTGAAATTCTCGTTATTTTTTTTTATTATTATTATTATTCAAAGAGTCTTGGGAAAAGAGGAGTTCTAATTTTTTTTTATTTTCCTTTGATTTTCTCCGTTAATATAATAAAATATGCTGTTCTGGGCAAGGTTAAGGCGAAGTAATGTTCAAAAACCTACCGGATTCGGAGATTAAAAGCTGCAAAGCTTTATGGGATCCTAGAAATCCATATAAGTCATATTTTCATTTTACTAAAAATGATTCTCTCGTGAATATGTAAGCATTTTAAAATAACGTGCAAATTCGTTCTCTACCGATTTCATTTCAACGCTATTTATATGTATTTATTTTTGCTCGTGTTATAATTGAAAATATTATGTATATATATAACAGTAGCCTACTGTTTGAATCATCTAAGTATTAGTAGTGATAATCAGTTACTCACTTAGTTGTTGAAGAATAGTTATTGCCATTATTCCTTGTACTGTCATTTGCTTCATTCTTCTGATATTAAGTATGAAAAAATAAGATAGAAATAAATATTTTTTATGCTACTCCTTTTCTATTTGGTCTATATTTCCATTCCGTGAGAAAAGTATATTTCTTTCTGATTAATCATTTCTGTAATTTAATATACTCCAATTGAGGCATGTTGTATTGTTATATTTTCTTGCGCCCGCTATATTTGAGTGGTCATGGTCGCAAATTCACTTGCGACGTTTATTCAGTCGAGTCGTAATCGGTAGACTTCCGTGGTTTCCTGATACCTGTATAAATCCATTCGTGTAAACGGGTTGATGTGCATTAAATCTCTCGAGGCTGAAAGTCTTGTTGGCCTCTTGTAGAAGTTTGGAGAGTCAAGTGTATTGCTTTATAGTGCCTTTTTAATAAACAATCAATCAATGTAACTTTTATTAAAAAAGATACTTAATTCATTTTTTATTCGATATGTTTTGTGTGAGAAACATCAAACAATTTTTTTTTTTTTTCTGAATTTAATTTAAATTCTAAATTTTGTTTTATTTGAAATGTAATCGAGCCAAGAATTTCAAGCGAGTAACTTCGGATTTTCTAGACGATGATGTGACAGAAAAACGTGAATGACGCTACAGCGTTACATTTTGTGTAAAGCTCAGTGATTACCAAATGGAAACGATCCGCAAAATTCAACAGGCTTTCCCGAACGAAATAATGGACATCACACATATCAATAATGTTACTACCCCTTCAAAAATGGTATCACATCAGTAAAGAGTGAATTACGTTCTAGTTGACATTCTACTGCTTGCAATGAGTTTGTCATTGATGAAGAGATGCAGGATTGTCGAATCACAATCAGAGAACTAAGCGAGCATCAAAATTGGATTCGTTCATTTTATTTTGACATAAGAATTAATGAGAATTTTGCTTCAATGAGAATGTCAGCAAAGTTTGCACCAAACCTTCTAACGATTGACACATAATTTCCTGATCAACACATGTGCTTCGTCAAGCTCCCTATTATATTTCCATGGCTCCGCTTGACTACTGTGTTGTTCTCTTAGCTGAAAATGCTTCTTGAAGAGGATAGATTTTAGTCCAGGAAATACGTCACGCAGAAAGCGATTTATCAGCTGCTCTCCATCTCAAAAGAGGCTTTCCAGCGCAGGTTCCTATAGTGGTAGAATCGTTGGAAGATGATTGTGTCCAATATGGGGGGGGGGGGCGGCTCTAGATGGTAAAAAATATGATTTTGTCATATCTTAACAAAGAAATCTGTTCCAAAAATGGAGAGGGTTTGTTAGCCTTTTTGTTGTGAAGCATCTTGCAATGAATACATAATGAATTAAGATTCCTGTTTGGTATTTATTCTCTATCTGAAGTTTTTGGTGAAGGCGTAGATTACAAAGTTTAGAATTATTGGTAACGAAATTGAATTATTGTGAAATTTTAAGAAGTTAAAAGTTAATTTATTAGATTAGATATCAAGTAATGAGATTTCCCCCCCCCACACACACACACTTTTTTTTTTTTTTTACCTATATGTATAAAAATCTATTGTATACTTCAAAATTAGCGAGTTAAAGTATCTACGAATCATCACTAAAATTGAAGAATCGTATTAGTTTGTGCCTTGATTACATTCTATTACGCGTTTTTACCGTTAAACAATATATAAATTAGTTTAGTATGACGTTCACTTATCTATTTCCTTATTTTTCCGAAAACGAACTTGAAAACATGTGAAAGAAATTAAAATGCTCATTTTTGTGCATCGCCTACTCGCTTTACTTTATTTTCTTTTTCTCGTAACCCATGCTTTCCATGACCTATATTAGCTTGAATAGCAACTCCATGCTGCTTAAGTTGATCTCATTCAGTATTAGCATCGTACAAAATCAGGTTTTTATTTCTAGGCCGTGGCGTATGACGGGTTTAATACATAGACGAATGATAATTTCGCGTAATAATAGTTTGAAGCAAAACTAGACCAGACAAAGCTTGCAGATATTGAATTACGCTTCTGCTTTATTCACGAGCAACGATGTTTAATTTATTAGTTTGAATGTGCTTTTAAAAAATAACGAACGGCGATAAACCAGTGTTTCTTACAATATACCTTGAATTCAAATGAAATTAATGTTTGGGAAGCTGAACAAACGATTTCCTGATGAATCCTCATTCTATTGATTCTTTATACTTATATTACGTGGTAGTAAAGCGTCGAATTTTTTTTCAAAAGTATCATTTTCATTCTAAAAAAATTGTTTGGTTACGGAATATTCGAGAATTCCAAAAATATTACTATTTCAAGAAATCCAACACGATCGAAAGATGGCTTGTTTAATAGTTACAAAAGGAGTATTTTGTTAATAAAGATCATGTTATGTGATGAACGTTGTATATGTGAAATGGTTATAATTAAATTGCAGCAATAGAAATAAATTTAAAATTTTAGCTTTGATCACAATAAAACTTAGAGTTGCTTAATCAAGATTAGATGAGAAATTTATGGCTTAAAAATTAGCTTTATTTTTTTCTATGTATTCAAACCCAAAAACTTTTAATTATTAATAAAGTAAGATTTTAAATTTATCAATATTGAATGTATTCTATGGAATGTTCTCAATTTACTCCTGGGCATTGATTTTTGCTGTGTACGACGGGTAACATTTTTTTTTTTTCCCTAATATACCCTATTACAGGAAATTATTTTGGTTTTCCTAGATCTTGAAAAGTGTGATAGTAATTTATAAAAAAATACTTTTATAATATAAAATGGGACTATTGTCTAATGTGGGTTGTTAATGTAGTTAATAAAATTGGAATGAAAAATGTTATTTCTATATTATGAAATAAAAAATTTACCTCTCTATAGCAGGGCTTCTTAAACTATGGGTCGCGACCCCAAATGGGGTCGCGTAGCAAAATTCTGCGGTCGCGAAAGATTTTAATGTCAAATATTTATATACGTATACCATTTTATAACATCACTAGAGTTGGCGGAATACAGTGGACTTGCAGCGTTTAGACCCACGCATTTGTTGAAGGTTTTGAGCTATCTCCACCGACAGCAGTAAACGACAGCAGCACCGACAGCAGTATTATTATACTGTGGCTATACATTGTTAGTGCGTTTGTCGGTATCATACATGTTGAATAAACCGCTGACTTCCCACTCTGACCGCCACCTCTAAATATCACACACAATCAAAGGGAGGAATGCGCGCGCGTACACACGTGCAACCTGCAGCTAAACAATGATTCATGTATGGGGTCGAAAAGAAACTCGCAATCATAAATGGGGTCGTGAATGACAAAAGTTTAAGAAGCCCTGCTCTATAGGATACTTTTTTGATCCAATATTAAATTACACCATCAGAAAAGTCTTAACTAATGTATTGGTTTCTAAATCATCAAATTTGCGTTTTTACTCGCAGCTGCGACAGCGATGTGATCATGATCGCGAGCTTCTCAGCTATCTATCAGAATGATGCGATATTCGGGCCCAGCGGCGAATTCAGTTTCACTGAAAATCCATCGAACATTGTAATATTAGCTGCCTCATATTAAGGCACCCGACTAGGTTCGAAGACCAATTTTTTAAAAAATACTTTTCAGAAGAGTCTTTTTAAGTCAAGTGATAAAAATAGACTCAAATAACAATAAATTTATATATATATACATATATAACCTCTAGGTTTTGAAAAAAGGTGTTTTTTTAATGAAATTTTAGCAAAATTTACAATGTTAGGAAAAACAGCATAATTAAACAAATAATAGACATAATGGATTTTTATTTCATATATATACTTCTTACTCCCTGTAAAGTGTAACTGACCGCAGAATAACAATTATTTTTAAAAATAAATTTTTTATAAGGATTCGAAGTTGATGTTAATGATTTTTCATCAAAATTACTACATGCTTTGGAACGAAAAAGACTGCAAAATGTGTCCAAATGTAACTATCTCTAAACCTGCGGTCTATTACACTCCCAAGGACTTGTTAAATATGTGTACCAAATTTTATTGAATTTGGTTGGATTGCTTTGGAGATATCACGTTTTTCGTGCATGACTTTTGTTGAAATTTTAATTCTTCAGAAAACACATTTAAAAAATATATTTATAAGTTACTTAAAGTTAATATTAATGAAACAACTTAAAACTCTCCAGTTTTACATCTTATTCCTTCCTTCTCCTCAATAGTGATGTTTCCTTTTTTTCTAATGGACCTAAGTTTTCTTGTGGAGGTTTTTGTTGATGGTAGTGAGAGCCATTTTAATTCTTCAATACTCATCCTACAAGGATCGTGGACTAATTTTTCAAAATTGACAACCAGGAAAATTTTATAATGAGAAATAATTGAAAAAGACTCATAATATCACAAATACTTGAGAGTATAAAAATATATACATATATATTACATCTAAGTTTTGAAAAAGAAATGCTCTTTATGAAATTTTAGCAAAATTTTACATGTCAGGAAAACAGCATAATTTAAAAAATAATGGCCATAATAAATTTTTGTTTTATATAAATATACTTCATAATCCCTCTGAAGTGTCACAAACTGCACATTAACAAATATTTAAAAAAATAAATATTTTATAAGCAATCGCAATTGACGTTAATGATTTTTCGTCAAAATTAATTTATGTTTTCTTAAAAAAGGAACTATAAAACATGATTAAATGGAATTATCTCAGAACCAGTGGTTTGTAACATTCTGAGGGGATTTTGAAATATATGCACTAAATTTCATTTACTTTAGGTAAACTGTCGTGGAAATGTCTCAATTTTTAAGCAAAAAATTTCGTGAAAAATTTATTTTTGAAGAGCACATTCAAAATATATAATTATTTTAAAATTGACAGTAGAATAAGTTGAAACTCTCCAGTTTTAGAAGTCACTCCTTCATTTTCCTCCATTTTTATGTTTCTTTTTTTTCTTATGGCGCGAAGCTTTCTTCTGGAAGTTTTTGCTATTGGCAGTGACTGGCACCAACACAGTGTAAGCACCAACTGGTTCCATGTTCGATGAAGACCCTTTATGGCGATTGCAGTGGCCTTTGTGATTTGATAGTTTGGAATTACATTTCCTGCAAAATTGAGATAGTCTCAAAGTCCACAACTTTTCCACTGTCTACAGATATGGCACTAACACAACCATTTAATGATGAATTCCCACGGCGCTGCCAGGTACCATCCACAGAAACACCACAATTTGTAACATCATTTGGACATTTCTTTAGTTGTCGAATACTTTTTGCAGCATCATTCATACTCTTTTTTCCAACGCAAGCAGCAGCACAAAGAATTTTCTTTTCCTGTTGACGGAATGCAAGCTTTGAAAGAAAGGGAGGCAGATTCAAGATGGCACATACCTTCCTTCCTGCGGATAACCCTCTTCCAATTAAACGCAAACCATACACAAAACAAGTATTAATTTCATTCATTTTGTCTTTTTTCTTGGGTGAATAAAATGAAAATACAAAGTTACAGTTTTTGCAATGTAGAGAAAAGTTTGAAGAAAGTCCAAATCTTGAATCCTCCACAAGAAACAAACTACTTTCTCCACACTTTTCAGTTTTACAACGCAAGACTGAAAAAACACTAAGTAAAACTTGTAAGTCGATAATAATATTTCCTGTTAAATGTCCTGATGAATTATTTTCAGCATGCTCAGATTTGTTACTATGCTGTAGTTTCCTTTCGCTCGCAGTCTTTTCTCTTTCACAGAGTAGCGACAACTATTATTTCGGGGAACTTAACCCTCACGGGCTTCTATCCCCTGTGAAATGGCTTAAAAATGATTGGTGAACTGAACCTTGGTTTTTCACTTGCCCAGAAGTTAATGAATTATTATGGAAGTTATTTTTTAAAAATTGCAATAGTTTGATGAAAAAAGAGTATTATAGGGAATTTAAAAAGTTTAAAAAGTTATTGCAGAAAGTAAAGTTATCACAAAGTAAAAATATAATGGATGATCAAATTTAATTGCAGAATGGAGAATTAATTGTAATATTGCAGCAGAAGTCTATTGAATTCCTGCTTGCTTGCTCGGTCTGGTCGCAGTAAGAGCGTGGGTTGTGATTGGTCGGTGGCGCGGTGAGCTGTTTGAGTATATAAGTGTGTGTGGGTAGGGGTGGATGGCGGATGCTAATGATGCTAGTTTTGGTTTTTAAGATCGCGGGAGTTGGGTGATTTAGTATTGGATTTTAGAAAGTTTAAATTATTGTATAATTTTAAATTATAGGATTAAGATTTCTCTGGGTCTATGAAGTTGAGGGTTATTTCTTATTGGGGTGTATTTTTCTATTTCTTGTATGGTTTTATTATTTGAAGTATCGATTTTTTGGAAGAAGTTTGCAGAAAGTTTTTTGATAAAATTTTTTAGTGTGGGGAGTTTAAGTGAAAATCTAATATTTGTATTTCTCATGTACCATTGGGCTTTAGCTATTGTTCTAATTGTGGAGTTTTGCGATTTTTCTAATAAGTCAAAAGTAGTGTTAGCACAGTGTGACCAGACCGGGCTAGCATAGGTCAGAATAGGTCTTAGAATCAGGGTGTAGATAAGCATTTTATTACGTCTGCTTAAAGCAGATTTACGCGAGATAAGGGGAAAAATTTTATTAACTGCAGATCTGTACTGCTTTTTAATTCGTATTACATGTTGTTTGAAAGTGAGTTTTTTATCCAACGTTACACCAAGATATTTGGTGTCTAGAGACCAGGGTATATTTTTGTTTTCCAGAAAGATGTCTGGTTCATTTTTTCTGTATCCTCGTGAAAAGAAGACGGCCTCTGTTTTGGAAACATTCAGGGCAATTTTCCAAGTAGAGTACCATGCTTCTAGTATCTGTAAGTGTTCGTTTAGTGCTTGGCCTATGTTAGGTGATTTTTTATGTTGTGCTAATATCGCAGTGTCATCTGCATACATGCATAGTTTTGTTTCTGGGTGTGTAGGGATGTCGTTCACGTAGTAATTAAACAAACTTGTTGAAAGGATTCCTCCTTGTGGGACTCCGGCTTCTATTGATCTTGGATTTGATAGTTTTTCATTTACTGTGACTTGGAATTTTCTATTTTGAAGGTAGGAACTGATTATTTTTACTAGATATGGTGGGGTGTTGTACTGTATCATTTTATATATTAATCCAATATGCCAGACTCGGTCAAAAGCTTTCTGGATGTCCAGGAAAACCGCTCCAGTTTTCTTCCCTTTGAAGAATCCTGTTTTTATAAATTCTATGACTCTGAGTAGTTGGTGGCTGGTGGATAGTTTTGGTATGAAACCATGTTGTTGGTGGATAATTACATCTTTTTCTTGGAGGAAGTTGGAGAGTCTATTGTGTATGATCTTTTCTGCTATTTTGCTTAAAATTGGAAGTAGGGATATCGGTCTGTAGTTGCTTGGTAGGGTGGGATCTTTTCCTGGCTTCAGGATCGGGATGACTACGGCAGTTTTCCAGGTGTTTGGGAAATAACCGAGTTCTAGCATATTATGGATAATGTTTCTTAATTGGAATATGCAGAGTTGAGGTAAATTTTTGATCATTTTGTTGGTGATTCCTTCTTTTCCGGGAGCTTTGTGGATTTTGATTTTCTTTATATAATCGGCTATTTCAGATGCTAATGGTGGTGGGTAGACTTGATTTCGGAAATTTCCATCATTTTGCAGGTAGCTGTGAACGACATCTGTAACATTTTCATCGTGATTAGGTGTGTTTATGTCATTTAATTTAAATTGGTTTTGAAGTGAGTCTGCCAAAGTTTCTGATTTTTCAGTATTACTAAGTGCGATATTAGCTGGGCCTTTAAGGGCGGAGATGGGAGTTCGTTTTCTTCTGAATACTTTCGCCATACCCCAAAGGGTACCGGTTTCCGCATTCAGGTTTTCACAGAATGACTCAGTAAGAGTACTAGCGTTCTGATTTCCATAAAACCTCCTTTTGCGTGGACGATAAGAACGACTTTTGCCCATATTTTCAAGAAAAATAAACTTAAAATGAATGTCTTACAAATAAAGAACTGAAATTAAAGCAAAGTATAAGGGGAAAAAACTAACGATTAGCAAAGTTATACGAACGAAAAATGTAAACAAACAGTTATAAGCGGTAGTAGAAATCTCTGTTGCCAATCATCTAAAACAGAATTGCTTGAAATAATTATTAATAATTTGTGGCTTAGTAAGTAGAAAATTAAAATTGAGGTTTTAAAACATAATTTTAGGGAAATAGTGCTTTAAAAAAGGATAAATCGTCAACTTCCTGTCACAAATGTCACTACTTCCGGTTTCGGTTTCAATAACAGCACACTATTAAAAAAGCTATAACTTGAGTTCTATCAAACATAAATTAATAATAAGGACTGTTTTGGAGTCTTAAAAAGTGGGGCTTTAATTTACAATCAGAAAAAAAAAAAATCGAAATTTTCATCAAAAAAGGCTTTTTCAACCTAGTCGGATACCTTAAATAGAATGGGCATCTGAAGTTCTTCCGTGATAGGATGTGGTAATTAAGAGAGTGGGGTTCAAAAGTACGAGGTCTGCCGTTAAAAGTTCCAATTTCGCTCTAGTCTTATGTTTTTTCGAAACCATTCAATACACTTGTTTCTCCACAATTCTTCTCCAGATAATTCTCTGCATCGATACCGAAAAATTACCGTTTTTGAAATTTTGTCTTTTTTTTTTTATTCTGAAAGTAGATAATGCGATTATTTTAATTATGGATATTTAATACCTGAATTTGAAAAGCTAAATCCCTCATAAAAAAAAAAGTACCGAATTATTTTGTAAATATTTTATCAATTACTTTTTGCCTTTTTATGTGTTTCTAATCCCTTGAATGTATTTCGTCTCTCTGAAGTAAGATTTTCAAAAGCGGAAGTATTTTTTGCGGCCGTGGCCTTGTGTGTGCCGAATTCAGTTTTGCTGTAGCTTTGAAGCAGTCACAGTAAATAAAGACATGACCGAAATAAATATGTAAATGAGCGATATTAGCATTACTAGTTGTGTAAGCTAATATACCTCTTTGTAAATATAAGGACTTCTTTAAAAGTAATTTCAAATTCTAATTTCGTGCTTTAACACCCACTTCTACGCACTGCATTTCATCCGGTTCCTTCCGAATGTCGCTTAATTACTTAACCTCGGGCTTAAAATGTTTATCAACGTGAATTGAGTAAACAAAGTTAACATTACATAAATGCAGTACTAATGCTGTTGACGTTAGATTTTAATATATTACTTATTCATACCTAAAACAGAGATTTCTTTAATGTCAATTAAAATTAATTTTGTTGTTGTTGTTTAGGAGTTACATTACTGTTCTCACATCACAAAATATTAAGTAAAAATTTACTAGTTTTGATATTTAAAAAAAATTCCATTTTGATGAAAATCATTTCAATTACTATGCAGATAGAAAAGGAACGTTTTTCTTTATCTAATTTAAAAATAAATGAAAATTTTAAGATTTTATTCTCCTTCCCCAACCGACAAATATTGGTGTGGAATGAATTCTCTGAAATGTTCGCTATGAACTATATTTTTTTATTACTAATCTCTGCTAATGTTTTATTTTTTATTGCGACTTTTACGTGTCGTTTATTGCATTAAGATTAGAAATAGAGGATGTTTCGAAACTCGTGTGGAAAAATTTAAAGGGTGATAGAAAACATCTAGACAAGCAATTTTCACCGTACAATTCCTGACGGAGAGCAAGCGGTGAACTGCTAGACGACACTATAATGGAAAGCACAAAGCGCGAGTTTTCTTACCCATCATAATTTCGACCGTGGATTTCAGGAGGCTTGACCTTCATCTGACTTTCTAAGAATCTCAATTATATTTCCTGATATTCACGGTAGAAATGACGATGTGTGAGAAAACTCGCGCTTTATGTTTTCCGTCACAACGTCGTCTAATGGTTCACAGCTTGCTGTCCACCTTGCGTTGTTTCAGTTTAGTCTGGCATACGAAAATATAATTTGTGTTTCAAAGAAAGTCCCTTGCATTGACTCCAATAAAATGATTGTGGATTTCATTTTGTTTATGGTAGAGATGTTCGGTTTTAAAAAAAAAAAGATGCTAAAAACAAGTTATTAATATGTTCTGTTCTTTAAAGTTTTATTCCTTTTTCATTCTCCCTCCTTGCCTCTATTTATTCTCAGTGTAAGAGTGCATCACTAAAATTTGAGGTTATGATATCGTTTTTTTAATTTCTCTTTCTTTTTCCTAACTTGTACTTGATGTTGAGTCATTCTAACTTTTGTTTTCCCCACTCCCACGCTCCTATTCTTTTGAGAATCTGTTGATGATTTTCTCGTTAAAGAATTTTTGACATCATCCAAACCACAGTTTCATTTCCCCCTCTTTATTTAATGAAGGCGTATTAGAAATGTAAATAACTATTACGGATTGACTTTTTCTCAACGAGCTGTAGATGTAAAATACTGTTGTTGTTTTTTTTCCCCAGCAGAAAGGGAAATGCATGTTTAAAAAGTTGTCTTTTAAATAAACTGATGCCACTATACATCAATCGGGTAGCGAGCAGATGCACGTTAAGTATGCCAAGGCTCTAATCCCTCATGTTGGAATGGTGTGGAAACTAAGAGAGTCGGATATCAGCTCAGGTGTCATCCTCGTCCCTTGACCATGATTCAAAAATGCAATGTCCGTTGCCAGTAGCTCTCAGAGGCTTGCCTTCTTTAATAAGTACAGGAATCATCACCTAGTGATATTTTCTTTTGCCTAGTCATCTTTTTTCTTTCCTAATGTATTTACTGTCTAAAGTAAACACGGGTGACGCGTCCCAGGAATACTCTATCGATTCTTCTCTATTTTCGACCCTTCTTGACAACCAATTTTTGCCTTCCCCGACCCCAAGTGTAGAATACAGTTTTACCATATTTGGTGCAGCACAGCCACATCTTGCTCAACTGTCACTCACTTCTTCACCCGTAGCCCTAATGTTGCTTCTTAGTGCTACGTTAAAAAAACATTCATTCAAAAATGAATTACATCCTAACATGAAAAGAATTGAATAGAAATAAAAGTTAATGCAAATTTCATGTTCTCCGGAACAAATTCGCTAATATTTTTTTCATTCACAAAAAGAAAAAGAAAAATCCGATTATGGTATATCAAGATCGTGTTAGTTTTGTGAAGGATGTATTATAAAATATAGTAGAATTTTATATAATATTTTATATGGTTCACCCCCCCCCCCATTGTACACCGTAGGTCATTAAAAATGTTTTACCAGGAAGGAATATAAATAACAGAATCTTATTTATTGTACATATACTTTTTTTTTCCTGGAGTGCGCGCTTTTCGCATCGATCAGGTTTCAGAAGGATCTCAATGAAAATTTTATAAAAAAATTTATGTATATATATATAAATTTTTAATTGGGCACAAACGAGTTGATAATTATAACGATCTCCAAAAAAATTCATGAAAATAAATTGTCGGAAGTAAAAATAGACCATGACTGAATTGGCAAAAGCGGAGGGAAAAAAATATTGAAAAGACTTAACTCTCTCGCAGGTTGTGTAGTCAAAACTTTATGAAAAGTCTATTATATATATAACTGATATCCCTCCCACCCCCGCTCTTGTTTCAATATAGGGTCAAAAGTTTATTGCTTAGATCGTATGTATACTGTGTCGTTTGTCTCGATAGATTTTTGGATGGCACAGTTTAAAAATTTAACAAATCCGAAAATGACATACTTTGAATGAAATGAATGCTTTAGCTTACATAGAATGTAACACATGGATCAATAAGTTCCGAGACTAACCCAGAGATGGCGCTCGTAGTAAACCAGTTACCAGGTCTTTCTAGAGTACTAACCTTTGCTTGAAACGTGTCAAAATTTTAAGTCGATCGGACCAGAAACAGCTGAGTTATCGAGGTTGGAGTAAAGTCGTTTTGTAGTTTGTTTAAAAAATGGAAAAAACCGAGTTTCGTGTTCTGATAAAACATTGTTTTTTAATGGGTAAAAACACCGTGCAAGCGAAACAATGGATTGAAAAATGTTACCCGGACTCTTGTCCATCAAAAGCAACGATTTGTCGGTGGTTTGCCGAGTTTAAACGTGGTCGTACCGACACAAATGACGCGGAACGCTCGGGTAGACCTGTGGAAGCCGTTACACCGGAAAATGTGAGTGAAGTGACAAAAATTATAATGAAAGATCGTAAAGTGAAGCTCCGTGAGATTGCTGAGATGACACAGATATCATATGGAAGTGTATTTACTATCCTTCATGAAAAATTGAGCATGAAAAAGGTTTTTTCCAAGTGGGTGCCGCGATTGCTTTCGATGGAACAAAAACAGCAACGAGTCGATGATTCAGAAAGCTGTTTATCGCTATTTACTCGCAACAAAAAAGATTTCTTGCGTCGTTACGTGACCATGGACGAAACATGGATACATCACTACACTCCAGAGTCGAAGCGGCAGTCATCTGAGTGGCGCACAGCTGGCGAAAGCCGTCCGAAGCGTCCGAAAACGCAGCAGTCAGCTGGCAAAGTCATGGCATCAGTTTTTTGGGATACGCATGGCGTGATTTTCATTGACTATCTCGAAAAAGGTAAATCGATCAACAGTGATTATTATATTGACTTGCTGGTGCGTTTGAAGGAGGAAATCGCAAAAAAACGACCGCACATGCAGAGAAAAAAAAATCCTTTTTCACCAAGACAATGCACCCTGCCACAAGTCGATGAAAACAATGGCAAAATTGAACGAATTGGGCTTTGATCTGCTTCCCCACCCCCCATACTCGCCAGATTTAGCCCCCAGTGACTACTGGCTCTTTGCTGATCTTAAAAAAATGCTCCAGGGAAAAAGATTTGGCTCAAATGAGGTCATCGCTGAAACTGAAGCTTATTTTGAAGCGAAAGATAATTTTTTTTATAAACATGGTATTGAAAAATTGGAAAAGCGTTGGAACGATTGTATCACCCTAAAAGGTGATTATGTTGATGAATAAAAAAAAAATTTGCAAAAAAAATGTTGTTTTCAATGTTAGTCTCGGGACTTACTGATCCATGTGTTAGAATTCAGTTCCCAGAACTGCCGAGTGTGGCAGCAATAACAGCTGTACATCGAGTCTGACAGATTCGTGTGCACTATTCCATGCGGTGACAATTCTGTGATAGTTCATCAATCGTTGTAGCTGGCCAGTGGTGGCAAGTCAATCTCTAGGTCACAAATGGTTGACAGATCGCTAGAACGGGCTGGTCAAGACAACAATAGAACATTCTGTATCGATGAAGGTGAGAACAACACGAGAAACATGCGGTCGTACATTGTCATGTTCTAAAGCTGTGTCGTGGAGGCTTGAGGATAGGGCACAGCAACGAATCTTAAGTCCGAAATGGAACGGCGACTATTCAAAGTACCGGTTATGTCACTCATATGACCATGATCGTCGTTCAACGTACCTCTGTAAGCGTGCTTGTGTCGGCAAAAGCATCAAGGGTAGCCCAAATTATAGTTACCGTATTTATTGTCTGTGGTACAATAGATACTGTCTCCCTGTCTGTGCGGACATTTACCTTACAAACTAGCCAAATTCATGGCTTAGGATACGTGACATGGATGTAATCTCCTGCAAAGCTGCCCAATCAACATGTCTGCCCAATCGTGTAAATAACCTGGTGTCGCTTACCTCCAACATGGAATTCTGTATAACTTTCCTGGATTTATCAATACCATATTCGCATGACAGACCTAGGGTCACAATGAACGCAAGGAGCAATATCATAAATCCATAAACCACATTCCCAGTAGACTACAATCATGCCACGATGCAATTCCAACTCGTGCTTTAAAAGGCTCCTATTTCTTTATAGAGGCGTAACATGACTTTTGCACTGACAATCCAACGTTCGCATGCGTCTTCCTAATAAGAAACTCATTGTACAATTTTCCTTTTTACACAAATTGTACGTGATGTTACTCCAACCTACGTCGTTCAAATGCGCTGAAATGTTAATGATTTGCATATCCCAATGTGTTGTACCTTTCATGCAAAGTTGACGTCTGTTGCGTATAGATTTCATAATGTAATAGTTTTAATAGTCGGGAATGTGTGCATATTTGAAATCCCCTCCCCCAAATCTATCAAATATATATATTCTAATTTTTCCATTACTGTTAACGCATCTAGTTGGAAATTCATCTTATTTTCTATTACAAATCATTTTAAGCTTGTGACGACATACTATCCCTATTCTCCTCTTGTGCCATAGCTAAACTCAATGTACTAACACTAAAAATCAATAAGTCAGTCAAAAAGACGTTGGACAGATCTTACACACTGTATTTATTGGACAAGTTACTACTATAACAACAAATGTATACTGACTCTCCTCAAAATATCGCCTTAAGTATATTAACTTGCTTCAATAATATCAAACTAACAGAGCCTTACCAACGTAGCTGAGTTGAGGCTGTCTCAATTTCTAGATTACACTATGCCGCCGATAATTCGTAGCAATTCTCGACCCCGTCTTCGAATAAGAACAACAGTTAAACGCTAAAGTTACTCCACCTCTATCGTGTGTCTCAAGCTTAGCTTATATATTTCCTATCTCCCTCGCTAAACTTTATTTCTACCTGCTTGTAATTTAAATATTCTTGTTTCATTTTTGGTTGGGCAAAGTTTGTTTAGTAAAAGCAATCAAGCTTAATTTAAAGCTCCCAAGATTAGTGAAGAGAAAACCGCGAATAGCCCAACGCCACAAGCTTTTAATTTATGTGATAGCGCGTTTTATATTCACATTAAATCACCTTTAACAAATGTTTGGCGCTGTATAGCCTGCTTTGGCTCTTGCGACATTAATCCCCACTGTCACTACTCACTCACATTAATCACCAGTCTCACACGGATCCAAACTGTAGGGATAATCCCGACTAGATACCTAAAGATCCCAGAATCTAATACCACATGATCTGAAGGAATCTTTGTCTATAAATTCCAAGCAGGGAACATTTCCTTCTCTTTCTCTGTGGCCTCGACGGCGAAATGACGCATATGGCGTCCTCAAATTCTAGTGAACCCAATCTGCGTTGCATTTTCAGTAGATTTTTTTTTTCAACTTAATCTTTTAGCTCTATACATTTTTTCAAGCGTTTCTCCAACTTTATTTAAGCCATCTAAAATGTAAGATTTCGGAAGATCCTCAAAATAGGCATCTATTTGGGCGATGACCTATTCGTTCAACGCGAATCGTTGTCCGCTGAGCCATTTTTTAAGTTTGGAAATAATAATAAATAAATGTCACTGGGGCCGAATCCGGAGGATGCTGTAATAATCGTGCATTGTCTTGTTGGAAGAGGATCTTTTTCAAATAAGACCATTTTTTCTTGATTTCTTCGCTGAACCGGTGCAATAACGATGCATAATATTCTTAAATTATTATTATTATTTTCCTTCTTCCAAGTAATCGGTGTAGAGGATTCCGTGTGCATCCCAAAAATCGTTGCCATCACCTCGCCTCCCAATTATTTCGTCTTTGCTTTCTTCGAAGCCCATTCGCCTTCAAAACCCACTTTGACTGTTCCCTTATATGTGGATAGTAGTAGTGTGTCCACATTTCGTTCATAGTTATGTATCAACGAAGAAACTCGTTTGGATTACGACGAAAAACCGACAAAATAGCCTCAGAATCGACCACACGATTTGCGTTTATTTTCCACTGAGAGCAAACGCAGTACCCATCATGCCGAAAATTTTTTTCACATCCAGTTTTTCGTGCAAAATTGAAAACAGTGTACCTTGCGATATGCCAGTGGCCACAACTATTTCGCGCACTTCGATTCGTCAATCACTCAAAACCATATAGTGGATTTTGTCATTCATTCCGGGAGTAGTCACTTCCACTGGACATCCCGAACGACGTTCAACTTTTGTGGATGTACGACCACATTTACCAAAATGTAAACGATTGGAAACGCAGGAGCAGATGTGTCATGAACTTCATCCAACTAAAGTTTCGATCTCTTTCGGTGATAAGTCTTTTAAATATAAGTGTTTAATCAGCTCTCGAAACTCGCTTGTTTCCATTTTTCTAAATAAACACGAAGTTTCTTTCTTCACTCGACAATAAAAATGAAACCTTGTGGTGGAAATAACTGAGACTCAGACAGCTGTCTTGTGAGTCATGCTTACTAAAAACAAACCATTTTCAATGCTACGAGCGACATCTCTTGGATTTTCTAAGGAGTTATTGAACGACTCTGGTATGTTGAATATATACTAAGTCAAAATTCGTTACTTTTCTGGTTTATTCACGTTCTATTCATAATGTTTCTGCTACAGATATAAAATTTCGTGCAAGGCTCTATTTGACTTAAAATAAGAACAACATTTCTAGAAAAGATTTTTTTTCCCCCTTTATTGGAAAAATATGTGCTCATAATTTGGAAACTAAAATTAAATTTTCTAGAATTTAGTGGAGAATCTTTAAAATATCATTTCCCCATTCATAAAATTTCATTAATTTTTTTTATGTCTTCTTAACAGGTACCGTAAAATCTTGAGTATAATACGCATGCTTGCTTTGGCACTAAATTTTCGGGAAAAAAATAAAATTCGAATATAATTGAAATTTTTAATAAAAAGAAACGGAAACGTCTAATTCGATAGAAAAAAAAACTTAAATTTTAATATAAAACAATACTGTCAAATTATTGATCTTAATCACTTTCACTAGAACACAGCTAATCTGTTGTTGTTGCGTCCAAATCATAATTATTGGTGCCGTCATAATATGCGACATACTGTAAGTTCCCATTTTGCGTTCACCTGCGCAGCACGCGTGTTACAACAATCTCTTACAGCTGCTGCACGTTTGATGTTTAAAACCCTTTTTTTTTTTTTTTTTTAATTTTGTGCGAGTGTAATACGCACTCTCATTTTTACGAACCAAAATGTGTGGGGGGGAAAGTGCGTATTATAATCAAGATTTTACGGTAACTATCTTGAACATTATAAATTATGTATGTTTTAGCGTTCGTTTACTATATTGTTTGTCAAGACATATCCTGGTTTGTAGTTTGCATTAGTCTATATGCAGAATGTGTGAGTTTTTTTTTTTTTTTTTTTTTTTTTTTTTTTTTTTAAGAAGCTGAATCAATTATTATTTCTGTCATGAACATTAAATAATCGTTGGATGTAGTGATAATATAAAACTTGCATTCAAAAAGAAAGAAATCTAAAGATGATAAATAATATCAAAAAGAAATTTCAAAGTAAATCGTGGATCACTACTATATCATGTTGTATGCTTTCCAAGAGAACCAGACTCATTCAAAACATCAAATATAGTAATTCAATATTATATATATAAAAAAAAATAATTAAAATAAGTAATTAAGCAAGGATTAAAACAGAATAAAAATTTTATAGTAACATGAAGAAAGCATGCAAAGAATTTTTTTATAAATTATAGAAAAAATAAAATAGTAAGGATATATATGCTGAAGCTCTTCTCACAGATGAATATTTAAAACAAAACCAAAATTTTATAAAAGTATTGTAGTATTTTTTTTTAATGAAGGACAAATACAATTAAATAAATTTTACTGTATTCACAAACATAGGCCCTGACGTAATGTAAGCCAGATCTATGCTTGCAGAGCCAAAATCTTAAACGGTATCGGAGAGGGGAACTAAAAATACGCTCATGGTTGTGCAGCGAAAGATTTGTATAAAAAATGCACAATTCAATACTTTTCCCATAGCTTCTTTTTTTAACAGTGGGTCAAATGTTCCTTCTTAAAACCGTATGTATACCGTTTCATTTAGATTGATAGACTTCTTGATGAAACGATTTAAAAAAATCCTAAATCGACCTTTTTCAGCGCATTTCCAAAAATTGTCTAATTAATTTTATACGCAGTAAATTATTTTAGTCTTTAAAAAAAATTGACTATCTCAGATGTTGCAAGAATTGTAATTTTGCGACGTTCTGTTTGAAGGCCATAAAGTATACAAAAATGTCGCTTCAACATTATTAATTAAGAAAAACGTTTAAAAACGAAAATTATTAAAAACTAAAAATAATGAATTTCAAAAAGAATAGTTTATAAATAGATCGAAATTGTGGGAGGAGTAAAAGCGAAAGAAAATTTCAACCCATGTCTAATAGTTTAAAGCGCGAATGGCTTAACCACTTAACATTTTGCGGAATGGCAGAAAAGTGTAGAAAGCGTAAGCTATTTTGCATAAGAATTTATACAATTATTTCGCTAGCGTTTGATTTTTGGACTTGGAAAAATAAGTAAAGATGTTTTGAATAGAAGAATTATCTATATAACAAATGCTGTTGTGAAAAATGGAGTGTTTTGTCGAGAAAGTTTGTTTTTTTTTCCAGTAGAAAGATCTTCAATTGCTTGTCGAATATCAGTGCTTAATTGATTCATTCGAAACTGAATCGTAATTCTACAACCAATAATAAAATGAATAAATATAAAGAACTTTAAAAAACTACATGAAGATAAGATAGCCAGCAGCATCATAAGACTATATATATATATATATAAACAAACGACGAACCAAGAAGGAGTTGTCCGATGGAGACAAATATTGGCGGATAGGAAAATTATGTACAGAATAGGAAATGATTAAAATTTCAGAAAAACTGAATGAGTTATATAGTTACAAAGTAACGATCTCAATAAGGTGTTGACCCACCTCTAGCCTGGATGCAAGCTGCCACACAACATGGCATAGAGTAATAAAGCTCCCTGATGGTCTCCTGCGGTATTTCTTGCCAAATTTGCTCCAATTGTCGGGCGAGGTCATCAACATTCCTTGGTAGATGCAGTCGCCTTCCCATCATATCCCAGACATGCTCGATTGGAGAGAGAACTGGCTGGCAAAGGAAGTGTTTGACAAGCTGTAAGACAGTTCATAGCAACACGTGCCGTATGTAGTCTGACATTAGCTTTTTGAAAAATAAGGCCAGGATACTGCAAAAGGAACGGTACCAAAACAGATCTCAAAATGTCGTCGACGTACCACTGTGCTGTAAGTGTGCCTCTAATGACGACCAAAGGGGTCCGGCTATCAAGGGAAATGGCTCCCCAGATCATAACTCCTGGTTGAGGGCATAACTCCTGATGGTGCAATAGTGGAAGCATTAACGGCACGCTGCCCTGGGCTTCTCCAGACACATAGTTGGAAACGGGATTCGTCGTTAAACTCTATACGTCCCCAGTCAGCATCATTCCAACTGATCGAGTAAAGCACCACTGTAATCTGGCTCGACAGTGTGCAGGCGTGAGTGACAGGTGACGTAGCGGTCGGTACGAGCGTAGATTTCACTCTATCAACCGTCTGTGAATTGTCATGGTGGACACTCGTGTGCGGGTCGCACGTCTGATGGTTGATAACGATAAATCAAGCGCTGTGACAGCTGATCTGACAATAACTGTCCTTCCGATCTGCTGTGGCCCTAGGTTGACCGCTATCAACATGACGCTGAAATCTTTCATTGTCAACCCATTCTTGCCAGCAGCATCTAATCGTCACATCGCTGCAACCCATATGACGAGCGATTATCCGATTTCCCATCCTGCCTCTTTTAATCCAATGAATGATAGGACCTCTTTCAAACTCTGACAGTTGCTCGTAATGAGCTTAAATCCTGCGGCGAGACATTTTTTCAGTCGATGATAGGTATCTTAAATCGCAATGCAACAGAAAATTTGACCATCAGATTGAGAACCGCTTCTTATATACACCTGCTGAGTGCGCAGTTCCGAAGCGCTATAGCTCCCGCTATTCATTCATTGGACACCAAATTTTAATCATTTGCATGTTCGGTTCATGTCTGTGCATACGAAATTTCATTACAATCGGGCAACTCCTCCTTCATGCATCGTTTTGTGTGTGTGTGTGTGTGTATGTGTTAAAGAGTATATATATATATACCTTCATTTATCTCTCAACGAAATCATGTCTTTTTTTAAACTCATGTATTTATATATAGAGAGAAACTAAATAATAAACTTAAATAATATCACAATATCAATACATGTTTAATCGGAAGCTGTGCCTTTAGTTATTTAAATTTCCATTTAGGTTAAAGGTTTCTTATTTGTGTCTTTTCAGCATTTTTTTTAACTTATTTCACTTTTATTTGCCTGTTATCAGTGATACTGAAGACCATTTTATTGACCTTAAAAGCATTTTCCGTGAAGTAGATAGAATATTTTTTCTTTCTAAAAGATATATTTGTATGATACTCCTCCGGAATCAAGCACTCCATTCATGTGTGATCACATTAATTAGTTTTCTTGTTCTTTTACTGCTCTCGAATTTCATGCCTCGTCTACTCCTTCTAAATATAGATAGCATGTCTCAAGGATGCAAACATCATACAAGAAAACCCGGTTTTAATTAATGTCATGTATGAGTCATGAGTCACGAATTGTTTTATTGAAGTGTATGTATTGATTGCAGAATATCAACATTCACTGTGTTCGCGATGATTCATCTCTTGTGTACCATTTACTGCATAATTGACTTTATTTCACACTATGTGTTCGAAGTATTTTCCTTTTATTATATGAGTTAGCATAATGTGCTAGCGCAGAAATAGTGGGGGTTTTAGTTCCCTTGTGTGGAAAAATTCTTTGCAATTTGAAGTTATATGTTGACTGTTCCCTAACTTCTCCAAACATTAAATGATTTAAGATTAAAAATAAAAATAAAAAAAGGTAGTCTCAACATGACTCCTCAAAAAAAAAAAATACTATTAGTTTTAAAGTAATGTTTTTCTTCTCTTTTGAAAATCATTTCTCTAGTTATCCGTTTTCATAACCCTTATTCATTAGGCTGAATTAAGGTTATTAAAATGAGTTTACACTCTTAACTACTGTGTGTCTGCTTTAGTAATTGAGATAGTGCTGTGTGTGCAAATTGGCCTTTCTTACTTTAATCAAAATTCAGAACTTATCTCAATTTGACAAACAAAGCTCATGAAGTGTTTATCTTCTCACTTTTTTTCACACATTCTAAACACCCCCACGCTTATGATATCTCTGACGTATCATGTTCAAAGCTCAGAAGTTCGGAAAGTGACAATGATAACTGCGTTGATGAGAGAAGGAGCAAAACTAAAAATTGTCGAGATATACCTTTTTATCGACTGCACACTTCGTAATCGGCAAGGAAGAAGGGGGAAAAATATTTGAAAAGGAGAGAGCTACTATTTATTTTCTCCACCCCCAATGTTTGCTCATCTCTTAGGTATTTTAATTCGCATCCTGAATGGTAGAATGCATTTGCAGTGCTTTGGCTTTCAGATATGGACTCGTAAAACACTCTGCGGAACTTGCGTCTCATATTTCTTTCCAAAAATTATTTTCCATTTATGGCCTTAATTGTGATATACACTGATGAACTATCATGATTAAAAAGTAAGTATTCATTTCTATTACAAATACGATTTTTTTTTTCAATTAACGTTTTCTTTATATATTAACATCACACACTCACGTATGTTATAGTTTTACGAAACGTGAAAAATGTATCTGTAAATTAGTGGTGTTTTCTTTCGGTGTTAAGAGAAGGTGGGGGGGGCGAATAATTTTTCTTGGATGAATCGTTGGTGAAACAGATTAAAAACTAAATTTGTTTTGCGTGACAATATTTTTTTTTTAATTATTAAAAAAAGATTTTAAAAATCACTTTTAATTAACTACATATACATTTTGTACAGAATTTGTACAAAAATAATGAAAAGCTATTAATAAGTTGTGAGGGGGGGGTAAATTTATACTTCTACTTTAAAATTTCAGTTAATAATAATATTTAATACAATTTTATTTTAATGCATAAAAATATTTTTCATTAATTTTTTTTTTTTTTTTTTTAGAATCAGTATGATTGTGGTGTGTGTGTTTTTTAATTATTAATAAAATACACTCCGAATTATATCGTTTGCACATTGTTCTCAGTTACTTTTCTGTTTAATCTTATAGTGCCAAAATAGTGGATTTATAACTTTTTCCGATTTGCATGACTAAAATTCGTGTATTCATAATTTACATTTTATACCATATTTCTTGCTCAATGTAATGGTTTTTTTTTCCCCTTCGAAATACTTTTTTTTAATTATCTTCCTTCTATCTAGTTTTAGTGTAATGGAATAAATATGTAAATTGACCTTTTGTGAATGTTTTGTATCAAAGTTACTCTAGAATATCAGTGTTACGTAAATTATTAAAATAAATTTACTTTGTGTAATTAGTTTTCAAAATAATAAATATAATTTAATTTTTATGTATTTTGTTAATTTAATTTACATATAACAAATTCTAATAAAATGGATATCAATCTCCGTAAAAACTTGTATTTTATTAACATTCTTGTAATAATTTATATTAAATTAGTATATTGAGAGAGAGAATCATACAGAATAGGTTTTGAATATTCTCTGAAATGTGTTTTCTAATGAGAATGGAATCAGTTAAATTCTCATCACGAATGCTTATAAGTGGCTGTAGGTACTCATTAAATATACATAATTTGAAAATGAATTTGCGAATATGTCAAGCCTTGGATGTTTAATTTCTTATTCGTTCACAAGTGAACGAATAAAATAATGAAGTGTAATACTTCTAAATGGATGGTTCATTGTAGAATAAGAAATGATGATTGAGAAAAAGAACGAAGATGGGGGCAGGGGGTCAATGCCATTCTAAACAGTATTATTGATAATTTCATTTCGAAACATTTTTAGTATTTTTGACCTAAAGAGACTAATTAATTATTTTTCTCTGTCTAATATACGGGTAATTCTCGTTAGTTAGATTTTTTTTTTACACCTATACATTTAGTTTTTTACAAGAATTTATTTTTTGTTATATTTTTGTCTTTATAAAGTATGGAGAATTTTTATGTTTAGGTATGTTTTGAAATTTAACTCAACCCAAAAGGGTTATAAATGCCGAGAAATATCCTTTTGTAATGCAATAGTGATTGCATTAGCATGAATGTTATTCTGATATTAAAACAGTGTGTCGTTTCAGCAGTTTTATCCGATTCTATAAACTAAAAATTCGGTAATCTTTTATTCATTGAAATGGAAATCATTGACCGGGAAGAATTTTCATTTAATGTTGATCAAAAAATTTATTTTTTATTCCTCTTCACTTATTTAACTTTCCGATTAAAAATATTTTATCTTTTGCTTCTAGTTATTAAAATTAGTAATGAATTTTCAACTTGATATATTACACTTTATTATTTTAATTTATAAACTTCCTTCAAGAGGTTGAAAGTAGAAATTTTTTATCTCCTGAAAGGCTACTTTGACACATAAAAAAAAACGTGCTGTTAAAATGACTAATCTCAATAAATTTGTGTTTTTGATTCACATACCTGCTTTTTCGTTGACCAATTTAATTTGTTTTTTTTTCTCCCGCCCTCGTTTTTATCAAAACATGCTGTAGGTCTCCTTTTGCATTTTGCAAACCTTTCCTGGAATTCAATTTCTTCAGCTACATCTATTCATTATCTATTGTCATGGTTTTCGCTTCACATCGTGCACTTTTCATTCTAATATATTTATGACATTGCAAAAGTTTTTTGTTTCAAATCCATCCTGTATCATTAGGAATTAATCATTTAACAAGAGTTGACGTAGTATTAAAATAATTTTAATTAATAGTATTATAGTGTAAAAATATTTTTATTTGTGTTATATTTAAGCATATAGAAATTTATTTGTTTTGATGAAATTGCCTATTGAAATCTGAAAATATTTAGTAATCTTTTTTTATCTTATCTTGGTTTCCTTTTTCACTTTGCTCTAAAATTCTATTGAATTTGTTATAGGTAGTATTGAAACTTTTGTTTCGTTGCCACTGTATTTCTAAGTATCCGTATGTAATGTTCTTGTAAAGAGATGGGCATGTTAGCTGAAGGGTCATGGTCGCGAGTTCAAACCCTAATGCCGCTGATGACCCTTCGTGTTTCGGGGTTGAATGTCCTAATGTGGGCATTGTGTTAAAGTAAGGAAAGTACGATACCAAAAAAAGTATAGATGTCATCGTCGCTTGACCATTTTTAGAAGCGTATAATTGTTAGTTACGTGCGACACGAAGTAATCATTTGGAAGATTTATATGTAGTACTAATTTCCGTGGACAGTATCAGTAAAAAGTGGTTGTATTTCTTTAAATAAGAATACTTATTACATATTTTTTTTACTTATACTTAAAAGACCTGAATGAAATTGCAATGCACTTTAAAAAATTAAAAACAGTCAAGTGTTACGAATGTATTAATACTATGTAAAATCATTCATTGTGAATATTTCGATTAAAATATGTTTCAAGATTTTTAAATTAAAAACTGAAACTTTTTAGTGGTTTTTATTATTCAATTGCTTTCTCATTTTACATCCCTTTTTTTAACGTTAACGAACAAAAGTGTTAAGAGTTTTAAATTTTATCATCGAGATGTAAATTCGAAAGCTTTTACTTCTAGATGTTCAAAGTAACTTTTTGTATGTGTGTTGAGAATGTTATTCAGAATGTATGGAAATTTTTATGTAATTTAGTGAAAGATCATGTGAAAATGGTTTTGCGAGATTACTTTTACTCTTTTTTTTTTTTTTTTTTCCCGTAAAGGTAATAAAGGTTTGGTTTATTTTTGCTTAGTCCGAAAAGAACATAATGTTATTGGGGGGGGGGACTTTTTAATCTTTCGTTCATTTTTTGTAAGTTTTATTGTGTGATTTTGACCTAGGTTTTTTTTATATATGTAATTGCACCATGATTTAAAAATATATATTTGGGAAGCTTAAATTGAAATTCGTTTTCCATTAGTAGTAGAAATTCGAAATAATTAATTTATAAAATTTTTCTTTTATTTTCGTGAGTTCATATTTTTCAATAGATATACCTAAAAGCAGTTAAAGTAGTGCGCATTTTCTTTTTTATAAATATTTCTTCAATGATGACATACTATAAAATTTTAAAAATTATATCTACTACAATATTAAAAAATTGTTTCTAATTTTTCATTTAACTTCTTGCAAGTGAACGATATAAGAATATTAATTTTGATTGTTAAAGAAATTCAAATAAAGAAATCTAGTTCTTGTGCCTAAATTCAGTTTTTTCTTGTGGTCACGGTCGCGAACTCACGCTGGCTTTGTTTCCATCGAGTCGGGGGTTCGAGTCTTAGCACAACTAAAAGACCTGCCGTATAGAGGTGCTGATACACGTTAAATGTGTCGAGGCTCCAAGCCCTCTCATTGGCGTAGCTTGTAAGTTTGAAAAGTGAGGTGCCAGCAGAAGTGATGTCCTCGACCGAGAAAACAAAATATCGAAAGACCAAGGTTCAGAATTAATGGCTCAAATGTTGCTTCAAATGCGACGTTAATATACAATCAACCATTATTTTCCTTATCGGTCGTGTGAGCGTTAATTTTTTGTTTACCTCTGTATTTTGCAATATTTTATTAATTGAATAGCACTATTAAAAGCAAAAAATAATTTGAAAATAAAAATATAAAAGTTGAGCATTCGTTTATTGTTATTAAAACCAGGTTATATAAAACCACCTTTTTTGGACAATTTAAGACGCAACACGAACAGACTGAACACCATACTTATCCAAAATTAATAATGTCTAAAAAATCTGGTTCGGGATTCGTTCTGGGCTCCATGTGAGATTTAATCTTTAAACATTAGCCTAACTTTCTCTCTTTCAATAGTTACAATAGTTGACTGAGACTCTCCTAGCCCTCACTCAGAAGAATACTTTGAATTCAGTCCAATATCCTAGTCCTCTTTTTCTGCCAGAAATAAAAAAAAAGAAGAAATATTTTGAAAGGTGAAAGTTGAAGAAATTTTTTATACACTACTCCGAAAAAATCATTGCTACTTTTACGGGATTGCATAAAGCAGCTGCTATCCGGACGGTTCCAAAAAAAAAATCTTCCGGAACTTTCAAACTGATCTCGTTTCGTTGCACATCTTCTTATTCATTCCTACTTTCTTATCCCTCCCCTATACTATAAAAGTACATTTACTTCCAACAACTATTTATTAATCCATCCCAAACAATTAACGTCCTGTGTAACCTAACCAAACAAAAATGTTTGCGCTCTCCTGTAATATCTTTCCCCCGCTAAAAGGGAATGGTCTGGCCCAAACGTATTGATTGGATTTTCGTGCCTGTGTGCGAGATAAACTTCCTACAGGAGCTTAGCTTTTGAGTTTTATATTCCTTTTGTGCTATTTTTCTTTTCGTGAAACTGGCGTTTTTCCTTTTTTTATATGCATCATTTATATTTAATGGTTGAAATTTCGTATTTTATTTAATGGGTAGAAGAATGAATAGGGGTTAACTTTTAAGATCCTTTTACGTTAGATGCGCAGTGTCCGAACTGCGCAGTACTTTTGGTCCTACAAGATCGATCCTTACCGCGTTGGATATTGAGTTTTAATGTCTTCATTAATTTTGGGGAAACTAATCGCACCTAATCCGATAAGGTTTCATGTTTCAATTCAAATTATCAAGCACTATAAAAATTAATTTAAGTTTGAGAAAATTTTGAAATTCTGTTTAGTTTGGTTTTTTGCGTTTCTAAGAATTTCAGTTAGGGTTGTTTAAATTTTTTTTAACTCATTGGTATCGTAGATGAAACGTAATTTTAGTTTTGAGTCTTCCTCATTGTTAAAATAAGAACTGTTCACATTTTCTGTGTTCGATTTATGATCAAATTTTCGTTAGTTGCAAGTCAAGTATTTCTTCTAAAAAGTCTTGTTAGAATGTTGAAAAAGTTTTTTAAAAATAACATTTTAATTGATAAAAATATTTGTAAAGATAAAAAAAAAAAGATATCTTTCACTTTATTTACTTTTAATGGACTTAATTCTGATTAAAATAGTAAATATTTTAAAACATTTACAGTAAGATCGTCCATATATCTTTTTTAAAAAGAGCTTATTATAAATTATGAAAAAAGAGAGTAATGTGCCATTCATTTCTGTTAAAATATTTTATGTTCCCTATTTTTTTTGTTCTTTAGTACAAAATGAATCGACCTGTATACTAGAAATAGTTTATTTATGTTATAGCTATTTAAGGACTAGGTGGAATAAATGTATATGTAAGTTATAACCACTCAAACTTTTATTAAATATTGGACATTTTTCTATGTGAAAAAGGTTCTCAGCTTCTGTTCTGTTCTTTAAAATGAAGCAAGGACAGGGCCTCAATTAGATTTCACGAAAATCAAAAGTCTAAACTTTTTTTCCCACTGAAAAGGAGAATAGATTATTCTGATGTTAATTTGTATTATTGGTTAGAAAAATAATTTTTTTTTTCCTAAACGTTATCGATTTAGCATTAAATAGTAATACCTTTGATTTCAACTGTTTTAACATCTGTTATTTTTTTTTTAATTCTTCGCCTTTTACATTTCGTATTAAATTGTATAATTAATTTTTTGAGAGGGGGGGAGAATAAATGTATATATATAACTTGCTTTTTCGCCATAAATTCTTTCATTTCAAAGGAAATTTGAAATGAAGTAGGAATATTTTCGGTTGATGAAATTGGAAGAAAATCTTAGTTTACTAAATTATGGTTTATCCGACATTTCAAATTCAATTTCTAAGTTTAAGTGTTCTGAATTAAACACTCCTCTTCTCATCGAGAAAATCTTAATATACTAACCGATATTTTATTTCCAGTTTCATATGTTCTAGTTTGAGTTCCCTCCACCCCGATGTAGAATTAATTGTTAATTTTACTTTCTTACTTATCTAGATCCAGGCAAAATTTATAGAAGCAATTATATCTTGCCTTTTGTACTGAGAACCAATGAGAAGTTTCTTTTCAACTTGTTCCATGTTTTATGACAAAATATTCATGATTCAAACATTTGTAATTTTTTTTTTTTTTTTTTTTTTTTTTAAGGTAGTTTTCAATTATTTAGCCAGATTTTTCTACAATATCCAATGTGGGATCTAATTTTTAACAATGTATGGAATAAATTAGTATGTTATTAAATTTAAATACGTTTAGGTAAAAGGTAGTAAGCGTTACTGGGCAATAAAACCTCTTATTTTTCATCTTAAATTTTAAATAAATTATGATAAAGAGAAATTTATTGTAATATATACTGAAACTTATTAATCCTTGTCCCACAAAGGACATGGAAAGTTGGCAGGAAAGAGGCATTTTATAAGAGTGCAGCTCTTGTGTTGTAGTGCTTTATGAACGTTGAAATTAAATATTATTCATGTATTTTTATGTGACTTCGAAACATTTTAATAGTGGTGATTTTTTTACAATTCTAAAGGAAAAAAATCAATGAATAAATTAAATCTTTTTCCGATTAATTAATAATAATTTCCAATTTAAAGCCCAGTTGTGTTTCTTTGTAATATTATTTTATGCTTTTTTAAATTTCCATTAATAGGGAAAACTAGACATCCGTAGTTGTAATTCTTAATATAGTATCTGAATTAAAAGTGTTTTGATACAGATACACACGTATATAATTACTTGATTACAAGATTTTACCAATACATATTTTATAGCTATATTTTAATATTGTTTCTTGTCATAAAATTAAAACAATATTCAAATATGGCTGTTCATACTGGACCTCCCCCCCCCCTTATATCCAGTTCTGTTTAGACATGAATAAGATAGCGAAAAAAATCGATTGTGAAATAATCCTTTATTATTGTTTTAGATTGTGCATGTACTTTTTTTATTTGTTTCTTATAAATATTTTAGGGGGTTGTTTTTTATCAATATATTGGGTTTTTTTTACTTATGATTCGTTAAACTTACTGTTTATTTTGTGAGTCGCAAAAATGCTTATTCAAAATGTCAAAATTTTCGGAAGGGGGAAAAAAAAAAAACTAGGAAAAGTTTTGTTCGCAACTCATGTTTATTAGCATTTTTACGATAATTAAGAGTCACATTGACTAAATAATAAGATAATTGCAATTTTATAAATTGTAAAGATAAGGTAATTTTATAAATATTTTTCATAGTTTGTTTAAAATGCAAATGAAAATTAGAGTATCTCTCAGTATAAGTAAGGAAATCAGTTTAAAATTATTTCTAAAAAGAAAAGTATAAATGAATATTTCTATTGTATGTTTTCTCTCTCATTATCAAATTATTAAACATGTGCAATCATATGATCATAGACGTTAAATTCTAAAAATAAATTTTTAAAAATGCTCTTCTCCCTACTAAAAAAATTATTTTTTATACGCTACTTGCCAGTTTTGAATTTTTTTTAACTCTTGACATATGTGTTGTACGTGGCACCATTGTTCGTATGTTCATTTCTACTTCTAACTTAGTTTGTTTTAATTTGACTTTACTTAAAAAATGACGACTTAATTCGCAGTGATTCTGTACTATTCCACTATTTCAAAAAATGAGAACGATTGTTTCTTGTGCACGACTTAGTAATTATTCCATTCACGTTGGTGTCACTTCCGAATTTTTTGACACTTTTTCTTCAGGGTGTGATTTTTTATGCCTTTTTGAAAAATTTAATTTCCTTTAATCAGTAAGATTGTTTCTTCTGCACGGCTGTAGTAATTAATTTTTAAAGAATCGTCACGCTTCGATCATTATTGATTTCATGCGAAGCATGTTCAGTTATGTGAATCCAACTCAAGTGCTTCCTTGATTAACAACGATATTCCGTTCCAGGATTGTGGCCGCGGTAGCCTAGTGGTCATGGTTTCGGATTCTTGGCCAGCGGGTTTCGTTCAGTCGCGGGTTCGATCCTTGGCCGCTCAAGATCCGCCGTGTAGCCGGGACTGATGCACGTTAAATCTGTCGGAGCCCAAAGTCCTCCCGTTGGCTTGGTGTGGAAATTAGGAAGGGGGTGCCAGCTCGGGTGTCGTCCTCGTCACTTGAGTGTGGTTCAAAATTACGAGGTCCGTCGCCAATAGCCCTCGTGTTGCTTCTAGTGCGACGTTCATGAAAACTAAACTAAAAAAACCGTTCCAGGATTACCGTCAGTAACCAAAACCGTCGTAACCTAAAGCGCGATTTCCTATAAGTATAATAACGGTGATCGATTTGCGGAAAATGGCTTCACGGGACTCTAGACCCTTTCGGGTTTTCTCCTTCATCTGGCTGTAAATAAAAAAAAAAATCTTGTTCCCCTGAACTTTGGAATCTATACTTGCTCAGGGGTAGTTGTAGATCTTGAGGGATGTTGAAAAATGCTTTTAAAATTAAGACGAGGAATAGCAAAAAGATTAATCTCGTTACTTGAAAATTGCCAAGAATTGAATTGTACTCGTAGTTTAAAAATTATTGTCGTGAGAGAAGGATCTTGTCTCTCTGCTTTCTTTACTTAGTACTGGTCTTAGATACTATTGTGTTCTATTAAAGAGAAAACAGAGATGTCTCCGTTTTGATAAAAGTTCTAAGAGAAATTAACAAAATAAAAAATTTTAATAAAAGGGAAATCAGAAGTTTTTATGGATGAATGAAATGAATGCGACAGGCTTTGCTTGAGTTTGGTGGAATTTTGGAAAAATCAGAGCCTGTTAATTTGATGCTTTCGGTTAGGTCGAGAGCGTGTTATCTTATTATATGATAGAAAAGGCTCCTGTCGGCCAAAGATTGTGCTATGAACTTAGAAAATTTGAATTTTAGTGGTATTAATCAAATAAAATTTAACAGGGCTTATATAGTTGGAAATTGTATCGTAGTCAAATTTATTGAATAATTTAAGAGAATTTCTTAAAGAATTTTAAGAAAGGGTATTTTATTGATTTTCTGATATCAATATTTCTTATGTGCCAGAGTGGGCTTTCGAAACTTGTCTTAGCATAACATTTTGAGACTTTTCGAGTAGGTCGGTAGTGGTGTCTGCAGAATAGACCCAGTTTGGACAAGCGTAGGTGAAGACTGGCCGGAGTATTGGAGTATAGATAAGCCATTTATTACGTCTATTTAAAGTAGATTTGTGCGAGATAAAGGACTAAAGATCGTGATGTATACTTATATATTATTTTTTAAACTGTTTAAAAGTGAGCATTTTATCTAACATCACAACCAAGATATTTAAAGCTCCATGACCAGGGGATCTTTTTACCGTCATGGTAGGTGTCAGGCTTGATTTTTCTCTGATTTCTGGAAAAGTAGACGGTCTTTGTCTTATAAATGTTCAGAGCTATTTCCTAAGTCAAATACCAGTCCTCTAATTCCGTGAGGCGTGACCGATAGTTTTGGGGCTGTCCCTTCTTTGCTAGTATTGTTGAGTCATCTGCATACATGCAAATAATTGTGCTGTGATGTAATGGTATGTCGTTCACGAATACATTAAAAAAGGATCAGAGGAAGAAAACTTTCCTGTGGTTCTCCCAATTCGATTAACTTGGAATTAGATTGACTCTTTGTTAAGCGAGACTGTGAAATTTCTATTTGACAGGTAGAAAGGTAGTTACTTTCATTAGATAGGGAGGAACTCTGTATTTAATCATTTTGAAGATTATGTCATACTCTGTCAAACTCGGTCGAAAGTTTTCTGTGTGTCCAGGAAAACCTAGTCAATGTATTTTTTTTTTTTAAGAATTCGATAGTAGTATTCAATGTTTTCATTTTAATATATTGAACCTCACATGAGTTGGTGAGATGTGGATAATCCAGGCATGGTTCCTTGTTCATTAACCTTCTTATAAAATGTTCGTTAATATCACTCGACAGCTGCTAAATGGCACTGACGCAACATCGAACTTTCGACGATGCATCGTAAACCACATTATTCAATACATTTTTTTTTTTCTGACAGCAATTCATTATTAACCAAGGTATTACTGTATAATTTCATCTGTTTGTCAAGAAAATTTGTTTCAAAATGAAATGTTCCTTTTTTTCCCCGTATAATTATGAGGGAATATTTTAATAGTTTGATTGAATTTGTTACAGCGAAGTTTACTCGAACTTCATTACAATTTTTTTAAACTTCAATCTGGTTTTTTGAGTTGTATAAATGTTTTCTTCCACAAAATTCAAAACCTTCAAACATTTTTGCTGAACTTTTGTATGTAGCTTTTTATCTCCCCACCTCCATTTATAGATTTTTTTTAATAAAATGAACCATTAACATTAGAATGATAAATTTCGCAAATAATTTTTTAACATATATAAATATATATTATCACGTTAGGACTTTATTAAATAGTAAGTTCTTGCAGTTGCAATGTAACATAATTTCTTTTTGTAAAATTTGTGGCAACTAAGTAAATAAAAGGATTTTCGAAAAAAGTGTACGCTGGCAATTTACATGTCAAAATTTTTAGGAAAATACAATTTTCAGTTTTATTTGGTTGCTTAATGCTCCTGATTTGCATTGCGCCCCGTCCCTATTTTCAGGGACCATCTTTAGTAAGAACGGGAATCATTACGCAAATTATCTTGTTCTTTCCAATGGAACTAGCTTACCGTCTCAAGTAAACGCGGAGGACGAGTCCCGGGATGCCTTAGCGGTCTTTCTATTTTCAACGGTCTTTGTCAACTTTCTCCTCGCCCTTTTTCTTCCATCTTCCTTACGTCTAGATCACAATTACACGTGTTTGGCTCAGCTTAGCCACATTTAGCTCTTGCGCCGTAAACCCCAATTTTCACTCACTTATTCGCAATGCTCTCTTGCTTGATCAATCCTCAGATTGATTGGAATTTTCTTTTTCGTGATTAATTTTAAGCGTTTGAAAAAGCAAAGAAAAATTAATAAGCTTCTTATCTAATATATTTTAGAAATTCGTAAAATTATTGACTGGACATTGTGCTGATTTAGAAAATGTCAAGTTTGTAATTGAGGATATGTTTTGAACTTCTTTGCCTGGGTTATAAATACTCGTATTAAACTAAAGAAAAGAAAAATGCTAAGTATTATAAGTATTGTTTTTATTAAAAATGTAGTAAGGTTGTTTTCGCATAATATAAAACAAAAATATTCTAATTGTAAATGCTTGTGAATGTAACACATTTGTACATTTTTTCATGCTGTAATTAAGAAATTCTCAATAACAGTGTAATTTTCTTCTTAAAAAAATTGAAATACTTCATATGGCTAGAATAATTTTTTTGAACATTTGTTGTAGAAGATAATATTTAAAAAAAAAAAGATAAACAGTACTGAGTAATATTTAAAAATATGTTACTTTTTATACATTAATGAAATCAAAATAATATGTAGTTGGGAATTTTTCTTTTTTGGGGGGAAAAAAACTCTTGAGTTCTACTTCTATTCTTGTGGGGAAAGAGCAAAGACAACTTTAATTGCAGCGTTTTGTTAGATTTGTGCTGTAGATGTGAATTAGGTATGCTTAATATTTCATTTTGTTTTTTAAAATAAATCAAAATCTCTGATTAGCTCTTTTAAATCATATAATAATTTATTTCCAACATCCACTTCCACCCTCATTTAGATGAAATTTTCTTATGCATCTAATTGATTTTGAATATTAATTTAAAAGAGAAACAATCAGGGTTCATTAATAAAATTTATAAGTTACGAAAAAAGTCTCTCTCTGTCTTGTCTTGTCTTAATATAGTATTAGACATTCATGTACAGAACATGGTCTACAATAATTTACAAATTTATATTATGCAGCTCCTTTCTAGGCAAAAAGAAAAGAATATAAGCTATTATTTAACATTTCAAAAAATTACAACATTAAATTTTAAAAATTGCAAATAATTGGGTGCAACTACTCATTTTCTTTTATCTGCAAAATATACTACAATTTCGTCTCAGAGATTGAAGGAAATCCAATTTGTAACATTACAAATTAAATAAAGAATATCTTAATTTTATTCTTTAATCTGAAATATTCTCATATCAAAGCATATTTTCGAAAATTATTGAATACTTTGGAAAAATTACCCATCTTTTAAACTTTATTAATTAAGGGTTTTTCTTACAGTGTTTGTTAAATATATTCTTTTTATCACTGCATCTTTTAAAATAGATTATATAGTTGCTTTTATAAGAATTTACCAACTTTCTATTGAAGATAAATGTTTATAATTGTATACTTGTAGCTTTTCAAAACTTAAAATGGAGAACAAAAAAATTAAAATGTACAATTTATAATTTCTTTTAATTTAATGTTCGATAAATTATTCACTTTTATTGTTGTTGTAGATTCTAAAAAGGGAATGACTGGAGCAGTTCCATCAGCAAACATGGGGCAAACTGGAGGAGTAAATGTAGGTGGACAAGTGTCGGATCCTATGAGTGCTCTTAAAAGCATGGCTGGTCAAGGCAGTGGTGGAACTGTTACTATACAGTCTCAGCCAGGACAAACACAAATGACAGCTTCACTCCTGGGCTCTGGAGGCACCATTAGTCAAATGCCAACTCCTGCACAACCTCAGCCACAGATACAAGTCCAGTCTTTGGGCCCTGGCATTGCTCCAGGATCTGGTCCTAATGTAGTAACATCCTCCATCAACCCTCAAGGCATGAGCCCAATGGTCATGCAACAAACTAGATGCAAGTATTATCACCTGTTTACTATTAAATATAGTCAAATAAAAAGTTTGAATTGAAAATTATTTGATTATTTTTTTTTAATTAGTTTTAGGACCTGCTGGTGTTTTAACATCTCAACAAGTCCAGCAAAGACAACAGATGTTAGCTCCAAATGTTCAAATTTTACAAAAATTTCGGCAACAGGTACAAGGTCCTCCTCCAAATGTCACTAGTACTCAAATTGTAAGTACTGATGAATTTATAGTAATAAGTCTGGAATTTTTATTATTATTTTTTATATTCTGATTTTATTATTTCTCAGCCAATGCAGGGAAATTACAATGAAACTATGTTCATGCAATCACAACAAAGTCCACTCTCTACACAGTTTCAAGGACATAGTCCTGCACCATCAACTGTAAGTTAATTATATTAGCTTATAATTTCAGTAAATTATTGTTTGTATTAAAGTGACTAACTCTTCAAACATGCAAGTCATAGATTTGTTTTTCTAAATGCTTAAACTGAAAGATCAGTTTTGATTAATTCAGCACAATTCAAAAAAAAAAAAATTATTTATTTCATAAATATTAAATTATTCTGAACTTCAGATACATGTTTGTGCTAATTAATGTTTTCATTATTCAAATTTGTTGCTTAAGTTATAAAACGATCCTGCAAACAGTCAAAATTCATTGAAATGCAATTCTTCCATCAAAAATATTTTGCTGAGATAAGTTGAGTTTTGGAAATTTATATTTATATTAATGAATAAAATATATATTATTGAAATATTAATTACTACCTTATAATTTCTTACTCTAGATGCCCAATCAAGGGCCTAGTAGCAATCAACCTGCAGTTCCTTCTCCTGCTGGACATCATAATCAGAACATAAGGTAACAAAATAATTTTTTTAATTAGAAAAATATTCACCTTTTTAATTTTTGAATTCTTTGAAGTTTTTCCAAATTCAATTATACTTTTAGAACTTTACAAATGCTTTACTGTATTCATGTATTTAAATTTAAGAAATAAAATCATATACAATTAAACTTGGTTAAGTCTAATCAGTCTTCAGATCAGAATTAATCAAGGTTATCAAAAATCCAGGTATAAATGAGAATGGAGGAAAATGAAAATAAAACATGCTTCCAGAGAAAATCATCTTTATATTAAAAGAATTGGATATGAATCATATTTGCAGAAGATCCTAGGTTTTTAATTGCATTTTCCTCTTAGGCAATATAACACCATATGCTTTTTGTTACTGGCAGTAAGAGATGTAAGTAAGGATTTGCACAGAATATTTGTAAAGTCTCCCTTTCCTTTCATAGATTTATAGGCATGGAAAATTTCAGTGAAGAAAATAATTTTTCAAAATAAATGTTATGGAAATTTGCAGATTATTTCTCAAAATTAAAAATTATTTGTGAAGACCAATTTGGATTATCCTGAGATCCAAGTTAAAGGGCCTGACTTGTACTTTTTCTGTATATCCAAATACACAAGAAAGAAAAAAGAAATAGTGGAAATTATTTGGAAAAGGTTAAGTTGAGAAAATAGAAATAATCATTTTTGCTAGCGATATTGCTCTTTAATTATTACTATCATTAGTAGAAAATTAAGGTGGATTAGAAACAAATGCTTGCTGTTCTATTTTTCTGTATTTTAGTTCTTGTAGTACATACTTTTTCTACATTTATTTCTAGATAATTGGACTGTTATAATAAAATTTTAATTTTATTAAATGAAACTGTTCAAAATTATTTTATGTTAAATTTGTTTTTTTAAATTAAAATATGTTTTCTGCTTTTATAAGAAACACCTTATGCAAAAATAGCAGATTTTTATTTCATTTTTTCCCCATCAAATCTAGTTTATATTCATTGTTAAAATAGATATCAGTGTGAAATTCTGATTATTTCCCCCCTCCCTTTCTTTTTTTTTTTTATATCTAATTTAACATTGTGTTGCATTGCAGTTCGCAAATGGCACAATCCCCTGCTGTTTATGGTCAAAGTCCTAATCCACAAATTGCTGCATCACCAGCTGGAAGTTATTCTGTTAGAACTCCTGGGGCTCCTTCTCCTGGCAGTGCTTTAAATACTCCAAGTAAAATTCTTTTTTTTTAAACCATATTTTTCAATATTTAATTTGTCTCTGTTCTGGATTAATATTTTTAAATATTAGTTATTAAAATATATTTTAATTATATGCTTTTCAGTGAAAATTTTATTAAATTTTGAAAGTTTTTTAATTCATTTTTATCAAGTGTTTTAAATTTTAATTTTACCTTTAGTTTTCATCTGGTGCTTATTTATATTTTTAAATCCTCCATATTCAATTCATTGAATTTGAAAATGGCATTGAAAGTTTAAAAAAAGAAGGTAGAAAGTTAAAATATGTATCTACAAAAGAACATCATCTCATTACAAGATTATTATATTATACAGTCTAATCACATATTTCTGATATAGGTTGATTTTTAGACTCTGATGTAATATTATTAAAAAGAAATTACATATCTGCCTGATGAACAACAGAATAATACTCATGTTAAGCTTAATTGTGTGAATATGTATCAATAAAGTATTTTTTTTTTTACACCTTAATGTGTATGGTTTTACTTTTGGGGATTTTTTATATTCAATAATATAATTTATTTAGTCCCACCTGGTGCAGCTCAGAGCCCAATTAATCGAACCCAAGATGAGTGCTACTTGGAGAAACGAAAGCAATTATCTAAATATGTTGAACCTTTGAAGAAAATGATAGCTCGTATTGATAAAGATGAAAGTATGTTTGCTCTTTATAGTAATTTAATTTTGATATTGTAATTTTGCCCCTTCTTCTAAGACTGTCATTTTAAAAATTCAATAAATATTTTAAAAAGGTGACTGATCTTATTGGAAGTTTTTTTATAGCTTGATCATATTTCTAAAAAATAAAAATAAAAGGTGTTTTACTGTTTCTGTTTAATTTGGATTTGCCTTATACTTGTTTTAAAGTAATATAGTAAAAATAAAAACATTCATTCAAAATAAGAAAGGATAAAAAGAAGTTTTTTTGTTTTCAAACAGTAAATTATTCACATAATTGTTTTCATTTTCTTATAATCTCTTATGTCTAACTGAAATTAATTCAAAGGTGTGTTATTTTAAAAATTGGAATTTTTCTCGTAAGATATTTCAGTTCTTTTCGCTGATATATTAAACATATTCATCATTTATCTTGGAAAAATTCAAAGTTCAAGGTTTCAGGGAATAAGGAACTTAAAAAAGAATATCAATTACTTTAGTGGACTCAGCTTATTCTTGTAAATTGAATTCATTGCTTTTATTTACTTGCTTGGAACTCTGAAAATATCTATAAAATAACTATCGTATAGTTCCACATCTGAAATATTTTTAAGTAAGTTTATGAAGTATTACTTTATCAAAAAACAATTTTAAACATGTAGTTGGAATCAAATACTTTGCAAAGTATTTGATTTCCAACAACATGTTTAAATTTAGAATAAATGGTAATGTCTTATTCAAAAATCCTGATATGTTTCATTTTTATGCTGTGTTCGTTTATTGTCACGGTACCCATACTATGAACACGTTTAAAATTGAAAAAATTTTCTAATATTAATATAAGCTCATTAGAATTCAACGTATATTTACATTTATATTATTTCCTTAAGATTTCATAATATTTTACAAATGGGCATGTTTTTCATTTAAATAGTATAGTGAAATATCAATTTAAATTACAATATATAAGGCAAAGTATGGGACCTATTTTATACTGGAAAAGTGGAATTAATTCAATGAAATGATAGTGTAATAAAATAATTTATTCTCTGCAGGATTGCGAAGGCAGAATTTTATAGTAATGTTGGAGCATTTTTCAATTTAAAAAAAAAAAATGTGTCAAAAAGTATTGGTCCTATTTTTAAAATATGAAGGTAAAAATTATTAAAAAAAGAATTATTGTTGCAGATTTTCTGTAAATAAATTAGTATATATATTATTTTCTTTCTGTGTGCAAAATATATTTTTTGAAAAAGTTAATGAATACATTTAATATTTCCAGATAAGAAGAAAGATCTGCAACGAATGAAGAATCTACTTGAATTATTGACAGATCCCAACCGCAGGTAAATGTTTAAATTTTCCATTCCACCTAAATCATATTTATATATTTAAACCCACTTGTATATTAAATTACATTTTTGGCACTTAGAATATCTTTTCAGTGTATGTAACTGTGCTTTCTTTTTAATGAAAGGTGTCCTATGGATGTCTTAATAAAATGTGAAAATGTCTTGGAGAAGATGAATCCAGTAAGTATGATTAGTTTAGAAATTATTTCTTCATTTATGTTGCATTATTTTTGTTCTGTGTAGCATTTTAACTTTTTCTTCTCTTATTTCAGTCTTTCATGCAAATGGATGGAAACGTGCCAGCTGCTCAACAAACTACATATCCTCCAAAAACTCAAGAACAAAACATATGCCAGCCATTAATAGATGCTCTTACGAATATAAGCAAATCCCCTATGTTTAATCATATTCTATCTAAAACATTTGGACCTCCTATAACTGCATTGTTTGGACCCAGTGTGAGGTAACAATACCTGTAATAAATCAAATGAAATATTTAATTTAGAAATTACTAGTTGTGAGTTTTCTTATATATTACGCTCTAATTCGACAATTACTTGACATTTTTTAATAAACTTATTGTGAAAATTAATTTTTTTAGTATTGTGTATTGTTTAGCAAAATGGTACAAATATTGTGGAAAAAACAAAATGAGAAGGGGGGAAGGAAAATTCCTACATATTGAATATTAAATCTTTAAAATGTTTGTTTTATTATTAATAAAGAGATTTATGAGGTCATTGATAGTGCATTATTGAGGATATCATACTCAAGTATGATCTCCTGCAAGAATGCACTTTTGTCATATTTTATGCTTGCTCTTTACTAAACTGTTGATGAAAGTTTGAGAAATTTTATCTTGTTCCTATCTCAATGTGATTTAGGGTTCCTATATGTTTTGAGGAGGATTTATTTATCGATATTCTACCATTTGCATATTGTTTAACATTTAAGTTTGAGGAATGTGTTAATTATGTCAATATCCTTTCTTCTCTTAATATTTTGACCTTTACAGCTGTCTTGTTATGGACATGCAATGTTGGAAAGTCTTGGCCTGTTTGGGAAAACTGATTTGACTGTAACAATCAACTTCTTATGCTATCTGCAGAATTCAATGAATTTCTTGTTCTCTGTCCTTTCTAGCTGGTACATGAAATTACTCCTAATGGTGAATTAGATAACACAAATTTGGGCCAGAGTTGCCCACCCAATCAAATATCCTCATTACACTATAACATTTACTGGTGAAGATTTGCTTGTAATGGAATATGAAGACTTTTATGTATGTATAAGCTAACATAATTTAAATACCAACAAAGGATTTTAGTAGATATACCAGTGCTGGTAAAATCACTTGCTCTCTCTCTCTCTAACTAAGAGTAAGATTTATGTTACTTTTCATAAGAGATATATGTCTATCCTTATGATGTATAGTCATTAATACATTGCCTCCTTATACTTTCACTAAACAGCTCTATCTTTAGTAGTCCTTCCCCCGCTCAAAATAACACATTTCTGTAGCAATTTGAATGACTTTTTGTCTTGCTTAAGGCATCCAATTGCTTGACCAAAATCTTTATTTACATTTTGCACTTTAAATTATTGTTTTACAAACATTCTATAATCATTATTTATCATATAAAAGGATAATTTTAAAAAAAATTCTGTTGAAACTATTGTAATTTTCCATTTTATTTTTACTGCTTGAAATTCAAATTATTCAAAGAATTCATGTGCATAGTTTTTTGTTCAAATTGGATATCTTGCAGTTTGATAAATGCAGTTTTGCATAAACTCACTATTCCTTAGCAGTTGTTTAGTATTATAAACAAAATAGTTGTGAGCAAAGTGTACAAGGTGTGGCTATTAAGAAACGAGACCAACGCTGTAAAACATTTTGTTTGGATGTCATATGTATTACTTATTATCACTTTCAACTTATTTCCTTCCCCTATCCCTTCAACGCTCCATACGAATCTTCCCTTTTTCAAAACAGTGCTGGAAGTCTTCCTGGGTTAGCTTCTCCAGGATTCATGCCACTTTCTCTTTCACAGCTCAAATGTTGCTCCTTTTAATGCAGATTTCATCTTAGGAAACAGATAGAAGTTACATGGCTCAAGATCTGGTGAATAAGGTGAATGGTCTAACACTGAGGTGCTGTACTTGGCTAGAAACCTCTTGACAAACAATGTGGGATAAGTCAGCACTTTGCCTTGGTGGAAAAATTTGTCATACGGATTTTTTGTCAATTCCTACGGTCTCAGCAATTGCACGAATAGTTAACTAACTGTCAGATTGAATCAGATTACCAATTTTTTTTATATTGTCATCTGTTTTTAACTTGGGTGGGAGACTCGTGTGTGAATCATCTTCAATGTTTCCTCAGCTATTCTGAAATGTTTAAACTGTCCAAAAACACCTGCACGCAATAAACATTCATTGCCATACACTTCTTTCAATAAATTATAAGTTTCAGTTGGGGGTTTTCCAAGTTTGATATGAAATTTCACAGCAATTCATTGCTCACTTATTTTACAGCAAAACAAAACAAAAAAATAATAATAACTCTAAAATGAATAAAGGGTGTGGGTATACAGAATTGTTTACAAAAGCAAAAGGCACTGTATTCAAAATAAAAGACTTCTTACTAAATAGCTGTTTGTCGCTGGTGTTTGCTTACCTCTTCTGAAGCAGTATTAGTCTGGTTATTGATAGACATACCTCATACTTTACTAAATGTATCTATATTTATAGTATTATATATTTTGATAGTGTTAAATTAAATTAATAAATAAAAATTTGATTATCATTTTTTACTCTTTTCAAATTTTCATTGTGCCTAGATTACTCAGACATTTTCACAAAATTTCTATCATCTGCCATTATTTTTCCTCTGCAGCTCTTATTTACATTTCATTCTACTTAGAGTTAATGGAAAATAATTTGACGAAAGTCACAGAATTCATTGTCATTAAGTTTAAAAAATGAACTCATGACATGATTGTCAACTTGCACTTTCTCCCATTTATCTTATTTCCTTAGTGATTATTTCTTAGTTGATTCATAGGTGTGGTTGCATTGGATGTAGAAACCAGTTTTTTCAGTTCACTTGTTTGCGTTTGTCTTGCTTAAATTTCATGTAATCAAAAAATTTGTTTTTATGGATTATTTTGTTTTGTGAAATGTGTGTGTGTCTAACAAAAATAAAATATGTCTCCAAATTTTTAAAGATTGTAATAAAATCGAGTTAGGTGTAGTATATTGATTTCATATTGTTACCTTTGGCAACCCCTAAGGAAGTGGTTTCAATCTCATCAATAAAAAGACTAATAATAAAGGAACCAACCATTCCTTTTCCTTGGAATTTTATTGCTTAAATCCATCCAATAACACATCGATCAATAACTCCCGAGTCTAACATTGTTAAGATGCAAATTTTTTTTTCATCAACATAACACCTTTGTTAACTCACTTAGTGATGTCTGCTCCAAACGCTCAAATGTCCCCCGCAAGAAATCTTTTTTGTTGCGAGTAAATAGCGATAAACAGCTTTCTGAATCATCGACTCGTTGCTGTTTTTGTTCCATTGAAAGCAATCGGGGCACCCACTTGGAAAAAACCTTTTTCACTTCACTTCAAAAAACCTTTTTCAGTAAATACACTTCCATATGATATCTGTGTCATCTCAGCAATCTCACGGAGCTTCACTTTACGATCTTTCATTATAATTTTTGTCACTTCACTCACATTTTCCGGTGTAACGGCTTCCACAGGTCTACCCGAGCGTTCCGCGTCATTTGTGTTGGTACGACCACTTTTAAACTCGGCAAACCACCGACAAATCATTGCTTTTGATGGACAAGAGTCCGGGTAACATTTTTCAATCCATTGTTTCGCTTGCACGGTGTTTTTACCCATTAAAAAACAATGTTTTATCAGAACACGAAACTCGGTTTTTTCCATTTTTTAAACAAACTACAAAACGACTTTACTCCAACCTCGATAACTCAGCTGTTTCTGGTCCGATGGACTAAAAATTTTGACACGTTTCAAGCAAAGGTTAGTACTCTAGAAAGACCTGGTTACTGGTTTACTACGAGCGCCATCTCTGGGTTAGTCTCGGGAGTTATTGATTGATGTGTTAAAAGTAAAAAATATGCTTATTATGATATATTGTATTGACATATATATCCCATGCTAGTTGATATAACCTTTCAGTTTGAATAACTTTTTCAAAGATGGCATCCAATTGAATGTAATCAGGGCAGAAGTACTATTTACATCTTTTCTTGTGAATCAAAGTGTACCATACATGTAGCCAATCATGCTGGTCCTCTTATTCAAGAATGCTTCCAAGGTCTCACTTATCCAAACTGTTTAGATGTTCTGAGATAGCAAACCTAATAAGAATTAATTCTGTTAAATAGAAAATATTTCATGAATTCGTTTTTTATCTATTGATTCGTTTTTAAGATTGATTACTTGGAACCAAGAACAAGATTTTAGCTCTGATTTTCTTTAAAAGTTACCTTTATATATTTTAAAATCAGATACTTGTGTTTGTGTATATGTTAGGACCTTGAATAAGTTCTCTAACAGGTAGTATTATTAGAACTACGGACATGTAATTTTTGATGGTAATGCATCTACAAGGAAGTATGTTGACAAGCTTGAATTTCAGTGCATGTTAGTTCATCACAGTGTAAACAATGTTTTTTTTTCCTTAGTTCTAAAAATGTCAAGTTTTGTACCAATTAAAGAGTATTTATGGGGAATTTTGCGGCACTATTTTATTCAAATGAAATCTGCAGGTGAAATGCACAGAATTCTTGTTGAGAATTAAAATGAGCATACTCTGTTGGAAACAGTATGCAGAGATTGGTTTCGATGTTTCAAAAATAATGATTTTGATCTTAAAGGTAAAGAATGCTTCTCTGCATTTGGTGAGATCAGCAGGGTTGAATTTATTATGAGCTACTCAAACCCAATGAAACTATCACAGGAGATCGCTATCGACTGCAATTGTTGCACTGGAGCCAATCCTTAAAAAGGAAAAATGACTACTATATAAGCAAAGACGCAAGTGGGTTTTGTTACATGACAGTGCTCGGCAACATGTTGCAAAACCAGTGAAAACCTACTTGGAAACATTTAAATGGGAAGTCCTGCCTCACCTGACATAGTCCCTTTTGAATATCACGTATTCTGTTTGATGGCACATGGCCTGGCTGAGCAGTGCTTCCATTCTTATGAAGATACCAAAAGAAGGGTTGATTCTTGGATAGCCTCAAAAGATGTGTCATTTTTCCATTGTGGAATTCATATGCTGCCAGAAAGAAAGGAGAAAGTAATGGCAAGTAGTGGATAATACTTTGAGTGACATTTTTTTACCACATACTTTAAATAAAGCTTTAATTTTCACAACAAAAAAAAAACAGCAACAACTTATTCAAGGTCCTAGTGTGTGTGTTTTCAAAATATAACCTATGCAAAATATTTGTTGCTTCTTTATCTATCGCATTTTTCTTATCAAAACAATAGAGCAATTTTATGTTTTTTGGCTACCTATACTTCAATAAATTAAAACATCTGGATATTTTTTTTATACATATAAAATACATAAGATGGGCTCTTTTGTTATTTTTTTATGAAAACTTTTTATTATCAAATCTTGAATTTTTTGTGGCTTTTTTTCTAAGAAAAGTTTAGTTATGTCAATTTTGAATGTAAATAACATGAACTCATGCTTTTAACAAGTTTTTAGCCCATATTGTCTTGGTAAAACTTACATCCCTCCTTTAATTATACAAATGCTTTAAAGTACCTGCGAGTATATAAGAAGAGTTCCTTGTATGAGTGAATTTCTTTTCAAAATAAATACTCCTTGCATTATTTTAAAAATATGTGTGTATTATGTTGATTTATAAAATTGTTAATAAATCCAATTTTCATTTATCCAACGACCATTTCATTATTTCTTACAAAGTTATTTATTTTCAAAATGTACTTAAAAGTTTTTGGAGAATTCAATTACTTGCATTTTAAAAGTATTTAGGAGGGATGGTACAAAACAATTTTCACTTTATATATATATATTGTGAAAGTCTTTAAGTTGGTGGCAGTATATAGTGAGAGACAAAAATAATAAAAGTTGTTTGTATGTGCTAAATGAATAAAATGAAAATAACATTTCATTAAAGTCTTTTAACCTTTAGAACTCGGCTGATTCTATGTCAAAATATCCTTTCCACTCGGCGCTTTTAGGATTGAGAAAAAATTTTCTTTCAACCCCTGGGAAGTTCGAATTCATCACATGTGGTATGGTTAGTTTTCTAGTTACAAAGGGGAGATAGAAAGGGTTGCTGATTTTTTTTGTCAGTAATCATTGACGAGAAAGAAAGATCCTAATATTTGGCGCCATATCATATAATAATTTTTTCTGAATTCCTGGTTCCCATTTTTAATTGAGTGACATACAAACTTTCAAATGTATATTTATCATAACTTAATGTCGCGTAATGCGTAAATTAACATTTTCAAACAAGACAAATAACAAAGAAAGCGACAGCTATACCATGTTACTAAGATATTTTCTAAAAGCAAGTACATTAAAACAATATTAAATTAATAGCTTCTGTAATCTCACGACTATACTCTTTGAGAATGCGATAGTTCAATCATAAACTCGTAATAATTTATTCGGTGCTTGCTTATATATGTATATATATATGCATATAGGTGTGTAATCGAATGGCTTAGTGTGCAGGCTTTATCTGTGGTCTTATTATTGCAACTTACCGATTTAACTGCAACATTGAACCCATGTAAAAAAATAATGCCTCATGTTTTCAAAATTATTCAACAAAATATATAAAAGAAGGAAAAATTATAGAACAATATGTTGAACATTATTACTAAACATTTTATTTTTGAAATTAACGCCCTTTCAATGCACACAAAAATCAATGTACTCCAAATATTTTCATTTGACATTTTAATACCATCACATTTTGAAACAATAGGAAGGTTACTGGTGACGGACTTCCTAAATTTAAACGACGGTCAAGCAATGAGGACAGCATCCAATCACCAAACTTCCACACCAACATCAGGACTTAGAACCTAGACAGGCTTAATAGCCGGTTTTCAATTGAACAGGATTCGAACTCACAATTCAATCCCTGCTATGAGTTTGCGACCTCACTCGTCAGCTACTGTGGCCCCTTTTGGGATTAAATATTATCATAAGAGAGATTTAAAAAATAATTTTTAACTTAACTGTACACGTTTCAAAGCTGCTGAGTAAATCTTAAGTACGTCAAATTAAGGCAAAACCTTCAGTTAATTCATGCATTCCAATGAAAATAATATGTAAGACTTTTTTTATTTCAAATATTTCTATGAAACTTTAATCTTAAAGGGAAAAAAAGTTTTTAGTTTTTTATTTATTTTAATGAAACTTATATCTTAAATTGAATAGTTCTTGTAACAATGCTTTTGAAATGTCTGTTTTAAAAATGTGAAGTTAATTCTACTTTTTAAAATTTTTGGCTCTTAAAAAAGCTTTTTTTGTTTATTTTTTCCTTTTCTATTTATTATAAATGTATCAGTTTTAATCTTTTTTATTTTAGTCTTTTGGTTTTTTTTATTGGTTTATGTGTTAAGAGATTTTTAAATAAATCGTGTGTTATTCTTCGAAACAGTTCTGGTCAATACAAAGAGCCAAATTGCATGCCTTACAGATAATAGTTGTTCTTTTTTGTATATTCTTTTTTGCACAATATATGTACTTTCTTCTTTTCTTTTCGTCAATTGGCCAATGAGAAAATTTACTATCAATTGTCTTCATTTTTTTCTATTACTAATGGCTCTGCATTTTTATGATTTAATTTTCCTATCCGAGATGTTATTAAATTCTTTTAAACTAAGTTTTTAACTTAGTTTGGCATGACTTAAATATCAGAAACACAACAATATCGATGAAGTTAAAGAATAATATTTTGTCAATTTCCTAGTTCGTGTAGCAAAAGTGTAGGTGGATGCACTAAATCAACATATCCCATGTGCTTGTGGTAATCTGCCTCAATTTTTTACTTGGAAGTGGTTAATTTTTCTTTCCCCCATTCTCTGATGGTAACTTTGCTAAGTCACCATCAGATTTTTTTGGGTGTCTATCAACAAAATTTTCTTCATCTAAATATTTCATCAAATTTCTATTTCTGCGAGAAATTTCAGATTTATTCTAAAAATTCGAAGAAAAACAAGAGAACGAAAATTCTATCGATCATAGACAGCGTAAAGTCATCTAATGGAGTATTTTTTTTTGAATAAGGTTGTTCTTAAAGGTCGCCAATGATAAGGAATTCGCTTACAACTGATAACCTTGGTGAAAAATATCCCCACCCTATTATGGACAATAGAAGCAAAGTCGTAAAAAGGGCTAGGGAAAGTTGTAAAAGGGTGTGCTGGAAAAAAGGGGGGAAAGAACTGTCTCTACATAGCTTGATACAGCAGTTGTACCGGATCCGAAGCGAGCGAAAAATAAATTTTTGGTACAGCATGTACCGCCGATGTTTAAAGGTTAATAAGACACTTTTCTGATTGCTTTACTGTATACCTTTATGTATTAAAAATAGTGTGTTGAAGAAGATTATATGCCATGAAAGGATTTTTGATTTAAACATGCTTTACTTAAGAATGCACAAAATAATATGTTTATCTGATATTGTTTCGTAAATTTCAGACTTTCAACTCCACCTCCAAAGAAAAGAAAAATTGAAGAAGACTCTGCTGAGATATCAGACACTATTCAGGGTGAAATTGCTCGCCTTGACCAAAAATTCAAAGTTCAGTTAGATCCTGTTCAGCATCTGGGATCTAAGACAGTTAATCTTATATGTCAACTTGGTAAGTTAGAGTAATATTAATTTTATGTCCTTATTAAATAAGTTTTGATGTTACCTTATTTAATTAAAGAAAAGTGATCTATTAACACTTATGCATAAACAAAGAGTAGGTGATTGTGTTGTTATTTGATTATTTGAATAGCCTATCTGAAGTCAAGTCAGTTTTACTAGTGAAGCTAGATAAGAGTCCTCTTCTAGACCAATATTTATATATATATATATCTGGGCTTTGCATTTTGAATCTCAGTAAAAAATAGCATATTTTTGTTTTAAAAAAAAGACTGGTTTCAAACATTCCTAATGTGAAAGATTTTTTTTTTTTATTTCTATATATATAATCAAACCTTTATTATTATTTAGTCATGAAGAAAGAATTTATTACTATTCACATAATTTAAAGAAGTTTTAGGAAAAACAAAGTTATAATATATTTTAGCTGTGAAAATTTGATATTATAAAATTCATTAGACCTTCTAATATATATATATATTTACTTAATGTAACCAAATCTAGAAAATTTTATTTCAATAGTTTAATTTCTGTATTTTTCTCCTATATCCATAGATGATAAAAATCTCCCTTGTGTTCCATCTATAAGTATAACTGTTCCTGAAAACTATCCTGAGAAACCTCCTCAGTGTTATACAACCAAAGATGAATATGGTTTGCATGAACTATTTTATTTTTACTAACAGTTAGCTTCTAGTTTTCTATACTTCTTTTGAATACTAAATATCTAAATTTTATAAAATTTATTTATCCACAGCCAGAAACACCAATAAGTTAGCAGTATTTTTTTATCTATAAAATGTTCAATGAGGATTTATGTTATGTAACTAGAGTTTTAATAATTGAAACACAATAAAATCTATGTTTTTATAAATATGTCTAAATGAAATATACTCATTCCTTTCTTTTAGAATGTGTGAATATTGATTTGAAAGTCTAACAGGTCATGAATTTGGAAAATTTAAGTGGTTTAACTGTTAACATTATTTGGACTCTCTATATAAATTCCCAGAAGAAACATAAATGTACATTCATTTAAAAATAATTATCTGAGTATCTTATTCTATTTTTAAATGAAAAATTATTGTATTAGCTTTCTCTCATTATATTTCAAATTATAAATTTAAGTAACTAACAAGAGTACCCTGCTGAATACTTAAAATAAAAGTCAACAAAAGATTTATTAAAGTTTATTAGTATAATTTTTTTTATGAAAACAAACAAATTAATAAATAATATAATCTCTGAAAAAATATTTGAAGAATAATAAGTTACTAGCATAGATTGTGACTTCATACCAAAAATGAAGGATAAAAAAAACTGAACTCAAAAACTGCTTTGCTATTAAATTTTGGGTAAAATCCACCAATTGATATTTTTCTCCATTCCTTTTTTTTTTAAAGAAAAAAAAGTGATCAAATGTTCATTCTATGTACTATATGAATACTTAGATCAATAGACTTCCAGATAGAACAATTTTAATATTCGGAAATAAATACTTTTTAGTGTTGTTTTTTTTTTAAATTGGCTGAATATAGGCTAATTATTTTATGCACTTGAAATAAATTTAGTCTTTTAAAAATAATTTGGACCGATCAGATAGAGTAAGAATTGTAATTTTACAAAATATCATTCAAGATAGTGTTATTTTATTTTGAATGAGCGTGTTTGAGTTTATATCTATTTCATCATTTTTGTATCTTATGAAAATGTATTTTTAATTTGTTTCTACTTTATAATATTATATTGTAACATAAGTTTCTGTCTTTCAGAAATTTCATAGTTACATTAATACATGTTTTGGCTTTTATGACATTTACTAAATTATTAATCAAAATATGTTTTCCTCTTCATTTTTAGAATCTACATCAATTCTTCAGAACATACAACAAGTACTTTCTACTCGTTTAAGCACTATGCCCCAGAAATATTCCATTACATCCCTTTTGGATACTTGGGTAAATATATTCTATTTATTTTGTTTCCCATTATGTTATTTAAATACTTTTATATGATAATCATTAACTTACATTTATATTCTTCCAGTCTCTTGTATCTTTTTTTTATAACTTAATGAATCAATCTGTATGCAATTTGCTTCTATTTCATATAACATATTACTAATTTAACATTGAGTAAAACATAATGTGTTTATTAAATTATTTTATGTGAAATTTATTGTTAACATTTTATTTTTAATAAAGGGCTGGACTTCAATAAATGTATTGAATAGTCATTACTTTTGTTCAGGAATATATATATATATATATGATTAAGCTTACGCATGTTCGAAAAAATAGATAATTTTTAAAAAAATGTTTTGTCCATTTTAATGATTTGGATTCATTAATAGAATTAAAAGAATTTTGCTATCATAAGTAATAAAAAAAGTTTTTAAAATAATAAAGCCACATTTGTGTGGGGAAAAAATGAAAGAAGTTTCTTACACAGTTGAAAAGAAAGGGCATTGTATTTTGTACAATAATGTGTACTTTTTAATCTTTGTTTCAATAAAATGAAATCTGTAACATTTTGAAAGTAATTTGTTATTGTTTTGCATATTAAACATACTATTGGTAAAGAAATTTTGATTAACAAAATCTAATTTATCCATTCTAAAATTTTAATAAATACTTCTAATTTACTATTTCATGCACACATTTACGATTAAATTATTATCAATACTTAAATTACTAATAATTATTTATGTTTTATTAATTAAAACACAAAGAAAAATATAAAATGCAAATCATGTAATTCAAAAAATATTTTTCTTATAAAGCTTCGTATCTTAAACATAAAAAATTACATGAAATTTGATTTGCATTTGTTTTACATGTTTATGCCTTTAAATCTTTACAGGAAATGAGTGTCCGCCAAGCTTGTTCATCTAAACCAGTTGCTGTTGAAAATTGAAATTCCGTGTAAATAATTATTTTGTAAATAGAATTATGCATGTAAAGGAAGAAATATATGTTTAATATATTTGGAACTTTTATTTAATAGTAACTTTCTATTGAGATGGAAGTCACTATTTTGCCTATCAGTATCAAGTTCAGATTTGAGCAGTGAGAAAGAAATATAAATATAAAATGTTTGTTTGAGAGAAACATTATATGGTGTATTAAAGTTGTATTATGTAATAAATATTATTTTAATTTATATATTGGTGACTTTTTTTTCTTGATGAAATGAAGAATTCTTATGGCATTTTTATGTAAATCTTTCAATAAAAATTTCTTAATATTTTTTATTATTGTTACAGGAAAGAAAATTGATTAAAAGATGAGCATATAAATAATTTGATAAGAATTTTAGTAAACTTAAATCTACTTAATTTTTTGTAATTATATTTTGAACAATTTAAATTTCTGTACTTATTAAGTTGTAGGGGATTTTGCAATTTCTGTAATCACATCTTAAAAGTATTTGGAGCTATTTTAAAAATGTACAGTAAGATCATTACAAATGAGTCTCAAAAGTCGTCACATGGAGAGATATATAATTTGAATTAATGGAATATCAACTTAATGCCATTGTCACTTACTAAACTGTTGTTCAAAACTGTGAATGCTTTTGTCAATTGACTGATGTTATTTTAATGCAAAATTAATTGAAATAAACAATCCAGCTATAAATTTCTAAGTAGAAAATAAGCAGTTCTATTTCAATAATAATAATACAGTCACATATATGAAATCTGCACAAAAGAAGAAAACTTGCCTCAACTGCCAAATATTATTGATTTGAATGATATTCGATTGCTTATATCTTTTCTTATGCTTGAAGTTGAGTAATCATTTTGCATAGTGAACCTATAGGTTGTATCTAACAATCATTGATGTTGCTTGGCAGAGGGTTAATGTTTACTTGCTATGATTGATTATTATAATAATAGGGGGAGGGGATCTGAGTGAAGAAGGGCCAACCCAAATTATTTGGGAGCAAGACTTGCATCACACAATGCTGCTGGGAGGGGGAAATGAAGTATTTAAAGGATCAAACTGAAGGACCTGTGCTTGAGAGGTATTTGGCTTGCTGTGCTCTATAGGAAATATGAAATTAATCTTAGAAATTGTGTTTGTTGAGCAGAGAAGGAATATCAAATTTTGTGTTCACTTGGGAAAGAATGGTATGAAGACATATGAAATGTTGAAGCATGTGAATGGCAGTGAAACATTATCACGAACGCAAGTTTTTAAGTGGCATCGATGTTTCAGAGAATGCAGGGAAAATGTCGACGATGAATGCTCTGCCCGCACCACTGAAAACATCGAAAAGGTACTTAAGAACAGGCTTCAAAAACAATGGCGTATATAGCAGAATCAGTTGGGATATCCGAGGCCACATGTCAACGGATACTGTCTAAGGATCTTAACTTGCATAGGGTGTGTCAAACACATCGTTTCCCACATGTTAATTGAAGACCAAAAGGCAATTCGAATGGAAATGTTGGGAGTCTTAATCTCGTCTGTTGACAAAGATCCTTCCCTACTTTTCAGAATTGTTACTGGAGATGAGAAATGGTGTTTTTTATACAACCCGCAATCCAAGAGAGCATTGGCAATGTGGAAATCACACAAACAGATATTCCACCAAGATCGCTCTAAAGGGAAAGTCATTGTGAATCGATCCAACATTGTGGGCTGAGCAGTCGGACGCTTTTACATAACAATGCTCCTGCATACCGATCCCTCTTTGTCACTGACTATCTTTCGAAAATGAAAACAACTGTTTTGCCTTATCTTCCTTACTCCCCTGATCTCGCCTTCTGCGACTTCAGCCCATTTCCTGAACTGGCACATCGCTTGCTGGTTCATTAATTTCAATCTGCAGATGTGATAAAAAGTGCATTGCTGACTGAATTAAAGGACATGGCTAAAAATGGATTCCAGAAATGTTTCGATGACCTTTACAAGTGATAGCAAAAGTGTGTTGTTGCTCAAGGGTTTTATTTCGAAGGAGGATGTGTTTCAGCAATTTAATTGGTGATGTTATTTTAAATTATAGACTTAGTCCGGGAACTTTTGAATCTTACTTCGTACATCTTTTATTCTTCTGTTTGTATATAAATAAATGTGTTCGTCCAAAAACCATGACTTAATTATCATTCTGATTAAAAAACAACAGAAACTATATAAAATTTGTTTCATGTATATCAAATTTGTCAGTTTCAAGTTAAGTGATTGTTTAAAATTGCACCAAGATAGCTGATTTTCTGAGACTAGGTGATGGGTACATTGTACAATTTAATTATAGGTATATTTATATGAGAGGAGAATTACAGCAGATTTTTCAACTGTAAATTTAATTTCCTAGCTGTTGAGCCAGTTTTCCAAACTACAGAGATGAATCCTTAATACTTAGTGTATATTTTTTGGTTGTTAGTATCTAGCAAACAAAAATGTCATCAGCATAAATAATAATTGTGAGCGCTGTGGAATGTCATTTACAAAGAGGTTAAAAGGGGAGTATGTAGAATAGGGATTTATGTGCAACACCGACCAAAATCATCATTTAGTTTGACAGGGTATCTGACTGAAAGTGAAAATTATGATTTGTTAAAGAAATTATTTGGTTAATTTTGGAGAAAAATTTATGACATTTAAAAATTACTCTGGATTCAAATTCTTGAAAAAGCATTTTTGTATATTCTAGAAAACAGCAACACATGTTAGTTGCTCTCTCCCCTCCCCCATATCCTGATGATTTATGTAGGGGTGAGATATTAAAAGCTGTTATTTAAAATCAAGCTGGTGTGGTATTAGAATATTTATATTGTACCGGTTTTAGACTAAGGGGTAAGTAAAATTTTCCAATATTTTGGAAAATGGGCATATTTAAGAGTATAGTTAATGAGGCATGTTGTGGGACAGGTGCTTTACTATTTTTAATTAATTATCCTGTTTAACCCAGAAGCTGCCTTATTTTGAATTTTTGTAGTATGTTGTATTATTTCTGAGGAAAGACAAGTACCAAAGGTTAAAGGGGAAGAGTAGCATTGATGAACTTTTGGGTTGTGTTAACTAAATTGTTTATTTCCGGAATGTCCAGTATAATATTCTGTAGAAAGTTAGTTTTGATAGTATTGGAAAAAAATATTAGCTGTTCATTATTATCTGTGATGTACCGTTTCATCTTTTAATTAATTTCAGGTCATTTCTTCCATAAATTATTAAACGGTTAACATTTTATTCTTAATATAATCTCTTTTCGACTCCACTGTTTTAAAAAGGATATGCTGGTTGTAAAGAAATTGAACATTATTTTCTATTCATATAGTGGATGTGGAAAAATGAATTTGGTTAAAATCATTAAGAATAGATTTAATGATTAAAACGCCTTAAAGAAGTCTTTATTGTAACGTTTGAAAAGTATTATTTTTCAGTATAAATGAATTATTTGAAAATGGCTTCTTTTTTTTATACCATACTGTTTTCAACATTTGATTACCAATAACAAATAAAATTTAGTTATTCCAAAGAGAAAGGCTACCGTGCAGTAAAAGATTTTGAAACAGTATTGAAGCATAAATAGAGAATGTTAGATAATTCACAATTGCAGTGTTCAGTGATTCTAAATTTTGATCCTCTATCATTACCCCTTTTTTGTTCAGAAGCATTTTAAATTGTAATTGAATCATAAAACTGTGTTGAAAAATTTGAATTTTAAAATCGATGGATAAATGTAAAAAATTCAAGCTTTTGAACATGCTCTTGCTCTTGATCAATATGATCATTCATTCTGTTAAGAAATAAAAGTTTTCAAAGCTTTCCTTTGCTCTTTCAAATTAAAAAAGTAACTGCTGTTGCTGACTTTCAGCACCGGACGAGACATATATAATGCAATTTAAAGGAGTGAAATTAGGAGGCGATAGACATCAAATTGAATCTTTTCTCAGAAGTATGACGTTTAGCTATGAGTATTACAGTTATACCAGGACTTTAAAAATCTGAACTTGAAATTCTAACTAAATATTCAGGTAAACGAGTATTTTGCCTCGAAATCCGAACACCAATATGCAACGTTTTTTTTTTTATTATTATTATTATTCCCTGGGTGCTTTGTCCTGTTTGGTCCCGGATATCCGGTCTAAACTTGTGAACATTAGTTTCAACACTTTTGCCAAAAAGTTAAAAATTAAGGTTATTGATTTTATAAAAAAGGAAAAAATTTAAGAGTATTATATAGGTTTTGAACTTTATAAGATGAAGAACTAAGTATATGAAAAAGACTGAGTGTGAAAGTTTCGCCAACCAGATCGGAATTGCAGCATTTCTGTTACCGATTGGGTATTCCAAACGAGAAGCAGAGATCTGCAGCCTAGTACGACACGCGATTGTAGTCCGCCTTCTTAAAGATACTAGGTGGTTGGTGGAGCTTCAAGCCAGTAATGGCAAAATAGAAGAGTAAAAACTAGTGTATTTGATGAAATAAAAGAACGGTCTTTGCTGATTTTTCAAGCCTCAGCTTTGTTGTTCAGTTCATTTTCGAAAAATATAGTGATAGCATACTTACATCATCAAATTTTGACATTTGAAAGGCAAAGAAAGCATACACTAGAAACAGAATTGCATGGTATTAGTACCCCCCGGATATCTTAGCGATCTTTATTTTCAATCCTTCATGCCAAAAAATTTGTATTTTTCTTTGAAACGCCTAGATCACAGTTACGCATTGTTAGCGCAGCATTGCCACATCTGGCTCTTGCATCATTAAACTTTACCGTCACTCACTGCATGATGTTAACATGACAAGTGACTTATCTTACAAGCAATAACTCCCCGAGGGACCTTAGTGATCTTTTTCTTTCCCATGGGGTTTACTGTCTTTGGTAAACACGGGTGACGCACTCCCGGGATACCCTAGCGATCCTTCTCTATTTTCGACCCTCCTTCTTGTCAACCATTTTTACCTTTTTTTCAACTTCACGTCTAGACCACAGTTTAATCTTGTTTGGCGCAGCATAGCCATATCTGGCTCTTGCGCCAATAAACTTTACATTCATTCATACAAGCAATAACTTCCTTTAACGGATTCTACGTGTGCCATCTTCGTATTCGAAATTCGATGTCTCGTGCGCCATCTTTATATTTTTATTCGAATACTTGGTAATATTCCTCCGTAAATTCCAATGTACTTGGTACTAATTTCATTTTGAAAATTTAAGTTCAGGGAACGGATTAATCCATTTTCTGTTATTAAAAAAAGTCTTGGAACTGGTTCGGGTTTTTTGTAACTAAGGTTCAAATTCCGAGGTATCACTGTATTTTGTTTTGGAAAGGAGGGGGACGATCTTTGTTCCCAAGAAAGTGCAGTGTAAACACGTCAGAACTTGCGGCCCAACCAAAATATTGCATGAACAAAAATTTGCTGATAATATCGTAACTTTATTTTTAACATTTCTGATTAGGCTTACTTACTGATAATTATCACAACATTCATAAACTAACTATTGATAGCCGTGTTGAATCGAAATGCCATTTCTCCCATCAATAGAAGGGAATATTTTAGCAACCGATAGTAAAATGATACCTACCACGCCATTAGTCTTCAATTGTTTTGCTTGGTTTACTCAACATTAAACATTCCACTTTCAAAGAATAAGAAAAATAAGTTTATTAATTTGGGAATTTATTCTGTGTCTGGTACATTAAGGTTCAAGAAAATATTAACTTTTGTCTCAAATATTTATTATTTTTTATTAGCGATTACTTATCTACTTAAACCTCTTTTATTCCTTACGTATTTATCAAAGCTGGGTAGAAGTACAACTTAACAAAAAAAATGTTGACGAACATCGGTACTCCCAAGGTAATTGGGAATTATTGTATTTTAGTTATTACATAAAAGATAAAATTATCTGCCTGATACTTAAGAATGCTAGTATTGTTCTGAAGTTGTATATAGCAAATCCTCACTAAGAACAGCATTAGTATCAATAATACAAATCACAATCAACAGTACACCTACTACGAAGTATATTAAAAGAGAAAAAAAAATAATACACCTATCCTCAAGCTGACTTTTAAATATCATACTTTAGTTTCTTAAAAGGGCGTCCCGCAGAACTTGTTTGAAATTGACCCGTGTCTAGAAATAAGTTTTACATCCCTAATGTAGAAGTTCCTACGTCAAAGGTAAGATATCGTTGTCGAGCAACATTTTCGTTCTATGTAAGCATGTTTTTTGAGACTATATATTCTTCAACAACAGATCTGCTTCGATATGTACCGTTCGTAAAATACTGAAAAAGTGTAAAGGTACATTGATAAAAATCCTACGCAGAGAAAATCCAAGGGATCTAGTAATGATCGGATGCAAGTGTTTAAGTATGATATTTAAAAAGTCAACTTGAGGGGGAAAGGATTTGAGAAAAACGCTTTAAGAGAATTGGGCACTGGTGATATTGACCTGTCTCTGATGTCCTGATTCTTCAGCTTTTCGAACAATAAGGGACTCATAATAATCCAGCACACTAGATAATTCTCTTTCCCTCTTAGTTCAAATTATTCAAGGTTAGGATAAATCTAAATAATTCCGATATCTATTCATATTCCAGAGATATGCTCTATCAAGCCAGTATGGTTCCGTTTGAAATTTCAGTTGGTATGTAGTCACAATATCCTTTATTTGTAGCATACACGCCAACCAATGAAGTATCTGTTTGACTTCGCTCCTAATTATATTGAAGCACAAGTTGATGTGAAGTTTATCAAAGATTACATTACTGAGATATTTGACTCGCCTTTTGCGTATTTCAGAACATTTTGTTCTGTTTATATGAACCAGCTTCATTGTATCGGCCTATTTTTACTAAATCAAATGCTTTGTTCAAAATTTTCATTTTTCAACACACACATGTTCTGGCAGAGATCATTGCTATAAAAATAAAAATTTGTAATATTTAAAATAAAATTTCCATTAAAACGTTTTAGTGGGCTGATTAAACTCTTATAAAATTGAAGAATACCTTTTATCTTTTGATAAAGTACCTTAAAATTTATACGTAAATATTAAACTTGAAAAGGTGGCCAACTGCAAAAGTTATTTAATGGTCGCTGTAGCCTAGTGATCATGGTCGCGGCTGACGGTTTTCATCAAGTCAGGGTTCTGGCCATGATGCATCGAACGACCCACCCGCTATATAGTAAGGCTGGTACACGTTAAATCTGTCGAGGTTCCAAGTCTTCCCGTTGGCGTAGTGCGAAAGTTTGGAGAGGAAGGTGCCAACTCAAGTGTCGTCCTGGTCACTTGATCGAGGCTTAAAATTACGAGGTCCGTTGTCAATAATTTCCGTGTTGCTTCTCAGGGAAACATTAATAAAAACAAACCCACTCAGCAGTTATTTAAATCAACTGTGAAGGCATCATTTTAACTTCGTTCTCTCAAAACATAAGGGATTTTCTTAACTTAGTGTCGTTCCCGACGTTCATAGAGAAGAAAATGCATTTAATAATTTTAATATTTTATTTAAATAAATTATAAACAGCTTTTATAAAAGTTTCTGTTTTAAAAATATTTGCTGCTTCATCAGAAAAAAATTATAAGCAGAACTGAATTATGTATAAATGTTCCATTTTTAGGAGATATATTCATTCAAATTATTCGTCCTTCCAAAATTGCTTCAAGGTGATCTTATAATCGTTTCGCAATCGAGAGTAGAACGAGTTATCTGCTGCATTAGTATTTGAAATGAGAAATTCCTTTTGGAGTAAGCTGACCTGTCGGTTGACCAACTCAGTTTGAGAAATTGTCAAAGTGATATATCTGCGAATGACAGACATCGTTATAGTCGATTTTTAAGATTCGCTGCTACCCATTTATGAGAGTCGTAATTTTCAAGTCCTAATTCATTCAAAGACCACTGTACAAATATGGAGATAGCTGCTCGTCGAATCGGATCCTCGTTCGATGTTATTTGGAATGTTAGAGAGTGAGTGCCAGCTCTGGTTTCGTCCTCGTCATCCAACTATGCGATGAATTTTAAGAGTTCATCATTTATATTCCTATTTACTATCAGTTTGGTTTGGAATTATTAACGTCGCTCTAGAAGCAACACGAGGGCTATTGGCGATTATTTACTTTCAGAGTGACATTCACATAAACCAGTGGTTAGTCACACCCACTTTTAAAATTATGTGAATGACCTCTTCCCCCCTCTCCCCAACAATAAGCATGCATAAAAAAATATGTTGTTTAATTTCTAATCTAATTTGAAAATTAAAATAAAAAAAACTAAATTAAAATTTATTTAATAAAACCTTATTTTGGTAAAATGAAGTACTCACGCAATTACCTTTGTTACTCAAGTTCAAACATTTAAACATGGGTAAAAAATAATTTTATCTTAAAATATGAGAAAAGTAACTCTTCTTTTATAATAGTTATAGAAATAAATCCCAGCCTTAATCGGATAGAACAATAAAAGGGAATATTGTAATGTTCTTGGGCCACATATACTTATGATGAAACATGAACAACTGGCTATACTAGAAAATCGTTTTCTCACTATTCACAGCTGCATCGCCTGTGTGACGCAAGACTTTACATTTGCGGTCATATTTTGATTCTGAAATATGCTGAATTTTCATTGTGACGCCATCATAATAATACGCTTAATAGTATTTTTTCAATATCCAGGGTGTTTCGAAACCTGCGAGCAAAAATTTGAGGGCTGATAGAAAACATCTTAACAGCAATTTTCACGATGCAATGCACAGACTGAGAGTAAGCGGTGAACCACTAGATGGCGCTGTAGTGGAAAGTATAAAGCGCAAATTTTCTTACACATCGTCATTTCTACCGTGGATTTTAGGAGGCAGGGAGGAACTGATGCTCCACTTAATTCATAATTTTATGTCCCGGTGGATTACCAATACGAGAGGAGACGGTACTCATTAATATCTCTTCTGTTTATTTATGCCTCTTGTTGATGATTTACGGTTCTAGTACATAATATTGAAAAAATTTTATTGATACAAAAAATAAATTTATGTGAGGATGGACGTGGTTCCTAAATTTTGATAGGCACTCATTGCTCATCTCTGCTACACTAAAATCCTGATACCACATTTTATTCTATCCATCATACCGTATTTTCGCTACTGCGTTGGTATGATACCTGGTGCATAGATCATCGTTTGTGTTATCTGTTTTTCTTGATTGCTGCTACTTGTTTCTAAGGACTTTTATCTCCCGATTATTTGGGATTTTCTGTTCAGAATCAGGCCTCATTCCACGAACGTGATTTTCCCCCTAATGACCGGTGCTTGTACCTCTTGATTTTGACATGGATTTGAACCTGGACAACTAACTCCTCACTGGATGAAATGGAGCTAAAATTGAGCTGCTTCCTTTATTCACTCCCTAAACCTGGATGCTATTACAGTAAAATTAGAATGTGCTAAATTCCCTTCTAACGTATTTCCTATAGACTTGCTGATAACTGGAAAAATAAATGGATTTCCCAGGGTACAATTTTCTGACCCCAAAGGCAAAGATGAACTGATTAAAATGATCCTAAAATTAGAGAAAGATGCGCTATCTTAAATTCCAATAGCTTAAATCACAAGAAATTTCATTAGGAAGGACCACAGCTCTACAATAAATCATAATGAATTTCAACTTGTGACTAAAAATTCCAAAAGACATCAAATTAAGGACTCTCAAAGCGCCAAATGGCAAAAAATTGCTACAAGTAACTAATTCGATGCTTTCTCGGAGGATAAGTCCGTATAAATGCAAACTTCCCACCAAAACCTTATAACAACGCTACATCAAACTCTAATTCACGTCAAAATCGGGTGCTAACTTTATCCTCGACAATCCAATTAACTCAGCCGTTCAAAGTACTTGTGGCGTTATGGTTATTTGGTTGTGTTGAAGGAAAAATTTGTGATATTTAGATAACTATTTTTATTACGATTAATTTAAAATACTAAAGTTAATATTTACATAATAAAGTGCGACAAGCACTTCCACTTTCCATGCATTTTGGGGTGCATGTCGCATGCTAAAAAAGTATTGGAATTTCCTTGGACACGACGTTCCAGTAGAACGTTTTGTAGAGCTCTGTATGTCTCTTCTGTTTGGAAATTTAGGTCTAATGGAATTGGCCATGCCTCTTCCAAAACCATGGAACATATTCCTATGTTGTGGTTAGATAACTGAAAGTGATAAAACAGTTATTGGTCCTGAACACTCCAACAGGAGCAGGAATTTACACTTGTTAAACTAGACACCTGATGTGTAGGTGTTCTCGGTTCCCAGGAGAATCGGACTCTATTAGGTTAAAGTTCACGAGAAACGGAAATGTTGTTTTCCCTTTCTCACAAGTTCAGATATCTTTAATGAGGATCTTGTATGGATGTAAGGGGGACCTCTAACGAACTTGCTAAGTGTGGTTGCCTCAAACTCTAACAACTTACAGGAATAAGCTGACAGCCCGCTTAGCCGGAAACAGCTTTAAAATCTTCCTGTCTATTTCAGTAACATATCATCAAATTAACAGTATCTTTAAAAAAAGCCAACAGGGTTTCACCTATCAATTACCAAAAGAACAAATTGCTGTGCATTGTCATTAGAGGCATGCAAACAAATATGCCTCCTACTGAAATTATTATGGAACTTCACAATTTTAACACTCATGCACAAGAGTGCTGCAATCTGAAAAGCCAAAAAACAGGGTCTCAGAAAAAATAATCATTTTTTCTTCTATACTTACCCAAATTTAAAAAACAATAAGAAAATTTACAATCTAGAATAACCCTGCAATATGAAAATTAAAATAGAGCCACTCTGCAAGAAACTGGGTGAAGCTCAATGCTTTCGCTGCCAAGGTTTTTACCACAATTAACGTTTCTGTACTCGACACCCCAAGTTTGTGAAGTGTGGAGTTTGAAGCACACCTTACAAAAGATTACCAAAAACCAATAAAAGCGCTTCTGCAAAATGCTGCTGCCTCGCCGACGATCATCCTGCTAACTTTATCGGATGCCTTAAAAATCCATTCAATAAACCACCAGCTCCTCCAAAAATAAACCCATAGGAAGAAAGAAAAAGGAAATTAACAGTCCTCAAACAAATACACCAGCTTGAAATTCAAGAAATGCAGACTACAACAAAATGATTTTCCTCCACTTCAGGCCCAAGCGTCCCATACAGGCGCACTTCCATTTGCTCCTACAGTCGGTCGAAAAAATATTGAGCACCATGACCGTTTCAAAAAATGATTGGAAACACCATGACCCTTTCCAAAACACGTGTTTTCATCCCAATGGGATGCCAACCCTTGCATTTCTCTCCCTTTCTGCTCCACTTTACCTTTTATCCCCATTTATTCTTCCTTCAAACTATGTGGACTTTTAAAACTACTTTTCTCCTTTTAAGCTCCTATTTACGACATTTACTGTACATGTTTCATGTTTGAAGCTCAAAATTTCATGTTTGAAACACTGCACGAAAATATGAAAAAGTATAAGTATTATTGCAGTACAATAAAGTTTTCGGCTCAAATTTTTTTTTTTCACAGGGCGAGTGAGTATTCCAACCGAGATGGGAGGTTTGAATCAACATTATTACACAGGTAAAAGAAACAAAAAAGTTTTATTGCACACAACCTTGCACAATCCAATGGGTTTCACAAATTTTGAAAAGAATACATTTCAATTTTGGCACAATGTATGTAGAAGTTTTTCATTTCATTTAAGTCCATTTTAATAGTCCATTTGACCCAGTTTGCGTTGCAATTCCTTGTTCATCTGCTCGATACGCTGCATGTACCGGGCGAATCGGTAGGCCTTCACCAAGCAGCACTCGGAGGTGTTTCTCTCCACATGCACATCATCGTGATGATAGCTGGGTAAGTCGGTACCACACAATTCTATGTACCTGGGCAGGTGATCCACTGACACTACCGGTATTCCTAATGAGACAAAGGGGTGCTTTTGTTCGGTGCCCTTGACCAGCACCTTCCCTCCGTCTCCTTGGTCCAGGTGAGCGTACAGTCCCCGCAAGCTAAACGACACCCACTAGAGGGGCATACTCCTCGGGATGTCCAGCAGCAGATGAAGGTGCTGATGTATATACCGGTGGGTGTACCAGTCCTTGGAACTCATCAGCAGGTGGGAGTGGTCCACGGTCAAGTCGATCGCTTTGGGGTTGGAACCATTCTCGGGGATGCAGACCAAGGCAACCTCAATCTTCACGGGTCGCCGACAGTACTGGAATACATTGGCATGAGCAAAGTAGAGACTGCGAGGCATATCTGAGTGAAAATCAGAATGACTGGCTGCAGCAAGTGACTTGCCTTTTATACTCACACAATCAATATGATAACGGATCCTGTCGCTGGTGGAAGACTTTCATAGCTGAGGAAACACAGCAGCATTCGAATGATTTTATTGAGTGCAAGCCTGGGCAGGCGTTTTACTCATTTCAATTATATCTTTTTTTAAAAAAAGAACATTAGGAAAAAAGTAAACTAGCAGTTTACAATACGCATGGGTGCTTAGTTTTATATGATACGAATTAAGGAAAAATAAAATAAAAAAAGTGGTAGTAGTAACAGAAGGTAAAAGGAGTAAATGAAAAAAAAAGAGTAAATTAATTTTTATATATAATTTGTATAAAAAAAAATTTAAATTTTTTTTTTTTGTTTCATTTGAATTTTTTAATTATTTTTATTTCTTTACTTTAATTGCAACAAAACCCTGCAAGAGCTGGATTTGGAGCATTTTTTATAATTTTTTCCCCTCTTAAGAAATAAAAACAAAAAATAAAAGCAAGGAAGCTTAAGGATAGTAGGAAAGGAAGAAAATGAAAAAGAAAATTCTGGATCTAATGAAAGGAACGCGAGACAAAACAGAAATTTCGATTCGTTTGGAAGAGATGGCTTTGCCCGATGAAACGCTGGTTTCCTATTGGGTGGTTGATCAGGAATGGAAGGGTGCTATTGGTTAAGTTGGATGGAAGGTAAAAGTGGTGTGTTTGATGTAGTAAGAAGTGAGGGTATTGATTTAAAATAAAATTAAATGGTATTGGGGGGGTTGGGGTAGAGGTTGAAATAATTTTGGCAAGATTCGTAGGGAAATGGGTGGAAGCCGCAGTTACGAGTGAAAATTTTTTGTGCTTGGATGAGGGTGTTGTTGTGAAAGTGTATTGCGTTAAAGAAGCGTCGTGCAAGATATGCAATATGCGTTTTGATTGGGGGAATTTTAAGATCCTTGTGAATAACGGAATTTCTTACAAAACAGGGAGCATTGACTATGATTCTGAGGAGTTTATTTTGAAGAATTTGGAGTTTTTTGATATGTGTTTTAGCGGCGTGTCCCCAAACTGAGGTGGCATAAAGAATGATAGGTCTGATGATTTGTTTACAGATAAATGTTTTATTTTTAAGTGAAAGGCTTGAGCGACGACCAAATAAGGGTAAGCAGTTGTGAATTTTGTCCCAGCATTTTTCTTTAATGTTGTTAATGTGGGATATGAAAGCGAGTTTTGTATCGAGGGTGACACTTAGGCACTTAACTTCGTTGCTCCATTTTATATTATTATAGAAAAGTTTTAATTGTTTGGTTGGAGAGGGGTGTTGTACCTTTGCTGAAGACCACGGCTTTAGTTTTTGAGGTATTAACTGCAATACGCCAGACGGTGAGCAATTTTTGTATTTTATTGAGGTGAATTTGTAGTTTTTTGTGAGCTGTATTAGTGTTATTGGATTGGACGAGGATGGCAGCTTCGTCGGCGAAAAGACAGAGACTGGAAAAATTTGTTTGCGGGAAATCAAACGTGTGGAGGGAGTAGAGGGAGGTTGAGAGGACTGAACCCTGAGGACAGCCTGCAGAAATTTTGCCTATTTGAAATAAAGCCCGATTAATTTTAACTTGAAATGATCTGTTTTTGAGGAAAGAATTAATGATTAAAAGAAGGTAAGGGGGGAAGTTGAGGTGGATTAATTTGGAAATAAGACCATTGTGCCAGAGACGATCAAAGCCCTCTAGAATGTCGAGGAAAATTCCTAAAGCGATTTGCTTATGGTAGAAGCCCTCAGTGATCAAATTGACCAATCGAAGGAGTTGATGTACAGTGCTGTGTTTATGTCTGAAATCAAATTGGGCATCAGGTAAAATGATACTCTGCAGGGTAAAATCGAGGATCCTAGTAAGTAAAACTTTTTCAAAAATATTTGAAATAGTGTTGAGAACGCTGATTGGGTGGTAGTCGTTAGGGAGGGCGTGGTTAACCTTTAGAATTCGGCAGATTCTAAGTTAAAATATCCCTTCCACTCGGCGCTTTTAGGCTTGAGGCAAAATTTTCTTTCCCCCGCTCGGAACACTGGGAAGCTCAAATTCGCTGGGTGTGGTATTGTTGGTTCATCTTGTTACAAAGGAGAGATAGTAAGGGTTGCAGTTTTTGAATCAGTAATCATTCACGAGAAAGAAAGATCCTTAATATTTGGCGCCTTATCTTATAAGAATTTTTTTTTCTGATTTCCTGGTTCCCATTATTAATTTAATGACTTGTAAACTTTCAAATACATATTTTGATTTTATGAGAATTGAAAATTTTTAAATATAGGCACATGTCTCTTTTTAAGAAAATTCCAAAGTTTAAAAATGTGTTTTCTAGATTTTGGTGTACAACATTTACGAAGAACTAATAAAGTAGAATTGATATGATTGACATGTTGACTAGAAAACATGTAAAAGTAAAAATTATTTTATTATTTTACATATTACTTTTATTTGCTCCATATTGTTAAGGAAATTGTTAAAAATAATTTATTCTGAAATAAGATTTTATTGTATCATTTGCTTAAGTATCAGATGTATTGATGAAGAATTTGGAGCAATATAGACTAATATCCCTTAAGTATGAGAAAAATATTACGAAAATATTAATAAGGCATTGTATAATAGTTATTTGTCTGTTAAATTAACATTAGAATTTTTAAAAATTTATTCTATTTTTGTGAAATGTTTTCATGTTCCTTGATAGTTTTAAATTTTGAAAAAATTATCATAACTTAAAGTCGAGTATTATGTAAATTAAAGTTTTCAAAAAAAGAAAGAAAGAAAGCGAGAGCTATACCATATCACTAAAATATTTTCTAGAAGCAAGTACGTTCAAACAATATTAAATTAAAAGTTTCTGTAATCACATGACTATACTCTCTGAGAGTACGATAGTTCAATCATAAGCTCCTTGTAATAATTATATATATATACACACTATGTTCTCATTATTGCAACTTACACATTTAACTACCATATTGAAACCATGTAATTAAAAATAATGCGTCATGTTTTCAAAATTGTTCGACGAAATATGTAAAAGAAGGAAAAACTTTAAGAACAATATGATTTTACTTTTCATATTTACGCCCTTTTAATGCACAAAAAAAATCAATGTACACCGAATATTTTGTAATCAATTTTATTTGATTTTATAGTAACATCGCATTGCAAAGCAATAGGAAGGCAAATGGTGATGGACTTCGTAAATTTCAACCTCGGTCAAGCAATGGGGCAGCACCCACTCACTAAACTTCCACACCACACCACACTACATAATGACTTAAAATCTCGACAAATTTCACAGCCGGTTTTCAATTGAACGGGACTCGAACTCATGACTCAACCCTGGCTAAGGGTTTGGGAAATCAATACTTGGCTACCTTTTGTGTTTAAATGTTATCAAGTGAAATTTAAAAAATAATTGTCAGCTTAATTGAATACGTTTCAAAGCTACTGAGTAAATCTTAAGTACAACAAGTAAAAGAAAAACTTTCAATTCATTCATATATTTCAATGAAAATAATATGTAACAGTTTTTTTAATATCAAATCTTCTTATAAATCTTTAATCTTAAAGGAAAAAAATGTATTAATTTTTTCTTTTTTTTTTTTAGTTTTTTTAATATTTATTATCGTTTCCGAGCCTTCTACCTCTTTCCATGAAAATGAGTTATCTACTGTCTCAAAATTAGTTGATACATCTAAATCAATCTCGTTATCTTCAAAAATACTGTTTTCTAATTCATCTCCCAAATCTGAATCACTATCATCAAAATTTTCTTCACCTAAATCTCTTATTAAATTCTTAATCTCTATTTCTGTGAGAAATTTTCGAGGCATTTTAAAAAACCGAAGAAAAAAAAAGAGAAAAGAAATATCTAGCGTTCATAGACAACGTTAATTCATTGAATAAAGTATTCTTTCGAAACTGGTTGTTCCTAAATGTCGCCAATGATAAGGAATTTGTGAACAACTGATAACGTTGGCGAAAAATGTCCCCACCCAATAGCGGACAATAGAAGCAAAATCGTAAAAAAGGACAAGGAAAGTCGTAAAAGGGTGTGCTGAAAAAAAGGGGGGAAAGAACTCTCTCTAGATAGCTTGGTACAACAGTAGTACCGGAGCCGAAGCGAGAGCAAAAAAAAATTTTGGTACGGCATATGTACCGCCGAGTTCTACAGGTTAAGGCCTGGTTTGGGAAATAGAAGGATTACGGCGTGTTTTCATTGGTCAAGAAAATAGGAGTGAACGAGGCATTTATTGAAGATTTTTGTGAGATGTGTGATGGTGTTTAATGGAAGTGATTTGAATGCTTTATTGGGAATGCCATCTTGGCCAGGGGCTTTTCTATTTTTGAGTTGTTTAATTATGTTGATGATTTCGTTGGGGCAGGTGAGGAGTGGGGAAAAGGTGACATTACTGTGCGCTGTGAAAATACTGTAACGATTAACGATTGTTTCAATATTTTCAATGTGTATGTTATCGTATGGGAATGCATTTTCTTGGAATGAAGATTATAATGACAGAGCAAACAAATCAGCTTTGTCTTTGTTTGAATAAACCATACCGTTACTGCCACTCGGGGGGGGGGATTAGGTTGAGATTTTTTGGAGAGTTTTTTGTTCATTTCGAATAGACTATTATCATCAGTATTAAGTTCTTTTAATAAATTTTCCAATTTTTCATTTTTAAATTTATAAATTTCATTTTTGATTTTTCGTTGAAGGCGGCTTAGCTCTTGTTTGAATGGGGGATATCTAAAATTTTGCCAAAGTTTGCGTTGTCTGTTTTTTTGTTTAATGAGATTAACAATGTAGGGTGAAAGTCTAAGGTGGGGGTATTGATTAATTTAGTGGTGCTAGCTGTTTTAATTGCATCCTGCATTTTTTGAGTAATATTTTGAATACTGCTATTAATGTCAGGTATGTTATTAATGCAGGGATTCCCGGGAAGCAGTTCGGTAATGGTTTTTTATTTTATTTTGGAAAGAACTTCCAGGATTTTTAAATTCATGTTTTGATAAAAGGGAATGCAATACCGGAGCTTATGAGACAATTAATTTAAGTGATTATATGTATCACATGTTACTATTGGTAAACACTAAATCGCCTGCTTTGATGGAAGCTAGAAAACAAAAGTTTAGCTCAAAATATCTGTTTTGTAAGGACGAAAATCTGAAAAAAAAATTACGTTGCGTAAATTCTGTAAAAGATAGAAGAGATGAACATTTTTTTTCTTTCTGAAAAAATCATACGATTAATAGCTATATGATGCCAGAATTCTTTTCGACGGAAAAGAGTTTACCTTTATTCAGTCAATTAATATTTGGATGAATAACTGTTACACTAAAATTAAAAGCTATATTTTAATTTACGACACACCTTTCTTTTAAAAGGAAGGAATGGCCTCAAAATAGCTATTGAATTAAATTAAAAGTAATAAGAAGTTCCATAATTAAGTAGAAAAATTAAGTTTTCAGAAATAAAATTCATATTCACGTATTCTAAATAGTGATGCGATCAATTCAAACAGTGGAAGAGTTAGTAAAAATATATGAGAAAGCAAAAGTGGATATCGAAATAGCGAAAATACTTGCGAAAGATAAGGACACTAGTCCAGAAATTAGCAGTCAAGTTTCTTTATCTTTAGATTTTTTAGTTAAAAGCATTCGTACACTTAACAGTAAGAATTCTCAATAAACCAGAAGTTTTTTTTTAAAAAAAAATCTTTAAAACGTGCATTTGGAGCTAAAAGTGTTCCAGATAAATATGAGCCCGAGATTTCACTAAATTTGCTGTCAGAAAAAGCTACAAATATTATTACCTAACTTAAAGAGGATGATCTCACGTGAAAAAAAAAATTAAAGCCTTTAATATTTCAAAAGTTTGAGCCTACTCCCCATGCATGTTTAGAGAATTAAAAAAAAAATGCTTCACAATTGTGAATCATATGTACAATTTACGAATTGATTATTTACAAAGTGGGAGTACTTTTTAAAAACTGAGAGACGTTTCAAATATTTAATTATTAAAAGAATTAATAGTTTCGGATAAATTGTTCAGTACATTAGATTAAAGAGACCACTTCGTATAAAAGTATTCGTCAAAAAAATAAATGGTGTTCGATTCCATAACACTGCCGACAGAAAGAAATAATTTATTTCATTCATCTCGTGGCAAAACATAAAATGAGTGTTAATTTGTACCGAAAAAATAATAATAATAGAGGCATGACTAGAAATTTTTTTTCAGATGTTAAGCATTCAAAATGTGTCTTGTGTAAATCTGAAAGCCACTGTTTAAGTAAATGTCCACAAATATAACCAATTACCTGTAAAGAAAAGAATAAGTTAAAAATAATTCCCTTTGTTTTAATTTCTTGGCTTTCAATAAAGTTATGTTTTGCAAATCAAAAATCCTTTGTCGATCCTGCCTCAAGAAACATCATTTTTCGTCGTGTTTTTCTCAAAATCAAAATTTTGTCTCAACTAGAGAATCTTCCGAGAGAACAGAAAGAGTTCGTTGTCCCCTTAAATGGTGAACTTTCTCCTATGACCCTGTTTCAAAACAATAAATAACGGAGGGCTGAATTTACGACAGGAAAAGGGATCTTTGAGAGTAGGGGAAGTTGCTTACGATGTTATGTAGTCAAGTACACTCATCAGAAATAATCAACTCCTGCACAGACCACGAAAAATTCTACTTGATTATATATTTCAAACGGCATCGTCACACCGTTCTACATGCTCTACCACGTTTTTCCACTTCAATTTGACAACCTTCAACCACAGTCAATAGGAGCCTACACAGCAGCCAATAGGAACGCTCCCTCTCATCACCCAAGACTTAACATCAGTTTTCTCTAAACCAGACTAGAGGAATATGACAGGATACTTCTACTAACGCAACTAATATTATCCTCACACTACAGTAATAGTACTGTAGGGATCTTAGCATATTAATATAAATTTTAAAATCTTTAAAATTTTCTTAAAATTTTTTTAAATCCTAGATAAATTTGAGCTTTCATTTGGAATCAATTTTCTCTCACCAACAGCTCACTGTCTAAATCCTAATTTTCCATTTTACTCCCAAAATGGATTATTCTGAACTTAAAAATTCATAATTTAAATTTAATTTTAAATTATTATTATTAAAGATTCATAATTATTTCATAGTATTTATTTTTAACTTTTAATTTTGTATTAATATTAATAATCAAGCATTGCTCGTTTTAACTCACTCATACTGGCAATTCATTATTTTTCAATTTTAAATTTTAACTTCTGGGCAAGTTGAAAACCAAAGTTCTGTCTCACCTCCAAATAAATAATTAAAACTGGGGATTAAAGCCCGTGAGGGTTATGCACCCCAATATCAATTCACGTGACTATGTAGTCAAGTTACAGCGATCTGTTTCCTGAGACGCTTTCGGAAACTGTTCTCGATGGTAGTTCAGCGAGTAATTTTATTTCGCAATAGTGTATGAATAGACTAAAATTAAAAAGAAAAAAAAAAAAAAAAAAACATTTTAGTTTTCGGACTGAATAACTCGGGGTTAATGATTAAGTCGTGGGTAAATGCAACGATCACAAATAGAGAAAGGAATTACGAGACAAATACAAATTTTTTCGTGGTGCCGCGAATTGCAGATGTTATTCCTTCTCAATCCTTTAATGCTTGTTTAGATAATTTAAATAGTGAAAAAATTGGCTGGTGAAACTTTTAATATTTCGGGAGTATTGATCTATTGCAGGAGAATTTTTTTATGAAATTCTTATATCAGGACAAATAAAGCTTTTGAATACAAAATTAATTCTTCAAAATACAGTGTTTGGCTTTATTGTGAGTGGGAGTATACCGGTTTTTAATCAAAGTAAGCCCCATTGCGGATTGATTAAAGATATTATTGGTACAGAAAAGACGATGAGAAAATTTTGGTAAATCGAAAATATAGATTCCGAGACAGTAAAAAATAAAGAGAATAATTTGTGAGGAACATTTTAAAAAAACACATTATAGAGAGAATATCGGAAAATATACAGTTTCTATGCCATTTAAAAAGGATCCTATTTGCTAAGGCCAGTCAAGAGATATTGGTCTTAAGAAATTGAACTGGTTGTAGAATATGTTTATAAGCAAGAGTCTATCTATATAAAACTGCAAAGAGACTTTTTAAGAGAATATAAAGAATTAGGTCACATGAGAGAAGTTAATGATCTTCATGAATGCGGTATATACTTCATGCATGATCTCGGTGTGTATCGTCCTGATAAAAATACGAGTAAATTTAGAGTCCTTTTTAGTGCTTCTAGTCTAACTACCAACGGACATTCTTTAAATCTCTACAGTACAGAGGAGGATATGCTCAAGACGATATTTTTCCTATTATGGTGCGCTTCAGAAAACACATTTTTGCGTTCATTGCAGATGGGGGGGGGAAATGTTTAGGATGATTTGGATTCATCAAGATCAGCGCATTTTTTGGAAAGAAAAAATTGACGAGCCAATAAAAACTTTTTGAGTTGACAACTGTCTCCTATGGAACAATGATCGCGCCGTACTTGATTACTCGAACGCTAAAACAATTAACTAGCTTTAGATGAATCAGAGAATTTTCCATTAGGAGCGTCAGTTGTATTAAGAGATAACAACTGAATATGATGAATAGATGTAATATGATGATGTGCTTACCATTGCCTATACCTTAATTGAAACAGAGTTAATTATACAGAAATAGACTGGCTAAAGTAAATGGTAATTTAATTTAATTTTATTAAATAATCATACTTTCGATAAAACTCAAACTATTTGCTGATTTTCTAAAAGCATTTTATTTTAGCTTTTAAATGTCTTTTTGGCATGAAAAATATCTAACATTTGAAAATCTCGGAAAGCCTGATTACAAAACGCAATGTAAATATAGGGTTTAATTCATTTTTCTCAATTTGACAAATTATTTTCTACCAATCGTCTTAGAATGATTTCAAATTTGCTTCAGTAAGTGATAGTTTAACTTCCCTCTTTCATGAAAAGTGTGTATTACATTCGTATTTTCAATGTTAGAATAAAAGTAATTGATTTAATAGCACTTGATTTATTTTTATCTTCTTAACAATAAATTCTTCTCAATTAATACTTTAATCAGAATGTAAATTTTATTTTTGAATACGCAAGAAAATTCGGCTATTGATCTTGAGCCGCCTTAATTCAATTTTTCTCTCCTTTTAATCAAACATGTCATTTCTTTTATCAGACTTTGAAGTGTACGAATATTAAAAGAAGATACTTTTTACAAAGAAGAAAATGTATCACTAGGAGAACCTTATTTTCGAAATTATTCTAATTTCAAAATTTATCTTATTTTTAACAAGTAAGTATAGAAAGTATTAATAATATGCATTAATAAAAATATAAAAAAAATTAATGAAAGCTTTGATCAAATCTTTCAAATTTTGCGTAGCATTTTTTAAAGCCATTTGCAGCAATTCTGTAAGATGATGATTATTTAAATATTAGGAACATTTATGCTTCACGAACTTCATTGTGCAAAACAGCTTTTCTGCAATATGTTGCAAAAATTAAAAGTTTTTGGAACATTTTTCTGATTCATATTTTTCTAACGTTTTCATATCAGTGATTAATTTGAAATAAAAAAAAATAATATTTGATATCCTTTTAACTTTATACTCTATTTGTACCATTACAGTGTTAAAAATAACATCTGAAATCATCTACCGGATCTCCTATAACTTCCTCTTCGGCTTTTTCGGAATATGAAGTTTTTCGAATTTCGTTTTTCTGGAAAATGTTCTGAAATATTCAAATTACTTACTAGTACTGAGCTTCGTCTAAAAAAAATTTATATTTTTTTTCTTAAATTTTGGATCTTAGTTTAAATTTTGTTGATTAAATTAAAAGCCGAGCAAAGAACAATTGTTTTTGCCTGAAATAGTTTATTGATAGTGTTAATTTTGGACAATATTGCAAATCATATTAAACATAAAATAAATAACATTTCTTGCATTGAATCCAATTGACTTTTAGTTTCGTCATATTATCGTAACGTAAAATTCTTCTAGAACATTACAAATTTGTAATACAAATTACAAATCTCCAGTAATATCAGCTACTTCACAATAAACCCTAGAAATGACTCTTCTCTCATCAAAATTTACATTCCTAATATTGATTGTAGTTTCATATGGTGTTGAGATTTTTTCTAAAAAATCCAGGACCCATGTGGTGACCGGAATGTCAGAATAGTCCCACTGTAGCTCATACGTCGTAAGAGTCTACTAAAATGGGTACCCAGCGTCTGGGGTTATAGCCGGGCACCCTGCACCTGGAGATTATATCAGGTGACCTCAGAGACTTACCTTCTTTAGGTAAGTACGGGTATCGTGACTCCGAGGCACCCTAGTGATCTCTTTCTTTCCTATGGGGTTTACTGTCTTTGATAAACGCGGGTGACGCTCCCCAGGGTTACCCTAGCGATCCTTCTCTATTTTGGACCCTCCTTCTTGTCCACCAATTTTTGTCTTTTTAATTTTTTCACGCCTAGACCATAGTTACATCTTGTTTGGCGCATCATAGCCACATCTGACTCTTGCGCCAATAAACTTTACATTCACTAACACTCTAAGAAATCCAGTTTAAGTGGAGATCCCTGGAAGTTCCCCGAAGATTGTCGAAATTCAGAGACCTACAATAATAATATTTGCTATAAGATGTAATTTTCATCATACTGACAATGAAAAGAATATTGTCAAGTTTTCATCTAGTGTGAGTACATTATTTAGCTTATGCTGGAGGCCCGGTGCATAGCATCCGCAGCAACCCCAAGATGGCCGGCCATGGCGGACGCTCATTAATGATTTAATTTTAATAGTATTGACTGATTAATTGTTTTATTAACGCTGCAATAAGAAGCAACACGAAGGATATTGGCGATAGACCTCATTATTTTTGAGCCTCTGTCAAGTGACGAGGACGACACTTGAACTGGAGTGAGTGAGTGACTGTAGGGTTTAATGGCGCAAGAGCCAAAATAGGCTATTCTGCGCCAGACACTTGTTAAAATCGATTATAAAGTAATGGCCTTAAAAACACGAGACAAACACAAAAAGACACACAAAAGATAAAAAGTTAAAATTCAAATGTGTTGTAAAAGGCCAATATGTCGTAAAAAAGCAAATAAATTATGTTGGGGTGGTTTTCCCACCAAGTCGGATAGGTTTAAAACAGAGGAATGGATAAAAGTCCGGCGATGATGATCAAACACCGGACAGTCGATTAAAATGTGATGAATAGAGTAAGGGACACGGCAGGAAGGACACTCGGGAGCATCTTCTCCAAACAAAAGATGTTTGTGAGAAAATCGAGTATGTCCAATGCGAAGGCGAGTCAACCTGACATCTGCTCTTCGCATTGGAAAAACAAGCCATTCTCCAATGATCGGCTTCACCGAGTGTAATTTATTATTAGTCTGGAGACTCCAAGATTCCTGTCATGTCTAATGAATGAGCATTAAAATATGACGTCGAATGTCCTCAACTGGAACTACGAGCTGCTGAGGATGATTGACAATCCTTATTCCACCATGGTTTACTCATCTTCCTCTGTGAAGTTCTACTCTTCGGTATCTCTGCATCAGCAGCTTTCACGTTAGAGGCAGTGACATTGCGGACAGAGTCATCAACATCTCGATCTTGAACCATTGTACCGGTAATAACCGCTAACTGTGTGAATAAATCCCAATCTGCCCGATTGAAGCGGTAAGTGGGGGGACGTAATCGCACCCCACTATCATGAACCTGGGAGATTAGGAGAGGGAAATGATCACTATTATGTAGATCATTTAGAACCTCTAAATTCAGCGACGGTAGCAGTGTCAGTGAACAAATGGCTAGATCAAGGGATTGAAATGTTCTAGTGGGAGCATGGAAATACGTCTTCTCGTCTGTGTTCAGCAGACAGAGACTGTGATCAGAGATCAATCGCTCGATCTGCCGACCACGAGAATTTCTACCACCATACCCCCACTGAGGGCTGTGTCCATTAAAGTCACCTAACAGAAGGAAGGGAGCTGGTAACTGATCGACTAGTTGGTCTAAATCCGTTTGTGACACATCATCGTTAGGTGGCAGGTAAATGCAGCAGACTATGATTAAAGTGCGAGTATGAATTCGCACAGCCACAGCCTGCAACGATGTGGTCAGTATAACGATATTATGAGGACAGTTCTGGGATGCCATCTCTCCTAATCTTAATCCTCCGGACACCACAAACCAGCTGGTCCTGCAGATTCTCCAAGATCTCTTCTTCCGACACGTTTTGCAATTCCTTTAAGGATACCACGCCACTAGAGTAATTCAGATTTCCTTGCGGTGAAGTCGTTACAGAATAAGGTCCTAAGGTCTTCATGCTCATTACAAGTTGCGCTTGTTTAAAATTACTGACCTTGATTAATAGGTCACCAGAACGTAGTTTTTTGATATCCTGAACAGTTCCTACCATACCCTGAATTCCCTTTTGAATTAAAAAAAGGGAGATATGGCAGAGAAAGTATCAATGTCTCTTTTTATTAGGAAGAATCTAAAGTTTGTATTTTTTGCAGATATGTCTGATATTTCCAAATTTTCAATTTCTGCATGACGCTCAATACGGTCAGCCCATGATTCATTATTCAATTTAATCGAGTTTTTAACAGCTTTGGGAGCCAAAATCTTATTCTCTTTATTTGTCGCCATATTTGCCATAAGAAATAAAAAAAATTACACGAATTGACTTCTACTTCGATCGGGGGCCCCGTCCCCCAACCCTTTCCTATCTCCAAATTGCTTATCAAGGATATGGACCAATCAGATGCCACTTCCGCGTCCTTCTCCCTATAAAAGCAGGCTCCTCAGCGAGCCGCGTCATTCTATTTCGCTTTACAAGATGAAGGAAAAGGAGATTTTCAGCTATTTCTTGTTCAATTAAAGACGTCTCAATCTCACCAAATTTATGGATTTTTTTCGTGCAATTTCGGCAAAGGTTAAAAAGCTTGGAACATTCTGATATTGTGCCCATCACTTCTTACCGCGGGAGCATTTTGACACAGATAGAATAGTTACTGCCTAATCACAAAGCGTTGGTAGTACCTGATTTCTAACGACTCGTCTACTTTGAATTGGGGGAGTTTGAAGAGGTTGCCATACAAGAAACGGTCGAAAAGGGGCATGGAGTTTTTTTACAGGCCATTTGGAAAAAAATATAGAAATCCAAAATTATACATGATGGCCCACGAGGCTTGGGAATTCCTCGGACGCCAGGCGATGGCCCCCTGGATCAAATTGACTCAGATGGTGGGGATTCCATTTACGGGGACCAATGGCCCATCACCATTTTTGAAACGCCGAACAATTGTGCCATCTGTCTGCAGACGATGCACTGGGTCGAGAAAACTGTATGCGGACTCGTATTCCATCTCCAATGTCTGATGAGACACATGAACATTAGCAATACCTGCCCGCTCTGCAGACACCTCAATCCCTTATAATTTGATGAGGAGGAGGCTTGAACTGGCCGAAATTGTGCCTTCCAGAAAAAGGGGAGAATGGGTTGGATGGCTGGAAAGGAGCATAGCTCGGGACCAGTCATTCAAGCCCATACTCCCCCCTCTTTTGGATTCCTTCCCTTGCCAACGTTGGGCCAGATGCCTTTCACAAACTGGAAGCGACCTGGACCTCTGGCACAAGTTTCATGCTTTGGAGCCCTTATCTTTCAAATGGACCAACCAAACGCCACTTCCTCCTACCGTCTCCCTATAACAGCAGGCTACTCCACGAGTCGAGTCATTATATGCCTTGAGCTCGACTACTTCACACCATAAGTTACATGAAAGATGAGCACACTTTTGCCAAAGTGGCCTTTTCTACCCCAAGTAAGATGTCCACGCCTTTTTTAAATTTTTTCAAGACATTCGTCATCGTCTGCTGGCCTTGCAACCTTCCAAGGTCCTCCCGCTCAATACTTCTAACCAGGAAGTAACATTTCTTACCTGCTCGCCCACCACCTTAAACAATTGAATCTAAATCACGATCCTTCGGACGCGTCCAATTTGGTTTATGTCATAATGTAGAATGAACCCAGTCAGTTTTTACAGGAATATGTGAAACAGCTAGCCTAGAAGAGGTATGGGCCTTCCCGTATTTCAAATGGAAAGGGTATGGCATCCCCAAACCGTATTACTTGCTCTTAGATGCTTCGAACGAACACGGCCCCCAGTCCCTGGATCGATGGATGGCGTTTGCTCAAACGCTGATAGACTCCGTGTACGCGAGCGAGTGGCCTCCTTCCGCCTTTCAAGTGGCTGGCCAGTGGCCGATTTGCCTGCAAACGATGGTGTGGACAAGAACTACCGTGTGAGGACATGCCTTCCACGTGGATTGTTTGTTGAAACAGGTGTGGCGGAACATCAACCGTCTGTTGTGCAGATGCCCTAGACCTGTGGTGTATGACGATTGAAAGGAGGTCACCCAGAAAAATGTGAGAATGTGCGGGATAGCTGGAAAAAAGCATAGCCCGGGACCATTCATTCGGCACATTCTCCCATTTTTCTGGATTCTTTTCTAGCCAACGTTGGTTAAGAAGACACTTTGAGTGGTCCTATGAAAATGGTTCAAGGTCATGTAAGATGGATTCCAAGCTCTCTCATACCTATTTTATTGAACGCGTGTACCTTCTTCCTTCTTTTCCTTATTATTAAAATTTTCTCGTGATAATGTTAAAAAAAAAATTCAGTTAAGTCTGCAGGAAGAGAAGAACACAAGTATCTTCCTAATATTCATACATAATGATGCTGTAAAATCTTACCGACTCTCAAACGTGTATTATGTTATATTGACCCAAAAAATTAGTAAATCACAGGTTTTGAGTCAATTTTGTAAAAAAATGGGTCGGAGGAGGAATAAAATAGGAACAAAACATAGGGTAACGTAGGAAGTGAAAACAATGGGGCTTGCTTCATTTCCCACCCACTGGATGGAACCTATGGAAAGAACTGTAAAGCAATGCGATACACTACATACAAAAACTCTTGGCACCCGAGTGAAAATGGGGAGGCGTCCCAATGGGAAGGGAATACACCGATGGCAAAGCTCTGATAGCCCAGCAACCCAAGAAACATGGGACTTGGGAGGGTCCAATAGGACTCATGCTACGAGAAAGGGGAACTATACGTAACGAGGGAGGAGATAAAAATAATGACAAACATAGTGAAGCAAGGATGGAAATGATGGGGAGAAGAAAACCATTTCTCAGCAGGACACATAGGCCGAGGGTCGCAGGGTCAGAGAAATACATGCAATGAAAAAAATGGAATACCTCCCAAAAGAAGGATGGAAATGGGAGGGGAGGAAAACTGCGGACAGCCAGAAGGAAATGAAACAAAAATTGTAAAAAAAAGTTTTTTTTTCTTGCTGATGGATTGCTTTAAAAGTGGTGCCTTAAAAGGATCCCACCGGGATGGTAGGCTCAATTGAATTTTCATCTTGCTATTACTACGACGAATATTACTTCCCCATGAACATATCGGCCAAGACACTGTACAACCATTTGAAATCGTCAGCAGACATTCCCATTCGGTGACCAATTTGCAGGGAACGGATGATCGTCAATCACTTTTATCGGAAACATGCTTTGGAAAATCATCGTTTGCAATCCCGCAAGCAGTGTGTTTTCTGCAAGGGATTAAAAAGTTGGGAGAAAAAAATCATCCTGACAATCTGAAGCATGTGGTGGGATGTTTGGAATGGTTCGTGATTGTCGAGAGAGACGAATCGCTTGGAATGGATGACGAAACAGAAGAGGAGGAGGAAGAAGTGTCATCAGCAGAAGCATGGGAATGTAAAAGTTTGAGTCCACGCCATAACAAATGTTTGGTCACCGCAAGGAAAGAATGAACGAATATGTCGGTTTTTACGATTCCGTGTTTGAAAATTCCGACTGGTCGCGTTGCGACGAATCAATGGAATTTTCCGAGGCAAGTGGTTTGGGCAAAGGAGTGTACGGAATTGTTCAACGCTATTTGAGGTGAGACTTGGTTTGGTTTCACATCATGGTGAAACATGACGCCTTTCAAACACGGAATCGTAAAAATCGTAAATCTGCAAGGAAATGGAAAAGATTCAGGAATAAGTTGTCCTGTTGCCGTTTTGGTTTCTGTGCGATGGCATGGTGAGTGGCACATGCCGAACAAACATCGATACATGATTGTGGCATGTAAAGCTGGAGAGCTCGTTCAAAGACATTTGGCAATACAAACTCCGTTATGAATTTCCAAATAGTGGTCGTGCTAAGAAATGCGTCAAAATTCAGGACACTTTTCATCAGGAAAGCGATCCATCGCGTACGTGAGTCAACGGAAAGCCGGATGCGACTGTAGGATTCCTACTATTTTGACGGATTCGGGACAACTGTCCCATTCTCACATGAATCGTCCGTTCGCTCTTGGAGCAGAATGGGAGTAAGAAATAGTAAAATGGGAAACCAATTCGGTACAAGTGCGTTACCAGTGGTATAACAAACAATGGAGTTTATTGATCCATGTGACGGGGTGGAAGTTTATAAATTGCGTAATTCCTCTGGGCCGAAGATACGATTCTTCTGAAGATCACACTCCTCTGTATTTCCCCTTGCACGGAGGCAAGAAACTGTATTTGAAAATAGGAAATGCGAAACAGGACATGAGCTGGTCGTTTCTACGCATCCGCGATGAGCCCTATGTGTTGTCCCAAAAAAAGCAAAATACCATTAATCAAATCAAGATGACGAAAATTGCACAGGAAGTTCTCTGGAAATGCAAAGTGGCCGAGATGAAAGTCGAAAGAGACGCGTTGAAAGCCAAAGAATATGAATGCAAAATTGAACAAAACATATTAAAAACCGAACGAGAAAGTTTGTCGACTGAAAACGCCAGGCTGAAAAGAGTTTTAACGAGTGTTGCTTAAATGATTTTTGATGTAATCACTCGGTTCTTCCATCAGTCCGATTGTAAGCTTTCCATCTGTGCAGTTTACAATCACCAGCTCCTTTTCGAAAGATTCGTTTTGGACGTTGAAAGACCTTAAGTCCCTGTGCAACCAGCTTTGCCCCGATGGGAGGACGGGACAATTGGTCACGTATCCCTTGTACTGTTTTTATGAACCCGAGGTCTCAAAAGATCCCATGGAGGAAATGATGGCAGAATGAGGTCAAGGGGTCTTTGTGCGAGCCCTCTGGGCAGAGCTAATGAAGCCCGACTTTTATCGAAAGGCCACCGTGGCTTGGCATCAGTATGGACCGCAGGACCTTAGTCAATGGCAGACTCTGTGACAAACGACGATGAACTATTTCTACAGTGACCTTGGCCAGACGCCGTGTTAGGAGAACCCAAAACGTGTCCCATTTGCTTTCTCGTGATGCATCAGACCTTGAAAACCAACTGTGGGCATATGCTTCAAGAAAAATGTTTGAAACGGACCCGGATGACAAACCCGATGTGGCTCTGTGCAGATAACCGTTCATCGAGTAAAAAAATAGTCCCCGAGAAATGGAAAGAATGTGTGAGTGACAAAAGTCTCTAGCACATTCTTTCAATTTTTTGGGATCCCTCCTCGTACCAACGTTGGCAGAGAGCATAAGAAATGCCATTTGGAATAAATGTTTCATATACACATCACCAACGTTGGGTCAGTGGAAAGAAAAAAAAAGAAACTCAATATGGAATAAATGTTTCAATTTCACCAAGATTGGGTCGGTGGTAAGAAAAAATAATGGAAATGCAAAAGGAATAAGTGATTCAAATTCACCATGGTAGAGATTGGTCGTTGGCAAGAAAAGAATTGAAACTACAGTATTGGAGGTGAAAAATTTTTTAGAGCTCAACACAAACTTGTCAACTCCATTTGACGTGCAGAAAAGGCTTTGCTGATGAATTTTCATAATGTTTGATTCTTACGTTATGATGACTGAATTGTGTGATCTCAACCATGACAGCTCTCCACCAACGATAGGATATTGTGTTTCCTCAACCACAAAAGCCTTTCACACGAGACAAGACGCACTCTCACGTCACACATCCGCTCCTGTAGTGTATAAAAGTTGAGTCACTCGCAGCAAAAGACATTCTAAATTGACTCAAAACTCCTTTCATTTACATTGCCTCGTCTAGTCTTTTTCGCTCACGCAACGTGTTCCAGCACCATGAAGATCCTGTGCCCATGGAGATTGTCTTGGCTACGATCCCGGACGATGGGCCAGAGCATAAAGTGCGGGTCATTACGGTGGACCATTCCACGTTGCCGAGTTAATCCAAAGATTAGCGAACCAACCGATGAATGGCCGAATGGATCCACATGCATGTACCTGGTAGCGTTCCGATGACCTACCACAAGTTTAGTGTGTTGCATCGCTACCGTGACCTGAAAAAAGAAGAAGGATGGATCGTGATCGTTGAGGAAGAGGATCAACCGACTACCGGTGATCAACATCATTCACCTGGCCAAGTATAAGGACATTTGTGATTGTGATGTCCTGCAAAATGTACACAAGGAGATTGAAGTGGGAGGAGACTTTCCCGAATGCAATATGGTAAAGGCATTTAGGTTTGCCCCATATTTACAAAATTTCCGTTACGAATTTGGATATCCTGATACAGACTCTGATATGGAATAAAAGTCGTTAAAAAAAGACATTTTTACCGAAAAAAGGGAGACCGAGTCGACTGTTTTTGTCGACTCAATCCCCCCCCCCCCTTTTGTTTTCGAAACAGACATTGTGCATAGATTGGAATGTATCCTTTTAAAAAAATTGTGATTCACGAATGTGTTTAAGGCAAAAAAGACTTTGGTAATGATTGTTTCTATGGTTGGACTCTTACGTTATGAGGACTGAATTGAGTTTCCTCAACCATGAAAGCCTTCCACCAGCAACCGGATGCGCTCTAACGTCACACATCCGCTCCTACAGGGTATGAAAGGCGAGTCGCTCGCAGCAGCCAGTCGTTATGATTGTTTCAGAGCTCTCTTTCGACATGTCTCACATTGTCTTCTTTGCTTATGCCAATGTGTTCCAGTACTGTCGGCAACCTGTGACATGCGTCCGATCCCAAAGCGTTCGTCTTGTACGTGGACCACTCCTACCTGCCGATGAGTTCACAGGACCGGTACAACTTCCAGTATATGCATCAGCGCCTTTACCTGCCGCTGCACATCCCGAGAAGTGGGTGTCGTTTAGCGTGCAGAAACTGTACGTTCAGCTGAACCAAGGAGACGGAGGGGAGGTGCTGGTCAAGGGCACCGAACAAAAGCATCCCTTTGCCTCGTTTGGAATACCAGTAGTGTCAGTGGATCACCTGCCCAAGTACAGAGACTTGTGTGGTACCGACGTACCCAGCTATCATCACAATGATGTGCATGTGGAGAGAAACACCTCCGAGTGCTGCTTGGTGAAGGCCTACCGATCCGCCCGGTACATGCAGTAATTTGAGTGGCTTAACAGGGAATTACAACACAACCTGCTTCGAATGTAGTATTAAAAGGGACTGACAAAACTTCGACCGATAAATGGACTTCTAAACAGATAAATGAATTTTTGGACTGATAAAGGACTTTTAGTCATCGGCTAAAATGGACTAAAATAAACTTGGACGTTTTTACCGAAAAAAGGGGGACTGAGTCAATTATGGTGTCGAATTGGCTCCCCTTTTTTTTTTGTTAAAAATATTGTGCCAAGATTGGAATGTAATCTTTTTGAAAACTTATAAAAACTATTATGTTGACAATAAAACTTTTTTACTTGGTGCCAAGATAAGAATGTAATCTTTTCATAACTTGTAAAAACCCATTGGATTGTACAGGGTTGTATCAATAAAACTTTTTTTTTTTGTTTCTCTTACCTGTGTGGTGAGGGTTATTCAAACCACCCATCTCGGGTGGAATACTCACTCGCCATTCTAAGTGAAAAAAAATTTTGAACTGAAGACTGCACTGCTATAACAATAATACTTTAATTAAAAACATTCATGTAAAATTGCATAAAGGTGAGCTTAAAATGACGGAATTTTGAATAATTGAGCTCCTTTTGAATAAAAAACACGTTGGAATACGCATTGGAATCCTCCTCGTTTCATTTCAGGTCGTTTTCCGTTTCCAGTCATTTTTTTGAAAGGTCACTGTGCCCAACTACCGATCTGTACCGTAGTGCACTATGTGCGGAGCGGGGGGTTGGTCTCTCGAATTATGTAGGTACAGATATGCCGCTTAGTATCCAAATTCCCCCCCCCCCCATTCTTATCTTGTAGGGAGCGACTCTGAATGGTTCTTTTACCCTCCTTCTCACTCGAGGGAATATTTTTCTCGCTCCTTTTTTAGCAAACTTTTTCCTTTCTGTTATCTTCACTGTTTTAAAAAAAAAAAAGCCTAAGGCTATTAGACTCCCTGTCAAATGTATTACATTGCCAAGAATAAAATTCTGGAATCATGCTATATTATAGCCTTTAAATGTTAAATATCTTTTAATGTATGGCAATACTTGATGCAATGTAAATAAATAAATAAATAACATGGAGTAATTATTACAACACATGCTTGAGTTAAGCCGATATATAAAAGCAATAAATATAAATTTCGATAAAAAAAATTAATCTAAAATCTTATTATGTAAGTTGCGTGAAAAATCTAAACTCGTACATTTTCTGGAATTGTTATAGTATTGCATATTTTTAATGATTTAAATGTAAATCATTTTGAAATAGTATGTGAAAATACTTTTGCAAATATTATTTATGCTTAGATGCAGTACAAAAGCCGACGCTAAATTTGTCGATTTTTGTTCTTTTGGGGCACTTCAGGCACTCTCGAAATTTGCCTGAAACGACTCATCAAAAAAAAAAAAAAAAAAAAAAGTCCAGTTTAACCGTATACTGCATCTATTCCTTTTTTTAAAATTAAATTCATACAAATTGTGACTTAATAAAAAACAACCCTGAATTTCTTTTCTATGTGTATGAAAAAATTGTACATTTTTTAAGCAGTTTTACGCTATTAATATTTCTTATAATACCTTTTAGCAGCTTTTTCTCGTTTTTCTCACCTTTCAGGTTTGAACGCAGTTTAGCGTTCACCGATTTTCATTGTTATCTCTAGAAGATTTATATGAGAATATTTGCGGTAAACAGGCTTTTAATTGAAAATGTAGGACTCAAATATTTGTTTCAGGAATTCATAAACTTTCTTTTTTGTGTTACATTACTAGCAGTAATTAAGAATTTTAAAATAACTGAAATATCAATTTTAAAAACAATAACACATTTTATGTTTAACTATAGCAAAATGATCTGAATTATTATAGTGTACTCATATCAGGGATCTGATGTTATAAGTGTCCATATTGGTGCCTTTTTGTATTTTTTGGTGATGAGACTTTTCATTCCAGTTACTTTGTTATGCTTAAATGCTGTAAATATTAAGTCTGCAAAAATAATTGAACTTGGTGTTTGGATCTTTACAGCATCTTTGGTTAATCCTTGGCCAAGCATTGCATTAATGAAATATTGTTATTCAAAGATACATTTTAACACTAAAATGTGTTATTCTTTGTATAATAATTAATATTTCTTGTTCATGTCTTTTATTGTCATAAAATTTTATTAATTCCTTTCCAGTCTTTTTAAATTAATCCATATTCAAGTTATATTATTTGTACTTCATACGATTTTGCTAAATCTAAATTTTGAACCTAGTACTAGGATTCAAACAATTAACTTACTATTCATTTTGAAAAAGGATTTTAAATTTGAAAAAACTTAACACTTTTCAGAGAAAACTCTTTATACATGTATCATTTTAACTGCTTGTACACCAAACTTGGCATATCTTTCAATAGTAGTTCTACTGAACTATTGCTTATTGACTGAATCCCTCCAATGAGTATTTCATTTTACTTATGGAATGTGTAAGAAATCTAAGTAATTGATTTAACTTAAAGATAATATTCTAGAAATACAGTGTTATTATATTTAGCTATAATGGAATAAAACAAATCAGCAGTGTGTTATTTTGTTGAGGTTTGTCTCTGTCTTTAAGAAACTGTGAAACCTTAATCTAATTTATCTCATAAATGTAAAAAGGTATTGATTGTATTTCACCAAATTTCAATGTTAAAATATTTATAATTTTTTTTTAATAAGTTACTTTGATTTTTTGAAAGAACATTCATTTGTGAATTTGAAACAGATAATTTTACAGCAATTCAGGCATTTTTGTGTATTTTTTAATTATTTAAATGTTATTATTTGGTGAAAATTATTAAATTGTTTGGTCATAATTAGATAATATTTAATCATGTAAACTATAATATGGTAATGAATAAAATTTCATTATTGATGCTAAAAGACAAGATAGCCTTATATTTTCATCACTGGTGCTTCCACGTGGAGTTATGATCAATGAAATTAATTAATGAGCATTTTCTGTTGCTTTATGATAAGAATTTGATTAGTACCTTGTTCATTATTTAATTATTAATAAACCGTACATGAAACATTCTGCTTAAGGTAATATATTTTTATTTTATGTTTTAGCAAAAGTTTTTGTCTACTGGCTTTCATCTTATATGTTATCACATGGTTTCTTAGTAATGCATGTTTTTATTTGTTATAATTTTAAATAGAGCATTGATAGTAATTTTAATTTTATCATTTTGTATAGTTGAGTAAAATATGTAATAAATTTACTTAAAAAGTATAGTTTTTGAAATATAAACTGGAGAAGTGTATTTACATGTATTATCATTACTAGGCTGTCTGAAACTTTCTTTTGGTTTAGATAGAATTTTTTTTTCCTCTGTTTGAAATAACTGTCATTTTTAACTTTGATTATAATTGTTAGAAAGTTGAGAATTTAAAATCATTTGACATTCATGAAAATTATGTATCATAAATTTATAATTTATCAATTCAGTATTGAATATTTATTTGTATAATGAAACTTATGTATAGTTTTCTTTTCAATTATTAATTTTCATTATATTTATACCTGTCATGTTTTATTTCAGATAAGATCATGGCTCTCAAATTACTGCCTGATATTGCATTTCGAAATGGTGCTTCTATTTTTCTACCTCGCATTTTACCATGTGAATTTATGATAAATAATCAGAAAAATTTCCACATCAGCAAAATCAGTAGTAAAATTGAAAAATGGAGTGATCAAAATGACTGGGTGTACCCTCCTCAAAAACCTGGTGAACCAAGAAGACCAGCTGTAGGTTTTGTTGATATTTTGTTGAAATCTTTTGTTGATATTTTTATTAGAATATTATTGGAAAAAATGATTTTTCTTTTAGTGGGTGTGCCATTATCGAGACAATATTAAGTATTCTCCAAAGAAAATGTGGTATGTTGCAAGCATGGTATGTATTTTTTGTTTTGATTTTTATTATAAGTATTATTTTTAAAAATTGGACATGTAATATATTAAAAGTTCCTAATTGTGATTATGTTAATTACTTTCCATGCTTTGCTTTTATCAGAGATATTATATTAAAATGGATGTATAATATCTATTATAAAAACAATGGATAAGGATGGTTTTTCTTACGCAAAGAAAATATGTTTGTAATAATACTGATTTGAGGAAAATTTCCAAGAAATAATAATCTTGTGTGCTTTATTTTTGCAATGATACAAAAATTATTAGCAAATGACTTCTTTATTATTATTTTCTTAAATTTTTTAATACATGTGTAAAAATCCCATCAACTAATGTCACCAAACCAGAAAAATGTTTTCAAGCTATGAAATTGAATTGGAAAGGATTGATGTATGTTTGTCTGTAATTGTGTCAGTTTTTGTAGTTGATGTAATTTCCATATGCACTTTATTATTATTGAAAGTATAGGTCAAGTTTTGATTTAATATTTTTCAAAATTTTTTAAAATGATTAGTATATTAAAAATTTTAAAGCTAAAGTTAATGTTTGTGTTTCATAAATTATTAAAAATATAAATGTATGCTTAATACATTGTCAAAAATATAAAAGCATTTCTGTAACTAATTATTAGAAAATAATCATTTTAAAATATATGTAAAATAATTTTTGCAGATATGTATAGTGCAATACATTTTAAGTGTATTTTACAATTTTTTTTTTAAACAAATTCTGTTAATTAACTTGTTTTTACTAATAAATTGTATTAACATCAACTGAATAAAGAACCAAAAATTAAATTTTGGAGAAGTTTATAAATTGCCATCTAAAAATCTTATATAAACATAGATAAACTTTAAAAAAATAAATAAATATGTACTTGTATAATAGTTGTTAAAGATACAGTATTATATATCGAGAGAGAAAAAGAGAAAGATTTTTGTGCCTTAAATTTAGTGATGATCAATTAATATTTTAACAGTTAAAAATATTGTAATTGATTTTTTGAAGTTTAATTGAGTGGTGAAAAGTAATCCAACTAATGTTAATTCTTTGTTACCTAGACTTTTTCTGTACTAAAAAAGTCTTTAAGTGAATTGTTTTCATTAATTGAAATGTTGTAATGTAAATGAAATTTATGTTGTAAGATATTCAGATACTTTGAAAAAAATATCAATAGTGAATACATTTGAGCTGTTTTTTGTATTACACTGCTCAGTTCAATAGGAGTGAAAAATTCATTTTGAGACTTGGTAATTTGTAAGGAAATTGCCTTTTTAAAATATATAAAAATAATTCGAATATTAAGATTCTTGCTACTGTAATATTAAATGTGGGCAATGTCTTATCACATTAAATATTTTATGTATCTCAATTTTATTTACTGAGCATTCAACTGTTCCAAACCAAAATTTTCGCATTAAAATTCTCTAAAATAACACCCTTCATTTTAATGCTTATTATTCTAAAAGGAGATGCATTTTGTTTTGCATATGACAAGATTCCTTTACTTTTAAGATGCTACATTTATGTATGAGATAAAATCTGATGATATGTTGTCGACGTGTGCTCTCTCTTTTCAAATCAAAGCACATTGAATGAAAAAAAATGTATTGTAGCCCATGTGTCTCTAATCAATCTCTCTCTAATCGAGCATATCTGAGATATGATGGGAAGGCGACTGCATCTACCAAGGAATGTTGATGACCTGGCTCGACAATTGGAGCACATTTGGCAAGAAATACCGCAGGAGACCATCAGGGAGCTTTATCACTCTATGCCACTTCATGTGGCACATTGCATCCAGGCTAGAAAAGGGTCAACACCTTATTGAGCTTGTTACTTTGTAACTATGTAACTCTCAAATAAATCGTTACATTTTTCTGAAATTTGAATCATTTTCTATTCCATACATAACCTTCCTATCTGCCAATTTTTGTCTCCATTAGACAACTTCTTCTTGGTGTGTCTTTTTTATTTTTTTTTATTTTTTATTATTATTATTAAAGAGTGTATATTGCAGTGTAACATAAGATTCTTTTATAAAATGTAACAGATAAGTATTATTTGTATTTGCAGATTTAAAAAATTAGATATTCATATAACTATTAATAGTGAAAATTGATCAAAATTATTTGTAAATAATTGTTATAATTAACAAAAAAATAAAGAAAGAAAACTGTTTATTGCTAATTGTAGTTAAATATAGAAGATCACTTTTGCTAAAGCAGATTTAATTCAATGTGTTGATTTTGTGAATGCATGTATTTAATTTCTTAAATTTGTTTGAATATTTTAAAATGGGGTCCCCCCCCCCGAAATAGACATTATACATGTATATAAAGTAGTTGTTAATTTTTATTCTATTTTGCATTTGAGACTCAGTATTATATTATTTACAGGCTTTCTTTTTTTTTTTTTTTTTTTTTAAATATATATAGTTGAAAGATTTCTGATAAGTTGTAACTTTTTAAAAAAATATTTAAAATTATGTTTAAAACCAAACTTTCTCATTAAATGAAACAGTATTTTCATAAATTATTTATATTAAATCATCAAAAATTAAATGAAAATCTATTTTGTATGTAGTAAATTACTCATTTATCTGATATTGTAAATATTGTTCGATCCATAAATCAAATTTCTACTGTAATTGATCTGACCAAAAAATTGAAAAGATTCCAAGCAAGTCTATGCAATTTTTTGCTTGTTTAACATCCAAATTATTTGTTTGCTGGAAAAACAAAATTGATGCAGTGTTTTTTGGGGATCTTATTTGATTTGAAAAAGACCAAATTTAATTTGCAAAAAATCAGAAAAAAAAGAATGCAAATTTTTGTATTTATAATTTAGTTTAGTTCCATATATTTTCATATAGAGAAGTATTTTTTTTTTGATTAATTTATGTTTCATTTACTTTTTGCTTTCATTTATATGTTAAGGAAATTTCGTATGAAAAATGTCCATTTGATTTTAGCTAAGATTAAAATTCTGTAAAGCTACATTTTTGTCTTCAATTTTGATGATAGTAAGAATATGAGAAACCTCCATTGAATTGTGTCATTGTTGAAGCATAAATATTTGGCAAAATATCCGACTGAATTTTAATAAACCCAGTATCCTTGAGGAAATTGTAACTGAGGAATAGATGTATAAATGTGATAGTTATTAAACAAAAATGCTTTCCAAATGAAATACTGTTATGTTAAACCCTTTTAGATATGTTATCTGCAAATGGATGTACTTTTTGGATTAGTAATTTTTTTTTTTAAATTTCATTTGCAAGTTCATACTGATAATTTTGTAGCATTTTTTAAGTTGGAAAATTTGAAAGCAGAGTTAATTTATTTTATTAAGTAAAGGTTTAAATTAAATTATTTTTTTTATAATACTGAAATAATGTAAAACTCAAAACATTATTCCTTATATAAATGATAAATAAAAATTTAATTGTGTTTACTCCTAAATCAATATGATGATATCAAATAAAGACAGAAATATAAATATCTTTTACTTGATGTATGAAAAATTATGAAATTTCTAGTTAAAAAATTTATTTTTTACTTTTTAGGTGAGAGGCATGTCTGTAGATGAAGCAATCAAGCAACTTTCATTTGTTCCTAAAAAAGGAGCAGTTATTGCAAAAGAGGTTTGTGTTATGTATAATTCAAATATGATTGCATGTAATAATACATTACTGTGACCTATTTGGAAAAAAATCTAGAAAACTTTAAATCTTTTACTTGTTCTTTTTATCAATATTTTTAAACTGGAAAGTTTGAAACATTAAATATGTAGTTAAATTGGATAGCTTCGAACTTTTAATTCTTATAATATTTATTAAAAATGTTTTTAAAGGAAATAAAACTTAATAATACTCATAATATTTTTAGTAATTTGAAGAATACAATAGAATTCTATTCTTGTAAAAAAAATTAGTATAATGTGAAAAATATCATTCAGTTGAATTGAGTTGTCACCACAGCAAATGATTTGTGTTAAAAAAACTGACAGTATATTCTTTTGTGCTTTTTAATCCTTTATCGTGTATATACATGTCAGGCATGAGCATGAAATTAATAAATTATGAAAATATATCAAATTAATTTTTTTGTTGTTCATTTAGGGTTTGAAATTTGATGCTAAAAATAGTACCTGAAATTCATCAGGTCTCTATGAAGTCATAAATCCCCATAATTGGAAAATTCATCCATTTAGGTTTATTGATTAATAAAAATGTCTTTATGGATAAATTTCACCATGTTAACGTACACTATTTTAAATAATAAATTGTTATGAAACTTAGCTATTGCATTTCTTTAACCATAAAATGAGTGAAAAACCACTGAATTTATGGATTTTAGGTTATTGAAGAGGCCCAAGAATTAGCTGTAAAAGAACACAATGTTGAATTCAAAAGTAACTTATGGGTTGGTAAGTTGATATCTTTATAAATGTCTCATTTGATTTTCTTTGTAGTTTAATATTGTTATGAATACCTCATTTTATATATTTATCAGTTATTATTAGAAATTTGATTTGATTGTGTAGCTAATAAAATAAAAGTAAAAACTTTATTGTAAAATAAATGCAAATGTAGCTATTAATAGATGCAATATAATTATTAATATTTATGTATAACTGAAAAAAAGTATTATTTTATAATATCAAACTTAATTTTTTCTAAGAGATATTTCTTTAAAATTATTTTAGATTGATGCATATTTTTAAGTGGAAAAACATTCAAACCTTCTGCTCCTACCTTTTGTCTTTCATACTTTTAATATTTATATAAAATATTTTATCAGAATTGAAGCAGTACGATAGACACACAGATATTTAATTTGAAATTGAGTGTATGTAATTGATTAACTGCTTGATCTTTGTTATTTAACTCTCAATAACATTTTTGTTACTAGTAAAATTACTTTTTTATTCAAAATCTCTCATGATTGACTACAGCAACTTAGGACATCATACTCAACACCATCGATGCCACTTCTCCTCTACCGAGATTTCAATTTCAGAATACAAATAAAAATTATTCGCGACAGTAACGCCATCTATGAGCGTGAATATATAACAATCTTTTTTTTTTTCCCAAACTTTTTTTGCTCTGTGAATTTCTTTGCTAGTATAATGAAGGATTTGGGCCCCTTTCTCTAATGGATTTTTCTTTTCATAAACATCTTTTTGCGTATGCATAGTTTACAAATTGAAATAAAATAAAGCTGTGATAGAAATCAGTTACTTACACTCTAACAGTCTAAAATTATTTTTTTAAAAAAATAGAGCATACAAAAGATGTGACAAGACTTATTTCCTGTTATTAGTTTCCTTTCATGTGCAATTTTCGATCATGGAAATAATTTTGTATGTGAATTTTTGTAAACTTTCAAATCTAACTGAAAAATATATATTAAATTACACCTAAACTTCTCTTAATATTGTCTTTAAAATATTAATTCTTGATTAAAGTTGTGACTAGTGATTAATAATTATGTAAGATTGGAATTATTAAAATTTAATTACAAACTTTGCTCAGATATTTATCATAAATCATAACATTGGCTTTATCACAAAAATATTTACTGCAGATCATATGCAGCTTTCAGTTTTGGCTTATTATCTGTAGTGGTATTGCATTGCACAACATGGTATTGTCACTTTTTAATCATTGATGGATCATGACTGTGATACCTTAGTATGTACCCAGTTTATCAAACTTTCACGCCACAATTCATGATGACAATTTTATACCTGTAGTATTAAATTATTCTTTTTAGTAGTCCTTCTTAAAATTTAAAATCAAATCTGTAGTTCTCTTTAAAAATTTGTAGCTATATATAATCAAGTTATCACATTTACCAAAAGAATATAATTAAATCTTTTGTATCATAATTTATTTTCATGGTGTTTTGAAAAGGTCAGCAAAATTTGATATTGCTGTTGCTATAAAAAGATTGTTCAAATTAACATTCTTGTTCTGTTTGAAAATCATGTTAAAGCAAAACAATGTTATACGTTTGATAGTGTAATTTTTCTTCTGTATTTTAAAAGAAAATTCAGACTGAATCCTTTTCACTTACATGAATTAATTTTTGTATCAATAAAATGTACAAACTTCTTAATCAAATTAAACATTCTTTGCATAATAGTATATGGAATGAGATTTTACTTTTAGTTACATGTAATTATGACTGTATCGAAAAAAATCAATATTTGTGTAAAATCATGTCAATCAATGGAAGTTAGCTCAATTCCAGCTAAACTTGTGCCATTTATTTCTTTGTCCAAAATTCGTTATTTAAAATTAGTGTCAGATTCTCAATAAAGAGGACTATTTTTAGCAAAAATAGTCCTCTTTATTGAGAATCTGACACCATTCTATATGCGAGTCTAAATGGTGGTATGCCGTTCCAGGATGTTTTTATTGTTTCATTTAGCCTACATGTTTTTAATTTGTTGTGTATGCACACCAGACTTTAGATCCACAAAGTTATAATGGTGGTTAACTTTGAAATCTTCGGTTTTATAAACTTTTAATAAATCCAAAAAAATGTATTTTTCTGAGATATGTTCTTTCATTGCTAGGAAACGGGTAGTTGCTGTCTTATCAAAAACTCTAACAACGAAGGCTTTCTTGCAACAACCTTAAATGTAACAACATCACTGCTTGTCAGTTTTCAAGTGTAATGATATATTATGGCTATTAGCAAAATTTTTTATGCAAATATTCCATAGTTTTGAAAATAAACTATTGCATTCTGTTCTGTAGTATGCAGGTTCCAAAATTTTCTTTATTCTAAAATGTAAGATGAAAAAACATTATCATTATTAGTAAAATATTGCATCATTTAGCAACATGATTTTATTCAAGTCCCAAAAAATCTTATTTAATTTAATTTTGTATGCATCCACTATTTGCTTATTAAAATTAGTTATATATATCCTTTCTTATTTAAATTGTTGTACTTTTTTTTTTTCTGATGTAATTGTGATATTTGACATCTCTTTAAATTTATATTAATCACAAATTGTTTGAAAAGACTATCTCCGTGTCATTTTTCATGCCTTTCCCTTAATTAATTTATTTTAGATTATTAAAATTTTATTATTATTGTGCTATTATATTGTTTAATACTAGTTTTTTGTTTATACTTTAGGCTTAAATAAGAATATATATAAATAAAATTTTGGTTTTTCTAGCTGAATCATTTACGGGGAAATCAATCATCATAAAAGGATTAAGAAAACATGCTCGCATGCGTTTTGGTGTTATACATTACAGGTATTGTCATTACTTTGTTCGTTTAGTTGAAGGGCCTCCTCCAAAGCATTATTATACTCCAGAACTCACTGGAAATGAAAAACTTGAAGAATATTTTGCAGAATTAAGAGCAAGAAGAATACACAGAACTTTATAGAATGAAAAATATTTTGATTGTTTATACTGTAATTGTTTTTATGTAAAAATAAAATTAAACTACTTGAATGTTATTTGTTTATTCACATTATGTAAGTCTGAATATTGACACAGTTTGTCTTCATTAAAGTTAAATCCTTGAATGATATTTCAAATGAAAGTGTATGTGTATGGTATTTTCCTTTTTTTTTTTAAATCGATAATGGATTTATGCCAGCAATTTAGCACAAATGTAATAAGTCTGAAGAATTTATAACAATTAGAAATATATTACATAAGGAAATATGAATTCATATTACATTAATCTCAGTTTGAGCAATGGGAAATAACTGTACATAATTTATAACTAGAAACTTCATTGAAAAGAAACTAACTTTAAAAAAAAACAACCTAAAATGTATGATTCATATTTTGTATGACTTTTGGGAGCGATAATTGACGATTTAGGTCATGGTAACCCTAAGCATACTCAATGCTTAAGTCACGCAGGTTTATCAACCTATCTAAGATGTCGCCAATCTACTAGGGGACACCCTATTCCTGATTTGAACTCAAACTTGTTTCATGAATTGAAAGATCAATACAGGCATGAAGTTAGTTTTAACATTATTTACAGTTATAACTCCCAAACTCTGGTCTGTATACAACAGAGATACTTGAATAACTTTTAAAAAGAAAGGGCACCAGTATCGATAAAGATCCTTTCCATGTTCATGTAAATCACATAACAGTTTTGTAAACAATGAAAGCTATCGTGGGAAAAGATCAGGATGAGAAGTATTGTGCCTTGATGAATTTGTGGAATAAAGAAAATCCTTTTTAAATAATTTCTAAGGAAATGCAAAATTATCATCGCCTTCAAAAGAGAAATGGTTTGGTTTGGCCTTCTATAAATGCCTCATGTTAAATAGCATTTACTAAGTGTTCCTGATATGGAAGGGCTGATAGCAATTAATTGAATCCTTTATTTCAGTAAGGATATTAGGCAAACTTTTAAGTTATCTTTCTTAATCCCTACTAGTCGCCGCGGTAATTTAGTGGTTATGGCAGCGGACTCGTTTCCATCGAATCTTAGGTTCAAGTCTTGATGCCTCAAAAAACCCGCCGTGTAGCCGGGGCTGATGCACGTTAAATCTGTTGTGACTCAAAGTCCTCTCGTTGGCATGGTGTGGAAGTTTGGAGAGGAAGTGCCAGCGCAGGTGTCGTCCTCGTCACTTAACCGAGGTTCAAAATTACTAGGTCAGTCGCCAATAGCCCTCATTTGCTTCTAGTGCGACGTCAATAAAACCAAACCCTCCCACGTTTTAAGCGTCCAATAAGATAGCATTGGAACAAGCGAGTATTTACTTTCTGGGATTATCATCTTAGATAAAATCTTTGCTTCATATAAGTAATTTAGAAGAAAAAAAAAAATCCTAGTCCCACTATGTTCTAAATATTAAGTAATATTGCATTTCATGTTTTTTCAATAAATTCCAGATGCAGTTTATTATACTTTTTATGGCTTTTCAAAAAAGTTTTGAATGCGAGGTTACGGTAGGCAATTGTTCCCGGTGGCCAGCGTTTTTTCAGGATTCGAATCATGGATTCGAGTCCTGAAAAAATGGCATCAGAATTCGAGTCCTGATGCCATTTGACCCATCTTGTAGTGGGCTGATGCACATTTAATCTGTTGAGGCTTCAAATCCATTCGTTGGCGTGGTGTAGAAGTGTTATGAGTGAGGTATCGACTGAGACTCAAAATTACGAGGTCCGTCACTAATTCTCCTCATGTAATTTCTTATTGCGATGCAAATAATCTATCTAGATATTCATTGAGTGAGGTAAAATATTTCTCTACAAGAAGCATGAAAAAAGACTTGGATTCACTCTTGTTGTAGAGCTCTTCCTGAAGACTTAATGGAGATTTACGAAGGTAGGGCTTCGTCACTTCCTCTCTTTCGATGATTTTGTCGTTAACCATGCCTTAAAAATAATGTCATATTCGGTGAATCTTCCTTCTATTATAAGCTTTTGAGAAGTAAGGATACACCTGTTTCTCTATTTTTAAGTAACGTCGTTTCTTGTTCTAACCAAGTAGTGGGACGATGTATCGGTTTTTTTCATCTGTAGTCACTGTCTTCAATATTGATGCGCAGCATAGCCTACCTTGGCTCTTGCGCCATAAAACCTCACAGTCAATATTGATGCAGAACAGCTTGCTCGATCTCATTACATTTTGTTTCAACTGTTTCATGGCCAATGAGATGAGAACACCGCTCTTAAAGGCAAGCCGACACATCAGGTCGCGTTTATAACAGAATTCAATCTACGCGTCAATAATCCAGTAAGTTACATGTTACGGCAGATCCCCCGCTTTCTTAATAGGTTTGGAATCCCCGAAAGCAACATTTGTGTATGTGGTGAAGACGGCGATGATGTGCACTATACCAAGTTGTTTAAGAATTTGTAAGGTGGCAGAAAAGTTAGAAAAGGGCTCGACTTCACGCATACAACCGTGCTTCCTTGGTTACCCAAGGAATCGACTTCGGTATTCTCAAGAATAGGAACAACTTATGCATCTTCGATCCCGTCAAACCGTGATTACTCAAGGAGGACACTGTTTTTGATTCCCTCATCGGTGTTTAAATTAGAGAAAAAGTCTTGATCGCGACAAGTTCATAATTAACCCTTTGAAGGTTAGGAGAATCAACAGTTTTCGCTCTCTTTTATTACGCGGAGTGTTACTCGTACGATCGAACGGACGCTGAAGGTGGTTGCTGTTTTCCCCCACAATTGCTTCTGAAAATATCACCCTTTTCTGATGGTAATACAAATAGCTCGTTCGCTTATAAAAATAGTCTTTAAAAGAATTATTTGCGGCATATTAATGTAACAATTACAATTGTAACTGGCTCTTTTAAACAATTCAGTAAATGATAAATATTAGTTTGTAAAATATTGAATTAAAATATATAATAAATATGCGCAATTTTAAACCTTATGAAACATTTGTTATATTTATCTAATTCATTTTGGGTGCGATACACTTTAAAACATGGAATTATTTATCATATATTTATATGTCATCATTAAACTTATTCCCCGTCAGAATCATTTAGCTTTCGCTTTTGAGCCATTTCAGTCATAAACTTCGGCCAAATTATACAAGAAAAATAACTAGATCGGTAACATTTTCCTCATTACGCAAAAATGTTCACGGTACCTGTACTGTCATTTGTATGCAATCAAACTAACTAAACTCTGCCAGATGATACCTTTAGTAACTCAAACAAAGAAGGATATAATTCATGGACGAACTCGGATCGTCAGCACGCATTGGGAAAGTTTCCTATGCGAGTTCGATTCGGTTGCAACCAATTGGTTCAAAATATTTCAGACGATCTGAATTAGTCTGAGCGCATTTTGATGCGCTATTTGAGTTCGAACTTGGCCCGTTCATAATAATCAAAAGGTTAAGCCCTTTATCTTTGGCACCTTCCTCGTATGTGAAAATAAGAGGGATAGCGTACAAGTCGCTGAATGGGCGAGGCAAAAGTGAGAGAGAGTTGAGGCAGGACTTAATCCAGTCCAATTGAGCAAAAATGATGCAAGTGCGCCCTTGAAAGTGAAAGCATTTGTACAATTTGAAAGATGGATGCTATCCCACACAAACCCGCAGTGCGGTAAAGAGACCCAGCAGTCCAAATTTGTCCCATATTGGGTCGCAGGTGAATTGGACACCCCGATATATTGTGAACGCTGAAAAAGTCTTGCAGAATCAATTATTTGGAAATATGGAAAATTGACAGCATTTCAGTTTAAGTTTATTCAAAAGATTCGGTGAAACTTCCATCACCATGTTTTGATGAACACAATTTACAATAATTGTCCTTCGACAAGACTTTCATCAGTCTTGCTAAAGAAAAAAATATATCCTCAGAATTTTCTTTAAACAGTTCTTTTAGCATATCGAATTGTATTACAACTATTAAGAATAGCCGAATAAAAAAAAAAAACAATTCGCACGACTTTTCTGAAACTATTGAATTTTTTTTTTATTTCGCCATAGAATTTGCCTCAGTAAACTAATTTTTCCATAAAGTTTTTGATAAAATGGACTATTGCAGTTCATTTCATCAACTAGCTGAAGATCTACCGAGGTAAAATTACTGATTTCTTACGAAAGGAAATGTATTTAAAAAATAGTCCTGAATGTTCCTCTGGAATCTGATGATATTAAAATGTAAACACACACACACAATGGAGAATGTGTGGTATATTAAAGCATAATTTTATCATCAAAATTAATTGATCTGATGTACGACAATCTTGGATGCAACTGTATCAAAAAATAACGTTTGATCTCGCTTTTCGATCAACACGTTCACGCAGGCGCTGCAGTTCATGTTTCTCTTTCATGAGCAGCTATTCTTAGAGCACAATGCTTTATCGGGTGGAATCGAACTTCAAAGAGGAAAAGCGAAAATTAAACGCATCATCGCTGCCTTTTTTTTTTTTTTTTTGCACCCCCACCCCCTGCTGCCATATATATTGTATGCCCAAAACGAAAAATTTGGTTGTAAAGCGAACATATTGTAACTAAATTTGGAATTATTACGTTTTTATCATCGAATTTATTATGTAAGTTATGAATATATTGAGCTGAATTAAAATAAATTCTACCTTTTCTAGATATCTATGTTAAATTTTGATTACTTCTATTTACTAAACGAACTAAATTATTGATGGTATGCAAAACTTGATGAAACATTCCAATGCGAGCCACCTGTGTACGCGCCGCCTGATGGAACATAGCGCGAGTTACTGGCGTGAAAGTGCTAAGTAAAAAAATTGATATTTATATTACCTCTTATTTATAAAAACACAAATTCTTATTAAAATAGATTCCAAAAGTTTCTCAATTCGCGATTTTCCCACATATGGAGAGCATTTGCATCAGCCAACAATGGGCCATCAGATAAGTAACAACACACTTATATTAAATACTACTACTATTATCTATTACTACTAATCATCATCACCTCAGATTTCAGTTCACGGTTTTCCTTAGACAAAAAACACACCGGGTTGTATAACAACAATATTTATTACATTACTTGCTACCGCTCGTTTACAACAGCTCCTCTCGGAGATTCGGTCAGGTCCCATCTGAGGGGATCGTGTGACATCACACTCTCTCCCTTTACAAAATGAACGCCCTCTAGAGGCAGGCTCTAAGTAGGGAAGTTAACAGTTCGGCCAACCTGATATACAATTGTCCCAATTGTGCAGTTTCAATTAACACAAAATCATTAATAACTGATACACCTTAAAACCATTAATTATCATACACAAAATATCAATGTTTAAATTCCTCAAACACTTAAAATATCAAATTATACACAAACATCAATACTTAAATTCTTCAAATGCTTAAAATAGCAAATATCGATAATTGTACACAAACATCAATACTCAAATTCCTCAATTACCTAAAATAGCAAATATCAATAATTATACACAAACATCAATACTTAAATTCCTCAAATACTTAAAATAGCAAATATCAATGATTACACACAAACATCAATACTTAAATTCCTTAAATACTTAAAATAGCAATATCAATTACCGTATACAGATAAAATAGCAATATCAATTACCGTATACAGATAAAATAGCAATATCAATTACCGTATACAGATAAAATATCAATAATCATGCACAAATCATTTTACATAATCACCCTTATATCTACATTTCACAACAAATTATCTTTCATTTCACAACGCACATATAAAGAAAATCTTTTTTTTTTCTCTTAAGTAATAATTCTAATTTAAGGCTTCAAAACAAAAATCTTAGTTATCATACAGTTCAAATATTATTTCTCTTTCATAACAAAATACTAAAATTACCAAAACACTTTAAAATACTACTTCTCAACATCTTTTAGCGTGCTTACATACACATCACCTCTCTTTTTTCTTTAAAAAAAATTACATAAACACATTCATTTATTCATATCGAGATATCAACACAAAATTCATATTTCAAATATTGAACTCATACACATATTTTTCTTATCAAATATAATTTCAAGCATAGATTGCCACATAAACAAACTTAAAAAGTATTCATATCTAACAAATTACTATTTTCATACTTCAAAACATCGAATATCTGTATCCTCATAAAGGTTAATTCATACAGTTGTAAATATTAATTTTTCTTCTTCCTCCTTTTTTTTAAATTTTTACATACTTAAAATATTAATTCTCCTTTCGATATTCTCATTTTCATAGAATATGCTTAACTCTTATAGACTCAAAAAGGTTCACACATGAAACAAAGAAATTCTTTAACATAACACAATCATCAAAACACATATCTAAGAATTCCTACAAAAAGATCATTCCTAAATCATTGCAAAATCACATTCTTATATCCTTATAAAAGCACATTCCTAAATAAATCCTTACAAAATAAATCCTTACAAAATTGTATCCCTAAATCTTTACATTCCTAATTCAATATATTCCAAAATCCTTACAAAATTATATTCCTAATCATCACAAAATATAATAAAATATTCCTACATCATTACAAAATAAAATTCGTTGAGCATATTACCTTGAAATATCAATTATTCTTCTCATCATAAAAGATCACATAAACATAAAAACATTTGTTGGCACACTTAAGATTCAAACCGTTTAATCCATAAACACTCATTAAAAGCTAGCACATTCATTAGCTTTAAATTCTTACACAAAATATATAATTTCTGTTTCAAAATAATGAAATCAAAATAAAACATCGTTGATATATTTAAAATTACTTATCCTTGTCAACAACTAAATTAATAAAATACATCTTAAAAATAACATTCAATCAATAGTTTTTTTTTTTTTTTGAAGATAATCAAATTAAAGTTCCTTAAATACTCAGTCTTTAAAATATTCTAATGTTCCATGAGAAAATAACTGTTCATTAATTCTTAATACAAAATAATTGTTTTCGTTTTTGTTTTAGAAAAAGTTCTTTGCAAAATAATAGTTTACAGTCCCTTTTTATTGTCACTGCAAAAGCCTCTCTAAAAAGAAATTAAAAAAAAATTGTCTCACCCATTCGTAATGCCGCATTTCGGTTCCAAAGGAGTGTAGAAAGAGATCGGACTGGCCTGACTGTCCCTTAGATTGCACGCATAATCTTGGTTACTCTAACGGCTCAAATAGCACTTTTTAGTGCTCACCGCATATTTTTCTTGCTACTTTTTCTTTCTGACTTAACTGTTTACCGACCATGGACTTGAATTTTGACCATCAATATAACTCGGAACCTAATGAAGATACCTCATCGAACTTCTCTTCCAGATCTGAAGACGAAAAAACTCCATGCCAAAAACGACAAAGAATTGAAAAAGACATTGCCTCCTACTCCACCAGAAAAGAAGCACAATCATCTTACCTGGTCCAACTTAAATTTCGTGGCACAGATTCAAATGATTCACTTTTTATCAAAACGCAGAAAAATATCGAAGGATACGAAAACAAGCTTCAACGACTGGAAAGTGAGTATGCTACTTTAGCGCCTTGCGCGACTGCTGGCTGCCCCATCCATTCCACCCCAAATATCCTCCCTATGAAACGTAAAGATAATCAAGGTTTTATCACCCCCCCCTAAAAATAAAACATGTAAAAAACCTACACTGACCTCCTCGTCTAATTTAATTTTACCTACTCAAAATCAATTCCAACAACTATCAGACGATGTTACACCCTCAGATAACAATGAAGATCAAGATTCAGATTCAACTCCCAAAATTGTAAAAGCAAAAAATTTACCTCCCCCAATTATGCTTAAAGTAAGCAAAAATTATAGACAACACCTCAAGGAAATTAGTCATGAATTACCTAAACTAAGAACTCGTCTTTCCGGCGAGTACATTAAATTATATACCGATACGCTAGATGACTATAGAAAACTTTCACACCTATTATCCACTAAGACTTATGAATATTACGTCATTCAACCAAAAATTTTGCGTCCATTGAAAATTATTTTTAAAGGTTTACCACGAGATACTGAAATCCATGATATTCAGGAAGAACTAATTGAACTTGGATTCGACCCAATCAGGATAAATCAACTTACAAACAGGCGTACAAAAATTCCCCTTCCAATATTCTTAATAACACTACCTAGAAACGAAACCAGTAAGAAAATCTATGAAGTTAACCGCATATGCTATATGTCTATTACAGTTGACGAATACCGAAGTAACAAAGTCACTCAATGCTTCAACTGTAATCTTTTTCATCACAGTTCAGATAATTGCCATATGATCCCCAGATGCTTAAAATGCTCAGGCGCCCACGCAACCAGAGACTGTAACATCGAAGGAAAAATTAAAGAAATAAAATGTATTAACTGCAACGAAATTGGACACTCCGCCTCATACGGAGGATGCAAACTCTATCCCAAACCTCCAAAAGGATCAATTACTAAAAGCAACACACCCATAACAAATACTGTTCGTGAAGGCTACACTTTTGCAAATGCTTTAAAATCAAACCAACAGACGGCGCCCCAAACGGACGAAAACCCAGATTCATCAAAAAATTCAAAGAAAATCCCACAACATAATGCAAAAAGCCACCAGAAAATCCTTTCAACAACATTTTTGAAGCCATCGAACAACTCAAAGCTCTTGCCGAAATCTTCTCAATCATTCCAGGACTGCTTACAAATCTCCATAAAATTCAAAATGCAAAAGGACAAGCAAACAAAAAATTCGCCATCTTAGAAGCGCTTATGGATATCTCTGAAGAATAATGCAGCCAATCGCAGTCGTTTCTCCTCACCCATCGCAATATCAACTCTTTCCCTCATGGAACTTTAAATTTTTCAAGTACATACTCATTAACTGCTAAACAGATGGCGCCAGCTATGCTGGGCTCATCAATCAGCTCATTTCTAAAGAACTTTTCATCTCTACTCTCCAAAATTTTACCCTCTCATCCGCAAGAAATTCCTCTCCACAATGTAAATTTCCATTTTATCCAAAGGACTTAATAAATACCAGATTTGGGCTTGTGGAGCGCTCCGCGCTCCTGGCGCCCATGGAATTTCAACGTCAACGTCGGTTCCAAAGGGAGGGGGAAAAACATTCCCTAAGTGCACTGACCTGATTCCTCCTTGAAATTTTGTCTCTTCTTTGTCAATAAGTGGGGGCGGGAGTTTTCTCTCACTGTCGGCTTCGGGGAGTAGGGTCTGATTCCTGGCGTTTATACGGCCTTCAAAATTTCCCACACTTTGTAATGACCATCGCTCTTGGTCAACAAACTTGCGGTCCACTTCCTGCCCTTCTGCTCTCTCTTTTTTTTTCTTCAGCTGCGTAACTTTGCAGGTGTCGCAAACCTGAGCAGACTTCCTTTCGCTTTTCGAGAGGGGACCCCACTATCTCCCACTGGAGTTCGATATCTCTTTTCTTTATTTTGTTGAAAGTCCTGTCTGTACCGTTTTACTGCTGTTTTCTGAATTTCACTTGTTATTGTGTGTGTCATCAAATTTTCGATCGTTAATTTAATCAACTTCCCATCAAACTAGAGCTTTGAAATTTTGAGATCATTCGTACTCTTCTTCAATGCAATATTTAGATGTTTGCGACAAGTTTTAACTAATATTTCAATAAGTCAAAATATTCTTTCATCTCTAGGCGCTTTTAGGATTGAGGGAAAATTCTTTCCCCTGGGAGCACCCGGGCACTCCCACACCGCATGGGGTTATCGTAAACTTTGTACTCATAGGGAGATACTATCTCCCCACAATCTCAGATAGGGTTGTATTTTAGTCAGTAATCATTCATAAGAAAGAAAGTTTCAATATTAGGCGCCCATGTCTTATCACAATAATTTTTCTGTGAATTCTGGTTCCCATTCTTTTTAATGAATGACTTACTCAAATGCATGTTTTGATTTTATATTATGAATTTTTAATACGCTCACAAATGTCTCTTTTAAGTAAATTTTAAGATAAAATAACTAACAGTATTAACTAATAATTTTCTCTAATAAACTTTGCCACCATATAAAAACGTTTGGTTTTATGTATCAGGTAATCCTAAATGCGATGTTTGTCTCCAAAACATGTTTCTTGGTGACTCTTTCATGGGACGGGGAAATGTTGAGGGTTCCTTTATTGTTTTTCTTCCTTTGCGTTGAAATCGTTCCCTTCATTTTAAATTGTATCTTTTTTCTGCGGAGGGGAAACTGGCTAACCACTCGTTCTGTCCACCTAATTGTCTGTCGTAAGACTAGTTTTTCCCAACTGTATCGGATTTGGTATGGGGCCTGTTTTGAAGAACTCTGCTTCCTTCTTTCCATCAATTGGAATATCTTCTCCTGTATCATCCTTTAAAATTTTCTCATTGGCTTTCTGAGCTCTAGTTAATTGTTGTCCTTCTACACGTGTGAATGCTTCTTGACATTGTCTTCTTTTTCCGTTCTCTTTATTTCCTTTCTGTATTTTCCGTTGCACTTCTTCTTTATCATTCGGTAGCATCGCTGGTGCTAATAACGCTTCTTCTTTTCCTCTGTTAACGACATTTTGTTCCCGTATGGCTTGCGTTAACTTTTCATTATGTTCCTGGATACTAGATAATTTCTGTTCTTTATTCTTCGGTTCAGAATCAAACTTTTCCTGTTGAGACTGAAGTTGTCTTTCATCAAGAATTTCCATTGCTTTTTCTTCAATACTGGTATCCTGTAACCTTATAGCTTCGGATAATTTTTCATTCTCCTTCTGAATTTCGGTGAACTTCTCGTCCCTTTCTTTCAATTCAGATTCAAACTTTTCCTGCTGAGGCTGAAATCGTTTTTCATAGTATTCTTGGATTTTTCTTTGTTTTCTTCTATTGTTTTCAATTATTGATTTTTCTAATCTTAATTTTTCTAGTTCAAATTCCCTTTCTAACTTTTTTTCTCTTTCAATCCTCTCCCTTTCTAACCTTTGTTCTTTTTCAATCCTCTCCCTTTCTAACCTTTGTTCTTTTTCCCTTTCTAACTTTTTTTCTCTTTCTTTCCTATCTTTAATTATCCTCTCGAGACATCCTCTCGCGAAAACTTCTTCATAGAATTCGTTTTTTATAGTTGTATCCCTTATTGCCACATCCGAAGGGACACTTTCGTCTAATTCAAGCGCAAGCTCGACTAAATCACTTTTACGTCCTTTTGAGAGGAACGACATTTTTAACAATATTTCAATACACTTCAAAATAAATCACTTCTTAGCACGTTTTCTTTCACAGTTCCGTTAGGTTAGAGTCCTACAACGTGCTTTTTTTTTTCTTACAGTTCTCTCCGAGAAATGTCAGTCTGACCGTGGGCTTCAATATAAATCCCGCTCCTGACTATTAAATACTACTACTATTATCTATTACTACTAATCATCATCACCTCAGATTTCAGTTCACGGTTGTCCTTAGACAAAAAACACACCGGGTTGTATAACAACAACAATATTTATTACATTACTTGCTACCACTCGTTTACAACAGCTCCTCTCGGAGATTCGGTCAGGTCCCGTCTGAGGGGATCGTGTGACATCCCACTCTCTCCCTTTACAAAATGAACGCCCTCTAGAGGCAGGCTCTAAGTAGGGAAGTTAACACTTAATAATATTAACTCAGCACATACGTGCAAACTGTTCAGATTAATTGATTGTTTATAAATGTTACACTTAGGAGTTCGGTTTCATTAACGTCACCCTGGAAGCAACACGAATATTGTGGACGGACCTCGTAAATTTGAGGACCTTCTAATTTGAGCAAGAAGTCATGAGGCGAGGACACCACGCCAACGGGAGGACTTTGAGCCTCGACAGATTTAACGTACATCAGGCCGGGTTGCATGACGGGTCTACGATCATGACCACTTGACTACCGCGGCCTGCACTTAGAAGTAAAACGAGAACTATTGGTGACGAACTTTGTAATTTTGAGCCTCAGTCAAGTGACGAGAATGTCACCTAAGCTGATACCATGCTAAATTGAGGGCTTGGGACCTCGATTTATTTAACGTTCTTCAGCTCACTACATGGTGGGTCTTTAGTGACATCAGAGCTTGAACCCACGGTTCGATGGAAACAACGCCGACCGCGACCATGATCAATAGGCTACTGCAAATTGTTCTGATGTAATTAAGATTATGAAGTACAAAAATTGGAAACTGATGTTGCAACAGATAACGGCTTTGAAGTAGGAAATGCACAGCGTAAATTATTTGGAAAAGTTGATTATATTGTAAAGGCGGAGAGATTATTTTAGTGACATGGATGGCAGTGAAAACATTTGCAGACTTAGTAACTTGTAAAAATGTTTGCATTAGTTGCGGTACTATGAGTGCAAGTTTTAGAATTAGGAATATTCTTTTAGTTTCTTGAATGTCTTTCTTTCATTGTGGACACAATTAAAATAAGATGAATACGACTAGTGACAAATACATTTTGGCAGACTGCAATACGAGAAGTGACAAATGAATACATACTCCCCAACTATTCGCTAAATTCAGTGGCATATAAAGCATGTCAGCTGATCCTGGTGAATATAATTTGGGAGTTTCTGAAACTTCTGATATTAGAAACACCCCAGAAATCTCAGAATGTAAAGCTAGATTCTATAGTTGAAGTAACATGTTGTGTGTAATGGTTGACTGTAAATAAGATGTATTTAACGAGATAATTAAATATTAGATGGAGTGAACGTCCCTTTTTTTAAAAAAATTATTTTTTGCTATACTTTTTACTCAATAAAACATGAATTTATAGTCAAAATATTTGAAGTATAGACAGTGATCGTAGCGGCATTAAGAGGATGTCTTATTCTCTCGGCCTCTTACATCATTTATTAAGGTCGGATCGGTTTTTGGAAGAACCAAGACCCAGACTTACACATACCTTAAAATTAGCCCTTCAAACTCTACCTCATTAGAACGATGCATCAATCTCAAAGAAACGTTTTTCTAGTTTACGTTAATCATTTGTCATCGGTTCTGAATTGTATTTGATAAGCCGCTTGAGTAACTAACGAGTCAAGTGTTAAGAGATTCCTCACCTTAATGATTAATATTGAGTTTAAATTAGTTTATATTGACGTCGCACTACAAGCAACACGAGGGCTATTGGCGACGGACCTCGTAATTTTGAACCACGGTCAAGTGACGAGGACGACACCTGATCTGGCACCCCCCTCCTAAAATCCACACCACGCCAACGGAAGGACTTTGGGCCTCGAACAGATTTAACGTGCATCAGCCTCGGGTACACCGCGGGTCTTTGACAGCCAAGGATCGAACCCGCAACTGAACGAAAATCGCCGGCCGCGAGTCCACAACCTTGACCACTAGGCTACCGCGGCCCATGATTAATATTCAACAGTACTAGAAATTTTAGAATAGCAGTTCGACAGTAAATATACCGTCACAATGGTTAATGATTAAGAAAATATCTTTTACCGGACCAGACGAAATGAAATGCGGTAGCAAAATGTCAAAAAGATCCTAATCAGTCAGACTAATTATTTCCCTCTGGATGTAAGCAGTCTTGTTCACTTTTATACATGAAACAGCTCTGTTATTGCCAGTTTGAAATTGGCAACCATTATCAAATGAGACCGTAGAAAGAAAAAAAAAAAATAGTGCCTTTCCTAAATTTGGTAAAACCCTTTTATCCCCTTCCTTTATGATAAGGATTCATATCCAGAGATATTGTTTTGAGTCAATGTAGGCGATGCTTTATATGAATATATATTTCAAAATTCCCATTGGCCAAGTTATTTCCAATATAAATTGCAAACATTCTACCTGTAAGCAGCGTTTATATACATAATTGTCTTTAGTTCAATTAACAAATTTCTTTATTGGAATTTGTTTCTCCAAAAATAAAAACTTTTTTTTAAAAGAAATTAACTAAATCAGTTTAATTTAAATTTTCACTTTTTTCCCCCTCGTACTTAAACATGAAAAAAATAAATAAAAACTTTTGAATATTTTTATACTCAAGGGTAAGGCATAAAGATCTCCTAAATTTTGAAGAGGTATTAGAAAATCTACCTAGGGGAAAAAAAAAAAAAAAAAACTGAATATATTTCTGAAAAGAATATAAAAAGTTTTATTATGTTCAAAAATTAAGTCAGACAGATGGCGGCCGTCGATGTCAAAACATCGTTGAAGACGTTCCCGGAAATTCATCACTCTTCGAGTTAGCTAAGGACGAATAGCGTCGATTCCTTGTTCCAGAATTTCCGCACTTTTGGCATTTACGAAAGACATAACATAATCTCCTTCTCTTAACTATTGTGAGAATATAATGTTCTACGGACACAATTTTAAATCGGCATCCTCCTCAGACTACGACTTGATATCTCGTGCTGTGGTTTGATTATGAGTGAAACACTTTATCGATTGCTGAATGGATCTTCTTATTATTTTGAAATTTTCTGGCTTTCTAACGGCACTGGATGTGCCCAGTAATTTTCTTTTCAGTGTGAATCTAGTTGCCTGAAAATTAGAAATCCATGGCAAAATTGTTTTTCGATCTTGTACAAATGCATTTCGACCGAGCATAAAGTGTGTCCACTCTGCATCCCTATCACAGACTGTGTGTGTGGTTGTTCTCATATGCTTTAATAACAAAGTTCCAATGTTCACAAGTCGTACGCACGATGGTTCTGTGAGGAAGGAAATGAAAAGCAGCGAAACGAGCGTTTACCTTTCCGTTTATTCTCGTTGACCTTGACACCGTCACAATATTTTAAAAAAAAATAAACTGCATGGGACCAACCCAGCCTCTCTCGCTGCAACCTTGGGAGATCTGTACATACGAGGTATGTTCAAAAAGTATCAAACCTTTGGTTGGCAAAAAACAATTATACGTACTGTGACTGTTCATACACTAATCTTTTCCGAAGTCTCTTTGGCGATTCGCACATTTCTTTAACAAGTCCCGCCATTGTAGGGAACAATTGCTTGGAATGCTCTTCAGGCGGGCCGTCGCGATCAATATAATCTTTCTTCTGGATTCACACCGGATTCCTTTCAGAACCACATTCAACTTTTAGAATAACAAAAATCACACGGAACCATGTCAAAGAGTTGGGAGTTTGACGAACCATGGTAATGCTGTGTTTGGTCAAATAACTTCCGAATCAAATGTGAAGAATGGGCGATGATGATCATGATGTATTATCAGGATGAAGTAGCTAACATTTCTCCGCCCATGTTTCATCGTTTGCTTCGCACATCACAAAGCACCTCCAGGTAGTATTCCTTGGTAATGGTTTGGGCTGCGTACTCGTACTGTACCGTCCTACGCTAGTCAAAGAAAACGGCCAGCAACACCTTCACATTGCAGCGGACCTGCCGTAGTTTTTTCGGACTCTGAGACGATGGATACTTCTAATATGAGGACTCTGCTTCTTTGTTTCTGGGTCGTACCCATAAACCCATCACCAGTGATCAGTATTCAGAAATTTGGAGACACTGTTTGCGTTGTCCAGCAGTCCCGTGCGATTTCCAAACGGAATTGCTTTCTCTCCATTGTTAGCGACTTTGGCACGAATTTTACATTTATCTTCATTCCTAAATTTGAGGTCAAGATTGAATGTACCAATATAATGTTTATTCCAACCTCGTGGACTTTCATATAACGATCCTACCTGATCAGCTCGCACTTCGTCAGTAACACTGACGTTTCACCTTGTTAAAGGCCTGTGTGTGTCCACGCATCAGAACACGGTTAGCTGATGCGTGGACATCTTTAAAGCGGTCCTACCACACCTTACACGTGAGAAGTTCAAAGTATTATTCTCGAAGGCCTGTGGAATCTTTCGAATAGTATCTGCTTAGGTATCACCAAGCTTTTCGCAAAATTTAACGCTTTTTTTTTTTTTTTTTTGCAAACATAAATTACATTTTACTAAATTTTTAATCTCTCTCTCTGTTTTTTTAAATAGATTTGTTGTATCAGTTCTGCAGTAGAATGTTTTTTTCAGCCGTTTGGCAGCTTCCGGTTTCGTTTAAGGTGAATAAAACCAGGTACTGTCTTCTTGACGAGCATAAAAGAAAAATATTTATAAAACAAACGTTCCCAGCAGCAAAACTGACATGCACAAAGTAAATCGTATTATCCATTAAGGTTAAAAAATTTATGCATATCTGGTTATACTTACAATAATTTCAACAAAACTACACACACAAGATTAATTAAATAAACAATTTATTCAAATAACTTCAAGATACATGAAATGATAATTTTTACCAATACAACAAAAATGTAAGATAGTAAAAATAAAATTGTAGAAAATTTGGGAGAAAAAATTCAATACCTTAGATATACAGTACAGATGTTTTTTGGTACATAAATATTGCAAAAAAATTAAACTGGTACACGTGATTTTTGAATTCATTTTGCACAACTAAGTATTATTTAACTTCTTTTTCTTCCTGGAATTCAATAATTTCTTCTGCCCTAAAATTTTGAACAATTTTTTAGAGTTAAAAAAAGATTATAAATGTTCATCGAAACTAACATAGAATGAATCTTGATAAGTTAACTTTTAAGAAAAACCTTTTTATAGTAAAATTTATTTTAAATACACATTAATACAAAACTATTATAATACTAAATATTTTATCAGCATCTATTGATTGTATGTATGCAGCATATTTCAGTATTCAATCAAATTTCAGCATGAACAAAATTGATTATATTTAAAATTTAAGAAAAAATAAGGGTGTCATTTTATTTAAAAGTACAATTCAAAAAATTTTTATGCATAATTATTAAAAATTAATATAAATCTGGCCCTCCCATGGAATGAAAATTTATTATTCCTTTAATAGCTTTTTTAAACATAATAATTTGCAATAAACCTTTCTTTACTTTTTGCATACTTTCGAATCATTGATATTAAATTATATAACAGTGCGAAATTTAGGAACAATAATTCAAGATTAAAATCTAAACAAAAGGATATGCTGAAATTTAAATTTGAAAATTTCATTTTAACACAAGAAACTAACGTTGCCTACAAGCTTTTAAGGGAAACTACATATGAATAACTGATTATTTATCATTTCCTGATTAAAATAAACATTTTATACACTATTGTTAAATTTTACGAATTTTCAGAATGTTATCATTTAGGGAAAAGAATTTAGAACACTAAACTTATAAATAAGCGATAAATTAAGAATTTTTATTAATCTTTTATCAATCTTAACAATTTATGAAAATTGAAAGAATCAACATTATTTGTTAAAATTATAAATTGATGAGTTTAGATATATATTCTTTTTTTTTTAAATATTTTGCTGATAAAAATTAAAAACTCATTTCTATTTAATAATTAAATAGAACCTATTCCCATACCTCAGATTTTTCAATTCACTTAATATTCAACATATTTATGAGAATGTTGCTACTTATAAACAAGTTCTAATAAACCGGCACATCGGCCTAACGATTTTGCCCGATTATCGAGCGTTATTATATTAGTTTAAAAGGGGATACCAAAGTTAAAAATTTAAAAGATTAAAACCTGCACATTTGATGTGTTTACACACATTCTGGATCCATGTAAACGATATAAATACCCGACAAAACATTTTGTTTCATTCTAACAATTGCAAAATTAATCGCTCGGAATTAAAAAATGACAAGAAATATGTTGCTTATCTATAATCTGATTCTCCGATCAATTCTTACTTATTCGTGGCCAGTTCGGGGTTTGCTGTTAAACTCATATTTATAAATTAGAAAGATCCCAAAATCATGTTTTAAGACAATTATTAAATGTCACATGGTTTATGAGAAATGTAGATCTTTACAAGTTTATTAAATTTTCCTACCATAAAATCTGCAAAAAAAAAAAAAAAAAAAAAAAAAAAAAAAAAAAAAAAAAAAAATTTTTATCAAATTCTTTGCAAACTCAGAAAATATTGATACCGATTCCCTTCAAAATATCACAAATTACAATTCTGATCCCAAAATTTAAGACCTAGAAACACCCTACTCGTCTCTTAAAATATTAAATCATTAACGAAATACAATTGCACACTAAATAGAAAAAAAGAACGATAAAATAAATCCGAACCGGCAACTCTCTTGGAGAGTGATCGGTTCGGATTTTTTTTTTTTTGAGTTTAGTTTATATTAACGTCGCACTAAAAGCAACATGAGAGCTATTGTCGACGGACCTCGTAATTTTGAACCTTTGTCAAGTGACGAGGACGACAACTAAGCTGGCATTCCCTCTCCTAACTTCCAAACCACGTCAAAGGAAAGACGTTTAGCCACTACAAATTTAACGCACATCAGTCTTGGCTACACGCCGGGTCTTTGGCAGCCAAGGATCGAACCCGCGACTGAACGAAAACCGCCGGCCACGAATCCGAAACCATGATCATTAGGTTACCGCGGCCACGAATTGGAAACCATGACCATTGGGCTACCGCGACCACGTGGTCGTTTCGGAACCGGAGGAAGTAGTTTTGCTTACCACTCAGATAAGCTGCAAGATCCTCTCAACTCTGAGCTGTTTATGACGTGCAACTTCGCTCATAATTTCTAAATTCACACCCTTTGATGTATATCCAAGCAATTTTCAACTTAATTCTTAATTAAATGCAAATATGGGCAAAGTTAAGGCCGAATTCATACCCCACAGTTAAAACAGATATGAAGATTAAAAGCCTGCAAACTTAAGTGTTCCAACCTATATTGATTAAAAAAACACCAAAAGGAAAATTAATAAAGTGCAATGATAATTAAAACTAATAGTGACAAGCTACTCTGGACACTTGCTGAGGCTTATTAATTTTATTAGCATTTGAAGAACAAACGCTGGACTTTCGAGAGCATTTTACTGTACGGTCATAACTGTAATATTGTACAAATGTAATATGTAACCTGTTACAAAACAAGAAACACTATTTTGAAATGAAAACTGACAATTACGATAAACACTGGAGGGAAAATACCCTCCCCCGACATATGAAACCATGATATTAAAAACCATTTTAAATTCAACAGATTTTTTTTTTTTCAACTAGGTTCATCTTAAGCCTTAAAAAAGAATGACATGAAGTTTTCTTTTAGTTTTGAAGTCTTTATAGGATAAGTAGTGGAAGATCCAGAAAACTTACAGTACCATAGATATCTCAGTCCTGTGCTTGAACACAACAAACAACTGCAACAAAATATAATTAATACTTTTAAATTTGGTTGGGATTTTCTGCTCAGGTATGTCATTTTATCTATGCATAAAATTATGGCAGGGAAAGCAAACCCCCTTCCCTGGATTTGACACATTGATAAGCATACTTTTAGAAGTCAAATGACCTTTTAGGGTATTATATATACATTTTAAATACAATAACCATTTCCATATGGTTAATTAATTGAGAGGATACACAATTTATCTATTGTGTGCTTCTTAATATATAAAATTTTAAATCGGAACCTTTTCAGCTGCATAAACATATTTTAAAAAGCAGGCAAGATTTATCAGTTCTTATACAATAACTTTAAATATTCAGAATCACAATTTCATATAAACAATAATTGTTTACAAATATTAAAATAAACTTAACTGAAAATGAAAAATACTTACTCTCATATATCTTCCTCTATTATTGTATCGCCCAGGAAATCTATTTTGCCTTTTGAAATCATGATTGTATGATTCTCTCGATGAACTCATTTTAGGGGTTTTAGAATTCATAAAAGGTGCATGGTTGTTTTTAAATCTTACAGGTGTAATGTTATGAGGAGCAGTAGATTCATAAGTATTTACAGAAATTTCACTTCTTTTCTTCTTAAATTGTTCATTTGTGAATGGGGCAATGAATGCACTAGTACCTGCTGAATTCCCATCCATTCTTTCATACAGATTATCACTTCTTACAGGCATATCTTCATAAAAGTTACTGGAAATATCATGATTAGATATTTCTTCACAGTTGCCACTTTCAAATTCATTATTTCTATTACGAAATCTATGATTTCTATTAAAATTAAAATCATGATTTTTTCCCAAAAAATTACTTTGATTTCTTCTAGGATAATTTGAAAAATTATCAAAGAATGTAGAAGACATTGCATTTGGTGCTGGATCATTTATACATGAACCTTTTTTTGAGGATGGAACAAATGGTCGAGGGGCATTGGGTACTCTGTTCTTCCAAGGTCTACTTCTTTTATTCCAATTTACACGATTGTTTATGTATAAATTATCTGATACTCTTTCAGATCTTGGGTTTTCATTATAATTATTTTTATAAGTATTATTATTGATAGGCCTATATGGATTGATTCCAGAATAAAAAGGTGGATTCTCCCATGGATCAACATCAATTGGTGATTTCTTTTCCATTTCTACTTGATTCTTATGAGATTGAAATTTTTTACCAAGGTTATTATCAGTCTTTTCATCAAATCTATTAACTTCTTCTCTACTCAAAAATTTAATTGAGGCCTCTCTATACTTACTTACATAGTCACTGGGTGCTTTTTTCAATTCTGATCTAGTTTGTTTAGGAGCATTTACTTTTGGTAAATTTGGAATTATTTTATCAACATACTTATTAGCAGGCCAGTCTATTCCTTCTATAGTTCTATCATAAGTAGCTAATTGGTATGTCATTTCGCCTGGGCCTTTCATTTCATCAGGTACTTTAATTATCATTATATTACATGACAGGCTAATTTTGGAATCTGTAATTGGTTTTAAACAACCATCCTCAGGTAACTTCCTTTTGTGTTCCATTGTAAAACTAAAATAAGTAATTATATTTCATAAATGATTTAAAATAAAAAAAAAAGCATTTTGTTCAAAAATAATACAATTATCTAATTCCTGAATGTTTATTTATTTTATAACAAAGCTGATGCAACTTAGCAAGAAAAAAATGTTATTGAAATTTCTATGACTACAATAAAGACACAGAGTTCTTTTTCTACTTTTAAAAGAGGACTAAGTACAAATTATAAGAATGGGACAATTAGAATTAAAAAAAAAAAAAAAAAAACAGATTTACACTTTATTTGATTTGTATATTGTGAAAAAATCTTGAATAATTTTCAATGTAATATATTTAAAAAGTGGAGGAAAAAAATTTAAATCAATGCAGTTAAATTTATTATCCCTTTAATGGAGGTATCCTTAGTGGTACTACTGTATTTTATTGGTGCCGCACACGAGGAAACTGTACAGCAGCGGAATGGAACCAGGTCGTCTTTAGCGATGATGCAGTGATGACAATCGTGTTCGTGTGTGGAGACCCCATGGTGAACACCTCATAAGAGACACCCATTGAAACAAATATTTTGTCCTTTAAATAGATGGAAATATATATACAGAACACCTCTTGTAAGGAATTCTACTTAAGAGACAAATGGCTGGTCTGGTAAATGTCCCTTTTTGAGAGGTACTATTATACTAAGCTAAGAGACCAGGACCAACAGAATTTCCCAGTCTCTTTTCCTCTACACGTAATACTGTGTTTATATAATGTTAAAGTTATGCCTTTCTTTTAAATATTTTAACTAGAACTATTCAAGTAAGTTTCAAAAACAGTTGAAGCCAATTTCATTTTTAAGTAATTATTTTATTGTAGCAGAGAGAGAGAGACTATTTCTACAAGGTGGAAATGGACTAAATTCACAGAATCACGTGATATATATCATAAACAAACCGGTGTGTTCTGTGTTTACATAAGATTTCCTTATATTTAAGTTGTATACATATTGTATATCCACACTTTATTTCAATTAATGTATTTAATATCATATTTCTTATATTCTTCAGTTATCAGTAGGTAATGATATGAGTATAATTTTATGTATCTATAGTCTTATTCTCGTTTAATTGTTAAAATATCGTTTGGAAAGCTAAGACTATTTAAACTTGCTTCCGGTGTTTGATTGTATACTTCCAATATAAATTTTAAATTATGTTCTGCTTTAAAAAGATTCATTTTCGAACTGCTAGTAGCCATTGTGTTATTTTTACCTTTTTGCTTTGATATTAAGCTTATTTTATATTTCAAATTATTTCATTTATAAATATTGTTATGGTACTTATCCATTTCACCGGCACAAATCTAGCCAAGTAGACTTCATTGGCAACAACACACAGTACACACATATTCCGTTAGGCGTCAATTGTATCATTTTTGGTGACTTTATCACTTGCTTGGGCGAAATGGAAAAGTACCTTAAATTTTAAAGAAGATCAGTAAAAACACTTTTTAAATGCTAGAAAATGACAGTTAAAAAAGAATGTTTTCATAATTATAAAATGTCTGTATGTAAACCAAATACATTAGCTGCCAATATTTCAGCTCTTTGATAGAAGAATGATTCAATACCTCTATACTGCAGCAGTCCAAAATTTCGATTTTTGCATTTATTTAGGTGAAAAATATATAAAATGAAATTTTGTGATAATTTCTCATTCAAATAAAAAGTAGTATATTTAGTAAAATGTAAGTTACTTAAGCTTATGAAGCATTGCACATTTTATAAATGTTGTGCAAAACAAACGAATAATAAGACTTGTTTATATCGGAAGGTATCACGTGATCAAATTATCATGTGATCGTGACGTCACATGAATTTACTCCATTGCACAACTCCGCTGTTGGATACAGATTATGTGAGCAAGAGTAAGCAAGAGAGAACTTTTCGTTGTGTTTTTTGGTTATATAGTAGGGAAATTTCACAATAAACATCACAGAACATGTGGTACGAATGGAGGGATTTCGAGGGAATCTAAGTGCAGATCTAAAGTCTGGTAGGGATCATCCCTACAGGTCTGGAGCCGTGTGAACAGCTGACTTTACAGATTTTAAGAGCACAAGATTGCATAAATTATGTTAAAAATGAATGGTATCAGGGAATAAAAATGAATGCTTTACTTTTAAATGAGAGAATGGGAAAAATTAGGAAAATTAAATTATTTTGAGAAACTAATATGAATTAAGTTTAAGTCATTACATATATATACACACAGTAATATATATCTTGTAAGAGAGACCTCTATTTAAGGGACAATTCTGTTGGTCCTGATTCCATTGATTAGTGTATGTATTAAGGGACACCCACCGGTATAAAAAGTACCTCTTAAGAGAGAATTTTGATAAGGGACACCTCTATGTAAGAGACAATTCTGTTGATTCCGGTCCTTTTGAATAGTACAATAGTATCTCTAAGTAGGGGAGAGAGTTGCAGCCGTATTTACCACTTATTAAGGGTCACCTCTATTTAAAGGACCAAATGGCTGGCCTAGTGGGTCTCCCTTATTGGGAGGTACTACTGGAGATATAAATTGAAAACAAAAATGCAAATAAACATTAATACAGTATACAATGCATAGAAAATCAAAATTTAGGGGGGAAAAACCTTTTTTGAAGGTATGGGGAAAAAAATCTAAAAAAATTATTAATTATTAAATTTTAATAAGCATATTTAAAACAATAATTAAAATAGTTACATAAATATTAATTTCAAGGGGAATATACAAAGAAAAAAAACCACAAGAGATAATTGAAAAACGAAAATCCTTTAAAAATGAAGAAAATGGAAATAAAAATATATATAACACATGGATCAATAAGTCCCGAGACTAACATTGAAAACAACATTTTTTTTGCAATTTTTTTTTTTATTCATCAACATAATCACCTTTTAGGGTGATACAATCGTTCCAACGCTTTTCCAATTTTTCAATACTATGTTTATAAAAAAAATTATCTTTCGCTTCAAAATAAGCTTCAGTTTCAGCGATGACCTCCTCATTTGAGCCAAATCTTTTTCCCTGGAGCATTTTTTTAAGATCAGCAAAGAGCCAGTAGTCACTGGGGGCTAAATCTGGCGAGTATGGGGGTGGGGAAGCAGATCAAAGCCCAATTCGTTCAATTTTGCCATTGTTTTCATCGACTTGTGGCAGGGTGCATTGTCTTGGTGAAAAAGGATTTTTTTTCTCTGCATGTGCGGTCGTTTTTTTTGCGATTTCCTCCTTCAAACGCACCAGCAAGTCAATATAATAATCACTGTTGATCGATTTACCTTTTTCGAGGTAGTCAATGAAAATCACGCCATGCGTATCCCAAAAAACTGACGCCATGACTTTGCCAGCTGACTGCCGCGTTTTCGGACGGCTTTCGCCAGCTGTGCGCCACTCAGATGACTGCCGCTTCGACTCTGGAGTGTAGTGATGTATCCATGTTTCGTCCATGGTCACGTGACGACGCAAGAAATCTTTTTTGTTGCGAGTAAATAGCGATAAACAGCTTTCTGAATCATCGACTCGTTGCTGTTTTTGTTCCATCGAAAGCAATCGCGGCACCCACTTGGAAAAAACCTTTTTCATGCTCAATTTTTCATGAAGGATAGTAAATACACTTCCATATGATATCTGTGTCATCTGAGCAATCTCACGGAGCTTCACTTTACGATCTTTCATTATAATTTTTGTCACTTCACTCACATTTTCCGGTGTAACGGCTTCCACAGGTCTACCCGAGCGTTCCGCGTCATTTGTGTCGGTACGACCACGTTTAAACTCGGCAAACTACCGACAAATCGTTGCTTTTGATGGACAAGAGTCCGGGTAACATTTTTCAATCCATTGTTTCGCTTGCACGGTGTTTTTACCCATTAAAAAACAATGTTTTATCAGAACACGAAACTCGGTTTTTTCCATTTTTTAAACAAACTACAAAACGACTTTACTCCAACCTCGATAACTCAGCTGTTTCTGGTCCGATAGACTTAAAATTTTGACACGTTTCAAGCAAAGGTTAGTACTCTAGAAAGACCTGGTTACTGGTTTACTACGAGCGCCATCTCTGGGTTAGTCTCGGAATTTATTGATCCATGTGTTAACACTGCCACTAGATTAGGATATAGAAATCTTAAACTCATTTTAATGATCAAACTTTTGTGATCAGTAAATATAGCTCTATAAAACAAATGATACAATTAATATAACCAAGCAAGGAAACATGAAAAACAGAGGAAAAGCATCAGAAAACCTCAAATTTATATCTAAATTCAAAGAAAATTAAGAAAGCACATATAGTACAGCTCTAATATTACGAAATATATAATTTAAGTTAAGAAAAAAAAACAAGAAAAAACTCTGACATTTTTAAACAACCATTATCCCAACAATTTAGTCTTAATATAAAACTTTCTACTAAAAAAACACTAATTATAACCAAATGATAACATTGCTTTCTATGAATCAGATTTGAGAATTAAGAGGGGGAAAAAATTCTAAAATAAAGTTAGAAAAAGATATTTTAACAGATTATTAAAAAAAAAAAAACTTTTAACCCCAAAAAAATTAAATAAATAAAAAAAATAATGATTAGATACATAAATCAACTATGGCTTCATATATTGCTCATGCAAATGATTCACTTTTTGATAACTTAAAACTACACTGGAGATACAGAGCCAGTTACTGGTTATAAAAGCTCACAATTTTAAATCACGGTCAGATTATGTGAAAGTTCTATGAAACCTTGCAACCTTTTTAAGCTTAAATTTTGAAATATAAGCATAAATTTTTGAAGACATGACTTTGAAATTACATTTTCCCAGGAGTAATTTATTTTAGAAGGCTGGTGGTAAAACCACTATTCCATAGATGGCATTGAGAAAATAAGATGTCTAATCAAATAATGATCGACTTATCAAAATTTCTATTGAATGTATATTTATCTGTTGAATGTATGTATTTTGTATATCTCTTAGAGTTGTTTAATTCATCAGATTATAAGCATAGCAATTCATATTCCCCAAATTTCTAACCAAGGCTAGTGAGTGCGAGTGATTGTAGGGTTTAATGGCGCAAGAGCCAAAGTAGGCTATTCTGTGCCAAACACTTGTTAAAATCGATTAGAAAGTAATGGCCTTAAAAACACGAGACAAACACAAAAAGACACACAAAAGATAAAAAGTTAAAATTCAAATGTGTTGTAAAAGGCCAATATGTCGTAAAAAAGCAAATAAATTATGATGGGGGGGTTTCCCCCACCAAGTCAGATAGGTTTAAAACAGAGGAATGAATAAAAGTACGGCGATGATGATCAAACACCGGACAGTCGATTAAAATGTGATGAATAGAGTAAAGGGACATGGCAGGAAGGATACTCGGGAGCATCTTCTCCAAACAAAAGATGTTTGTGAGTAAATTGAGTATGTCCAATGCGAAGGCGAGTCAACCTGACATCTGCTCTTCGCATTGGAAAAACAAGCCATTCTCCAATGATCGGCTTCACCAAGTGTAATTTATTATTAGTCTGGAGACTCCAAGATTCCTACCATGTCTGATGAATGAGCATTAAAATATGACGTCGAATATCCTCAAGAGGGACTGCAAGCTGCAGAGGAATCATTGCCGATCGTGCAGTCGAGTCCGCTTGTTCATTTCCTAAAATACCTACACGACTAGGTACCCAACAGAATTTAATAATATAACCCTTGTTCTAACCAAGGCTAAATGACAACTTTGAAAACCATTGTGCATAACATGCAACATTATCAATACTTTGCATGATATTTGGTGCAATTAGACCTTGAATCTTAAATCCAAAGAATTCGAGACCTTACTAACTTCAAAAGGAAAGCTGATTCCCCTATATTTGTACAAAAACTCTTTAATGCTTTTAGTTTAACAACAAAGTGCTTTCAATAAAGGTTTTAACAGCATTACAGATACGACCAACTCATTGAAAATTTGGGTAATTTAGTTTTAACAATATACTATGCTAAAACATAAGAAAAAACTATTGATCATATGGTGTCATGCAACTTAAAATTAATTGACTGATGGAAGATAATATGCACAAGGGCATCATTCCTTTATTTTCTACATGATATTATACAAAGCACACTTATAAGCCCAGTAATAGAAATGATAATGATTAATAGAATTGAGCCTTTAATCTGTTTATTTTTCACATTAAACTCATGCAAAAATAATTAAATGAATTTTGATTATCAACTGATTATTAATGGGTTAAATGCATGTATAATATGAATATGGTATAAGCATGTAATATATACACACCATTTAATTACAAAATTAATGTTAAAAACCTGGAATAATATTGTTACATCATGAAAAATAAAAGTATCAGAATTGTAGATAAAAATAATCAATTGATATTGATGTAATAAAATGGTTAAATAAATGGAAAACTATTTTGAACAGGATGTTCAGTTTAAATATAATCAAGTAACTAGAAGTTTAAAGCTCTCCTACCAAAAATTAGAAGAACAATGTCAACATTAGGTAATACATCAGATGATATGGAAGAAAACTTTCATTAACTCCCAAAAGCAAAACAGTTAAGCTTATACTTTGTAAAATTAATTGTGAATGAGAATTTGGTACTTCACTGTTATAGCGGAACCAAATGATGAATCACGAAAGGACTAAAAAATATTGCCAAGATAAGTTATATTGCAAGGCAGACTTCAAGAGTTTGGCAATAACTTTGGCGTAATCGCAATTTGACAGGCGTCGCTAGAACATGGAAGTATTAAAAGTTTACTAAATTACAATAATGTGACATTTACAGAATAATGAATATTTTACATTTTTGGTTCAAAGGACAAATTATACAGTAGAGAAAGCCAAAAGTATTCGAACCTAAATAACAGATAAGAAAAAAATAACACTCCAAGACATTTAGCTGCAGATGGAATAAGAAATAGTGTTTATAGAATGCCCAAGAATTGATACACATAATTTGAAATTATAAATGAAAAAATCTAAGTTAATATGTGGAAAAACTTCATGAATGCAAAACAAAACAATGTTGGAATGCAGTTTAGCCCAAACCACTCTTGGCGACAGGATTTTTTTGGGTGATATTTAGCCAAATGTAGCGGGTGAATCTTAATTTAGCGTACTTCTTGGCAACTGGGAAAAATTCAAAAAGGCAATAAATTGCCAATTTGGTAACCCATCCAAAAATTCAAAGAAGTCGTAAAATCGTGTTTTTGTGGTAACCGTACTATAAAAGGGGGCTCATTAAGGGACGTTCTTTTTCACGCTTGATCTATTCTGACGATTGATTTATTCTATTTCTATATATTCCAATTCTTATTTATATATATATTATAATATATATATATATTTTGATTTTTGTTTATATTATATTATACTAAATATATTTGAAATTTATTTCTTATTTTTATTATAATATACTACATATATTTGAATTTTAATTCTTATTTATACTATATTATACTATTTATATTTGATTTATTTTAATTCTATACATCTATATATTATATTACTTATTTATTAGTTATATTGCTTAATTATATTTTAATTTATTAGTTATATTACTTAATTATATTTTAATTTATTAGTTATATTACTTAATTATATTACTTTTTAATTTATTATTTAATTATTACTAATTTAATTAACGCTGAAGAAAGCATTGTGAATGATGATGATTTAAGATTTTCTTCGGGCGATTGTCATAGTTTACCCCCCTGGTCACACAGACATCCCTCCATCATAAGGTTAGTGCTTTTTTCATATTTTTATATTATTTTCATGTCTTTCACAAATGCTGATTTACCATGTACTTTTTGTCTTTCGGACATAATTTCAACGATTTTTCTTGCCTTTTTTTCAACATTTCATAGTTATGTTATTTATATGTTTATTTATTGAAAAAAAATCTTTTATTTATTTTAAATATATTTTATATAATCTTAAATATATTTATCTAAGTTTTATTGTTTTAAGTAAAATTAAGACCCACCCTATTTACCATTTTAATATTTGCCACAAAACTCTGATTTAATACGTTTTTTTTGTCTTTTGGATTAAATTTCACAGTTTTTTAAACATTTCTACCACTTTGGCTGATGTTTTTTCTATGTTTCACAGTTAAGAAGTTTTTTTTGTCCGCCATCTTGATTCCAACTTCGGTTTTGAGAATTCCGCATTAGGCGCCACTTTGGCGTGATTTTAAAAACGTGCCAAGAAGTACGCTAAATTAGGACTTTACCAAATGTAGCTACCTTGTTTCCCCTGCTCTACAATGGCTTTAATTTGTCAACCCTTGATATTTCTCAATTTCAGTCAAAAGTTTAGGTTCTTTATTTTACGTCATTTTTTTGCAGATTTATTGGTTATGCTAAAAAAATTTTTTTTAGTCAATTAGAATATGGGATTTTTGTGCCTTCATTCCCAAACCGTAACTTTTGCTTTTAGAGAGAATTTTCAGCATTTTTTGTTGGTTTATTGGTTATGTCTTGGATTTTTTTAGCCGATTAGAGGACAGAATTTTTTGTAACTTTGTTTGAAAATTTCAACTTTTGGTTATTGAGAGAATGTTCTGGATTGACTGCTTCTTTGTGCCTGGACTCCTTGGATTGATGTACATTTTTCTCTAGAATATTTCTGTGTATTTTCTCTTGAGTCTATCAACAATAGTTGCTGATATGAGTATGGAAGAAGTGAGTGAATGTCTAAAAGATTTTAAAGAATTCAAAAATGAAAGAAAAGCTTCATGTTATTGAATTTTTTAAAAGCGAGAGCATGCTTTTTTTTTAAAGGAATGGTTCCACAGACAGTTATAAATGGCATTACAGGACAAAAGATAAAACTATCAGAATTTTTGAGAGTATTAGAAGAGGTTTTGTGTTTTTCTGATTTATTAGAAAATTTGTGATTTTAATCTAGTAACAAGATCATGTTTTGAAGAGTTTGTTAAATGAGAAACGAAAAACCTGTTGAGGATATTTATGTTTTCGCGAAAACGAGGGAATTTGATTTTATACAAATAGTAATAGCTGTGTTTGATGTTTTAAGTGTAACTAGAGTTCATTTGCTAGATGTATGAATGAGCTTATGGGTTAAATGAAGAATTGTTTGTGGTCAGGATGTGTTGCCAAAAAAGGGAAAGATCTGTTTTAACATGTTTGTTAATATGAAACCATGTAATTATTTTAAAGTAGAGGAGCAACTGTGATGTATATAAATTATATTGTGGAAGGAAAGGAGGACGTTCTGTTATTAGTTTTTATGTGCTATGTTTATTGAGTAACGAAGTTATGGTCCGGAAGATATGAAAAATGAGTTTGAGTGAAATGAAGATCTGGTTGTAGTTGAATGGTGAATAATTAATGCTGAAAGAATTCATGCTTTCAGACACTTGAACCAGGATTTTATTAGATATTAGTACTTTATACCAAGGATAAACTAGAAAAATAAGTAAGTAAAGATTTTCCTCTTAGCAGACTTCACATTCCATCAAAAAAAATTGCAAATTTTGGTAAGCCAAGTGATTGGGCTAAACTGCATTTTCATCCAAAACAATTAAGTTTTATCAGAATAAAGATCTCACACTTACAAAAGTATATGTTCAAAAATAGCTATTATACAATTGCAAAAAGTTATCAAACATATTCTCCAAACTTGGAACTAATTTAAAATCTTCTTAGAAAACTGAAAAAAAAAAGATGAAAAAATACCATATTTCTCCCAATGTTCAACTGATAAAAGTGAGCTATTCTTCCCAAATATCCAGATGACTATGCCAAAATACTCTTTATCAAAAAGATATCAACAAAAAAAATAATAATGTTCAATTATTCATACATATATGAGAAAACAATTGGGCCAGAAAATTCTTTGATATTTATTTTTCCTCTTGTTCAAATAACTTTTTAAAAATAAATGGTAAACTGTTTTGAAAACAATCAGGTTTATTTGTAGATATGTAAAATTTGAATATAAAAATTAATTCAAGTAATTTGTTCAAGTTAACACAATTTCTCTGCTCCTGAGTCTTAAAAAAAATCTTAACATATCTATAAAGAATACAGTAATTTAATTATTGTATATATGAACGTTTCCTTATAAGATATATTTGGACATACAAGATGTAATATATTGCATATATGAATACTTTCTCAATTTTCTGTCTTAAATTCTTCTGAAAACAGTGACACAGAAAGCAATGTAAATAAAGAGGAAAAATATTAACAACTCACCTTGCACAGGACTTATATAAAATCGATGAACAATGACACAACGAACACTCACTTCGCGCCAAGAAAACTGTTATCGATCAAAAGGATCTCTTCTCTCTCTAACATCGTTACAATAGTAAATAGGAACGAATAAGGACGTGTAATGCTTTTTTTTTATAATGGCAACAGTGAAAAGTGTGTGATTTCTTACTTATTTACTTTTTCTTTCTTTTTTTTTTTTTTGAAGATCGTCAAGACTAGCCAAATGGGTTTATTTTGTGAAAGAATCTCGGTCAAGGGATATGCAGCTATATTGTAACTGAAATAGAGAGAAGGCTGTTGATAAACGGTTTGCTAATTTTTAATTGTATTTTATACTGTATCTGTTTCTGATAAGGCTCCCGTCGGGGAATCTTTACTTAGAGGGGTTGAAGATTTTTTTTTTAGAAACGCGCCAAGATCGCCAAACAGAGCAATTCACATTTCAATGTGGCAGTCGTCCATTTGTGCTTACTTCACACACGATGACGTACGAAAGATTTTTAGAAAAGCTGAGTAAAAAGGCTTTCCTCCGCTATATAAAAAAAGTTCAATACAACTACACCTTTTATAATAACTGTATTTTAAAAAATAAATTTTTGTATAAGTTTCGAACTCTGCTGCATAAAAAAATTGCAATATATTTTTTATATTGACAGTATTTAAATATTGATAGAATTTTAAGAAAATTCACTCACTAATAATAAAAAAAAGGTCCAAATAAAGTTAAATATTTTGTAATTCATCGTATTTACAAGAAAAATACATTCTCTCATATAAAAAAGTTCCAAATACAAGTATATATTTTGTAACTGATCGTTTTTAAAAAAAATACATTCTCTCGTAAAAAAAAGTTCTAAATACAATTATATACTTTATAATTGTTCGTACTTAAAAAAAATACATTATCTAATAAAAAAAGTTCCAAATACATTTTCCAAATGCAATTATATATTTTGTAATTGATCGTATTTACAAAAAAAATACATTCTCTCATATATATAAAAGTTCCAAATACATTTTCCAAATTCAAAATATATTTTATAATTGACAGAATTTAAAAAAATTATATTCTCTTACAAAAAAAAGTTCCAAATGCAATTGTGTATTTATCATTCATAGTATTTTGAAAAATACCATCTCTCTCATATATATATAAGACATATATATAAAGGTTCCAAATGCAATTATATTTTTGAATTAATTGCATTTTGAAAAATTAATTCTTTTCGTCAGTTTCGAATTCTGCTACAAATAAAAAAAGTTTCAAATACGATTATATCTTTTATATTTATTACATTTCATAAAAAAATATATTTTTTACACCATTTTTAAGCTCGTTTTTCTTCTTAAAAATTTTTACAACACTTTTGGTGAATATTTTAAATGCTGTTAAGGAAATTAAAAATTTAAAGAGTTTGTATGCTTTAGAGAGGAGGAGGTATGTCATGCATGCAGAAAAGGATATATTTACTACACTTCATTATATATAGAAATTACAATTTCATTAAATGAAGCAGTTTATAGTTATTAAAAATATGAAAACATATTATTTAATCAAAATCGAAAGCCATAAAGCTTATCAATTTGTGTTCACGACCTCGAGGTACCGTAGTGTTCGTTTTCTCTCCCATGGAGTTTACTGTCTGTGGAAAACATGGGTGACGCGCCCCCGGGATACGATAGCGATGTTTCATCATCCTTCTTGTCAATCAATTTTACTTTTTTCCGTTTTTCAAACATTTAAATCATAGTTACACCTTTTTTGCACACCATAGCCGCATTTGGCTCTCGCGCTATAAGACTTCAACTTTAACTTATCAATTTGTGAGAATAGTAACAAAAAATATAGACTGACTTTCTACAAGTGAGATTTTATTTTTCTCTCTTCTCTTTTGTTTTTTTTTATTCTAAAATAATTATTACATTTATTTCATAACTGTTCAAATATGAAATTATAATTGAAAAAAATCATTTCATTTGTAATGGTGAATCCAAGGAAAAAGAAATTCAATAAACTTACTTCATTAAATTTTGGTGCATTTTAGATGAAATAATACTACGTTTCATTTCGTTCTTCTCTTTCAATACTCCATTTAATTCCTTTGAATAGAATCACACATGTATTGTAAATTTATACAAATAGTCTTGTATTTCTCACCGGTTTTCTTAATAAGATTTTGTGAAACTTTTATTATTTGGTGTTTATATATAGTAATTTTTTTTAAATTCAATAGATGTCAAATTTGACAAAAATGTATTTGATTAAGCTTTTTGCGAAACTTCTTTAACTATTTTTTAAATAATTTTATTGCATTCTCTTTACGCTGAATTCAAGTTAGCAGTATTTGAATCAACGTCATTGGATTGTAAATGCAAACTTTATAAACGAATGTCGTTGATTAGGATTGATTCTGAGAATTTTAAAAGCATTTTTTCAAAAATAACATACACAATTCAGATTCGTATTTACATTTTCTCAATTTTTATTGTTGTAATCAGGGAAATTTTTAATCATTTTATAATTATGTAAGCATATTTAGATTTTCTACTTTTAGTTTTTTAATTAATAAATTACTGATAATTTAACTAGAAAAAAACATTGGTGCAAAAGCTGATTAAAAATCAAATTGGTAATAAAACTTCAAGACATTAAATTACAGCTTTTGAACTTAAAGTATATAATGGATCATTTATAAATAATTTCTTAAAAAAATGGAAAATATATTCTCCATGTGAAAGTACAAAAATTTCGAATCAGAATTATTTCGATTTAACACACCTACCTACAAATACTTTCGCCCTTGAGTCATTACAACTTCCAGATCAAAACTGGAGATAAAAGCCTCTCATGCGTCTTGCTTTGAAACATTGAATAAGTCACAAGAAAAGTAAAAACAAATTTATAGGATTCAGCAGTTTAATTCCATTCTAATACAGATAAAATAAAATATTTCATTTAATATTACAATGAACTAGCATTTGACTTCATAATTTCATGTATAATTTATGTTAAAATCCAGATTTTAAACAATATTTCAATAAAATTTATAAAATCCAATCAATAGCTTGTTTTTTGATACTGATGAAGCACAAATCCCAAGTTTTTTTTTTTTTTTTTTTTTTAAAAAAATTTTTTTTATTAATATAACAAAATTTTATGCGTTCAAAACTTCTGTTATCCGTATTATCCACTGACATTAAAAATCTCCAGTGTAAGCTTTTAAAAAATTTAATTTAATGTGAATTTCATTTAAGGGAAATATGTGAATTTTTTTTAATATTTCCCAAGGTATATTTGGATGCTATATAGCTAACATAAAAACTTTAACTTATTTTAATGTTTGTCGTGTTTCTAATAAGGTTATTTCTGACATTTCAGAAAAAGTATAATAATTCTAGAGTAAAATGGAGCTCAACATTTTCTCTTCTTTTAAGAAATTGCAAAAAATAGTTATCGTAGAAACATCATTAAAATCTACTGAACTAAATATTCCAACAATACAAAAGCGTTTTCAAACATATATTTAAATTGTACTGATAATCGTATTTCAATTTTAAAAAATTGTAAAAAAATATGTTCACGTCTAATAGTGTCTTGTAAATAACTTATTCTTTATGACATCGAGCATTTTATTGTTCAAATTATAATAACGAACTTTATGTGTTAACTTTTTTTTTTCTCTTCCTCCTTCAAGTATTTAATTTTTTTAACCTTTTACTTTTTAAAAAATTTCTCATTACTTATCAATATTTGACTGATTTCATGGAGTATTTCATTCACAACACGAGAAATGACTTTTCAATAATTTATGGAAGATTATTAACACATTCTCGTATCTGTGAAAACAATTATAAAAAGTTGACTGATATTATCTGTAGAGAAGAATGTTATTCTTCTCTTCAAATACAAAAGATTTGATTAAAAATTTTATAGAAGTTGAATCTAGATGAATGATATGTAATGCAGGAATGAATTATCAACCTTTTTTTGGAATTCATAATATATCTGTTAAAATCCAGCAGTATATTTCAAAGTGTTTGATTTGTTACTGATTGAACAAAAGACGAGTATTGTAGTATGATTTGTGACAAAAAAGTTCAAACACTTTTAAGTTATATCTTACATCGTTATAAAAAGTTTCTTACTGTTAAACAATTATAAACTTATTTAAGAATAATTGCACCAAAATGTTAAATTTTTTTATTTCCATTTTTCTTATTTTTTATTATTTTATATTAAATGATACTAAAGTGTGATACTGTTATGGAACGGTTTTTGCTAAATTGGATTTTCAGCATGTAACATACTATCTTAAAGTTTTTTACCCGTTTTGCTCACCATATTTCCGTAATGAGCAATGAGGCAAAATTACAATTGATACACACTTTTCAATTGTGAATTGTTATAAGAAATTAACATGTATAATGAACCAAAATGAAACATGAATAAGTGCTGTATCTTTAAATTTTTAAGCGTTACACTTTTCTCTCATTCACAGAGTAGAGTAATCTATAAAACTAAAGGTTATACTATCCTATATGATATGTGGGATTCTTCAAATAATATGATTTTGATTCTAATAGACTCAGAAGAACCGGGAACATCTATTAAATCTCAGGGTACCACTTAAATTATTTTAAATAATTGATTATTGTTTCTGTAGAGTATTTAGGTGCATTCAATAAATATAATTAATTCACTGAATTAATTTACAATCTAAAGATTTCAAAATGGCTGACTATATATATAAAACACTTGAATCTGTTTTTAATAATTTGCATGATAATAATTTAGATTAATAATTTTGTATAGTGTATTTCACTTATTTATTACAAAGAAAGTATCAATTTGTGAATGCTTTAAACTTATTATAATATAAAATTAAAAGAGAGACTTTTGAATTTTTTTTAAAATCTGAATCATCGATTTTTTTTTCAATATGTAAAAATCATTTATTAAAGATTATATTATTTTTTTAAAATTGTTATATGACTGTTTACGAATCAAACACATACGTAAATTCCAAATTGGATTGGCTTAAATTAAAATCCCTATAAAAACTACACAAAACTTGTACGGTATGGATGTCGTATTTCTGAATAAAGGTTCAATGACAAGCATGACGCTAGAGTGAACCTCATTTTCTTAATATCAGATTCACACCGATTTAAAAATTTGAGATTCAATTTCGTTTAATACGAATCCCACTCCATTGTTTGAAAAGTAAGATTTTTGACGTAATCTTGACTCGATTACTACCAAAATTCACCACGATAGCCGAGTGGTCATAATCGCAATCTCCTGACCAGTCAGCGTTGCTTTCCTCAAATCGTGGGTTGTAGTCTATATTTCTCTAAAAATCCACTGAAAAGTGGGACAACTGCACTTTAAATCTGATGATACTCCTAGTTTTTGCACTGGCGAGGTGTGGAAGTTTGGTGAGTGGAATTCCAGTTCAAGTGTCTTCCTCGTCATTTGACCGATGTTCGAAATAATGAGATCTATCGCAAATAGCCCAAATGTTGATTATTCATACATCGTTAATGAAACAATCAATCAATACCACAAAAATTTGATCATTAATGAGCACCAATGGGCTATTATTTATTCTCAAAATCTCTTATTACTCGTAAATATCAGAGAAAAATAATGAGAAAGACATACCTATAAGGGTAAAATTGGTAAGGGAAGTAGAAAATAAGAAGAGGAAAACTGTCTGAAAGAGATATGTGGAAATGCAATTCTGTTTTCTTTAACTGTGAGTGCACTGAGAAATAAAAATATAAAATATTAGGATAGCATTAGAGGTTACAATCTTTTTGTAGTAAAATAGGAAAATCTAAATTTATGATATAGATTTGAGAACATTGTTTGTGCTATATAATTGGGTTTTCGCGTTTTTCTACAGTTGTAAAAACATTACTTCTGTCGTCAGAACGAAGGCTGCGTACTTGTTTATAAAGTAGGACTATTATTTAATGATAGTGGAAAAAATCTAACAATTAGGAATAAGCTAAGAGCTGAATTTTGCTCCCAAATATCTCTTGTATATATTTAATGTGTTTCTTATAGATTACTTTATCACCTAAATAAAAGTCGAGGTAATGAACCACACCGATATAAATTCGATGAAGATATTCATAATTTATCTCAAAATCGAAAACATATTTATAAAAAAAATTAGGAGGGAGGGGTGAATACGTCCATATTTCCTAGAGATTTCTTCAAATTAATCACTGTTCTTGAATCTGTGAACCCTTCTTTGAGAGTATCTAGGAATTTTTATATTTTTCTCATTGCTTAGTTCAGTTGTTCTCAAAGTGGACGCCATGGCACCGCAGGGTGCCTCGACGTCCAGTATTCTACTTTTTATCGAGGACCATCGACTAAACAGTCACTTCTACTCCGAATATGGTGACATGATTGAAAAAAAATGTGTTGAAAGATGGACTAAAATGAGAGAAAAACAAGTTTAGTGGGGGGGAGTGAATAAGGGTATGAGAGGCGAAAGGGGAGCGCCGTGCAGGAGTGACTTAGCAAAATTGGATAGATGAGAGAAAGAGAGAGAGAGAGAGAGAGAGGAAGGGTTGTTTCGGCGTGGTGGTGGGGGGCTAGAACAGTCCGCGGCTGCCAAAGGAGGGAGCTTCACAGGAGTGCCAGGAAATCCACGTTTTTTTAATCTCTTACTTAGAATTGGTCCTGGTTTTACAAGGGATAAGTAACCGTTGGAAACCGAAGTTTACAAAGGGTTCCAGATATTGAATGAATTGGGAATCACCAGAATAGTCTGTCTTTAGGCGAAACTGCCCATTCGTCAGCTGTTCACAGAGAAGTGTGGGGAAGCCATAAATATATACTTGTTGGCCAGCTTTTCTGAACCTTTTAGAGACGGACACTTTTCAGAAGAAAACTGATAAGGGCAAAAGTTTTTAAGACATTGCTTACCCCCTATTCGACGTTTGGACTTCGAGGAGGACAGACGCACGAAACTATGGAGCTTGCTAAGCCTAACGTGGGTGCCCAGGCGCCCTCCGATGCGATGGACACCGGAATGGTGACTCCCGAGAGCAATGATCTACAACCATCAGCAAAGGACATTTGCTATACCAACACCATCCTTGCGAAGCAAGAAAAAGTTACCCGACAGAGAATTGAGCATATAAATGGACTCATGGAAATAGAAGAAGACCCAGAAGTCAGATCCCAACCACTAATAGAGGACTTGCACCAACAGAAGAAAACCTGCCAAGCGGAACTGGACAAAATCACAGGTGAGATGAACTTCATTTCTCCTTGCCCAATTAAGAATTGCCAGAAACGTAGTAAACCTGCAATTAAAAACCTAAGAAAACGCATGGCTGAGTCATGCAGTTTAACCGAAAGCAGCGCCGCATCACCCTCTACAGCCAGTCAAACTAGAGCTCCCAAAGCTCAACGCCTCATTGATGCAAATGGTTTTCAAAAACCAACAAAAACTGCAAAAAAGGCAGCTGTTAATGAATCTAGTATTGAAAAAATAACAACGAGAAATAGCTTTAATGCGTTGGGGGCAATTGATCCCAATATGGCAGACGCTGACAACCCCCCAACCCCCCAAGATCCAACCGGTAATGCTTAGGCTTACCCAAAATTATAACATAATCATCCAGGCCATAAACAGGGAATTCCCGAATTCAGCCTGCAAGCTATCAGGACAATATATTAAAGTCTCACCAAACTCAGAAGATGACCACCGTGGAATAACCACCCTCCTGACCAACCTAAAGGCTGAATACTCTGTAATTCAACCGCTAAACTATCGTCCTTTGAAAATCTGTATAAAAGGACTTCCGGTTCAAGGTGATGTAGAGAACATCAAAGAAGACCTTATCTCTAAAGGCGTAAAGGTAGAGAAGGTCGTAAAACTTAAACAGCTAAAATCATATTCGAACTCCCCATCTTTATGGTAGAAATCGGTAGGGGAGAAGACGCTCTAGATATTTACAAAATACAATCAATCATGCGCATAATAGTCAAAATAGTACCATTTAAAAAGAAACAAGGAACTACGCAGTGTTATAACTGCAATTATTTCCATCACTCCTCACATAATTGCAGAATGAATGCCAGATGCCTCAAGTGCGGTGAAAATCACCGCACTGGAGAATGCGCTATAAAAGAAAGGTTAGAAAACCCTTTATGCATTAATTGCAACTATAACCATATGGCCTCTTGGCAGGGATGCCCGCTGTTCCCAAAAAAGAAACCAGCTAAAAGCCAATCCACTCAGAAAACTGAAAATAAGAACTTCCCACCCACCCGACCCGTAACTGCAGGTGTTACTTTTGCGAACATTTGCAGTAACAAAACCGCCCAAGAGATGGCGCCACAAATAGCCCCAATGTCAGCCGAAGCCAAACACCAGTTTGAACCGGCTACTGCCACCACTACCACACCAAAACTAAAATTTTAATTTCATAACTGCCATAGCAGAACTTCAAAATTTACTTAATAAATTTCCGAAAATATTTGAAGCCCTAAACAACATGTTAAAGTCCCCAGTGACTTCACAAGCAAAATATTTTTACATCGGGTGTAGTCGAGACACCACCCACCTCCAATAACTAAAATTCACCCTTCTCGGACTCAAACTGGTGTATTGGAATGCCCAAGGTGTAAAGTTCCATGATGTTGAATTAAGGAACTACATAGATAAGCACACCGCAGATTAAATATTAATTCAAGAAACACATCTCGGACCAGGAATGAGATTCTCAATCCCTAATTACACCATATACCGCAACGACAGACCCACCGCAAACAATCGCCAGTATGGCGGCACTGGTATTCTTATTAAAAAACCTCTTCCACGCTACAATATCCCAACACCCACACTAAAAGGTGCAGAAGCAACTAACAGGTAAATTGAAAAGTCCCCGGCCTGACACATAGATGGCGCTACTAGAATTAAATCCATATGTGTTTTAGTTAGCCCTAACCCTCAAAAGATGCGTGTATAAATTTGACCGCTGTCGGATCATTAGTTTGTGCATTATAGCATTTTGAGTGAAGCAACTTTTGTTATTGCGAAAAAAATGGATAAAAAGGAATTTCGCATGTTGATAAAATATTGCTTTTTGAAGGGAAAAAATACAGTTGAAGCAAAAACTTGGCTTGATACCGAGTTTCCGGACACTGCCCCAGGAAAATCAACCATTAAGGATTGGTATGCTAAGTTTAGACGTGGTGAAATGAGCACCGAAGACGGTGAACGCAGTGGACGCCCAAAAGAGGTTGTTACCGACGAAAACATTAAAAAAATCCACAAAATGATTTTGAATGACCGTAAATTGAAATTGAATGAAATAGCAGACACTCTAAAGATATCAACTGAAAATGTACATCATATCATTCACGAATATTTGGGTATGAGAAAGCTCTGTGCAAAGTGGGTGCCACGCGAGTTCACTTTTGACCAAAAACAACGACGAGTTGATTATACGGAGCAGTGTTTGAAGATGAGCAAGCGTAATAAACCCGAGTTTTTGCGTCGATATGTGACAATGGATGAAACATGACTCCATCATTTCACTTCGAAGTTCAATCGACAGTCATCCGAGTGGACTGCACATGATGAACCCGCTCCAAAGCGTGGGAAAACGCAACAGTCGGCTGGCAAGGTTATGGCGTCTGTATTTTGGGATGCGCATGGAATAATTTTCATTGACTTCCTTGAAAAAGAAAGGACCATCAACAGCGACTGTTACATAGCGTTATTGGACCGTTTGAAGGACGAAATCGCCGAAAAACGGCCGCATTTGAAGAAAAAGAAAGTGCTGCTTCACCAAGACAATGCATCGTGTCACAAGTCAGTGAAAACGATGGCAAAAATCCATGAATTGGGCTTCGAATTGCTTCCTCATCCACCGTATTCTCCAGATATGGCCCCCAGCGACTATTTCCTGTTCTCAGATCTCAAAAGAATGCTCGCTGGGAAGAAATTTTCGTCGAATGAAGAGGTGATCGCCGAAACTGAGGTCTATTTTGAAGCAAAGGACAAATCGTACTACAAAAACGGTATCGAAAAGTTGGAGGGTCGCTATAATCAGTGTATTACCCTTGAAGGGAATTATGTTGAATAAAAAAAACTAATTTTGCCAAAAAAAATGTGTTTTACTATGGTAGGCCGGGGACTTTTCAATTGATCTGTTATTGTTGCACTCACTCCTACAGATGGAAAACCAATACTCATTACCTGCATGTATATTCCCCCATCTGTCAGAGTCCCACACGTAAGGACAGACATAAACACCATTCTAAACTTAGGGCCGACATCACTAATATGCGCAGATTTAAATGCTAAGCATACTAGCTGGGGCTGCACATATAACTCATCGAGAGGTAATACACTTAAAAACTTTGCCGATCAGAACGGCATAGATATCTTAGCCCCACTCACCCCAACACGATTCGGACATAACTCCGCCTCCACCATCGATATTGCTCTTACGGCGAATTCTGATTGGCCCTCCCAGATACACTCGCTACCGGAGTTAAGTAGTGAAAACAATCCAGTACTCATGCAATTTGACTCTCAATAGAAAAGTTCACGCTTCCTTCGTCGAAGCTTAGTAGTAACTGGGATTTGTTTAGAAAAACACTCCTAGAAACAACCACCAACACCTTTACACTCCCCAAAGCACAAAGCGGAGAGGATAAAGAAATAGAAGTTGCCAAACTGACACACAACATTTTAAGTGCACACAGAATTGCCTCTAAACCAATTAAGAGAAACACACAGACCTACATCGGCGGAGAACTCAAAAACCTTTTTCGAGAACGAAACAAAGCCAAAAAAGTATGGCAGCTCACAAGGTTCCCTGCAGATAAACAAAAATTAAACAAGATTCAAAACGAAATAAGGCGCAAAGTGCACTTACATAAACAAAAAGAATGGGAAGAAACTCTGGAAAACCTGAATGCTGAAAACGACACTCTTTGGAGTATGTCCAAAGCACTTAGGAAGAGAAGAACCCCTGTTACCGCCCTAAACGGCCCAACTGGTATCGCACTAAGTGACGCAGACAAATCTGAAATGCTTGCTGACTCACTTCAGATTCAATTTGAACTCAATAATCTAAGCACACCAACACATGATAGCACAGTGAAACACGTCGTTCACGAATTCTTCACGAATAGCAACAACTTCGAAAAATCCCCCCTCCCCTCCACTAGCTTTAGAAATTGCAAATTACATCAAAATATTAAAAATTAATAAGGAACCAGGCAAGGATGGTATAACAAACAAAATGATTAAAAATTTACCGCACCTATGCATATTTCAACTCAGAAATATCATCCAAAATATACTAGATCTTGGTCACTTCCCGGATTCCTGGAAAACAACCACAATCATCCCGATCCGAAAACCTAGAAAAGACCCAACAAAGCCTGAAAACTACAGACTAATATCCTTACTCTCAGTACTAAGCAAAATCGCCGAAAAAATTATCCACAATAGACTGAGCAAATTCAATAGTGAAAAAGACATCCTGATACACGAATAACATGGCTTCGTGCCTGAGCTCTCCACATCACACCAACTACTCAGAGTTGTGGAACTAGTCAAAACTGGATTCTACAAGGGCCAACTCACAGGATCTGTTTTCCTTGATATCCAGAAAGCATTCGACCGGGTCTGGCATACTGGTCTACTTTATAAACTGATTAAAATTAACACCCCACCCCACCTTAACAAAATTATCAAATCATATTTAGAAAACCAAAATTTTTCAGTCATCATCAACGAAACCTACTCATCTCCAAGAAATATCGCAGCAGGAGTCCCGCAAGGAGGAATTTTATCGCCGACCCTATTCAACTACTTCGTGAACGACATTCCAAAACACCCAGATACAACTCTCTGCATGTAAGCAGACGTCACTACTTCCCTAAAAACATAGGCCAAGCACTAAACAACCACCTCAAAGACTTAGAAGTATGGTACTCAACTTGGAAAATTGCCCTGAATGTTTCCAAGACAGAGGCCGTCTTCTTTAATAAAAATAATAGAAACATTGAACCTGACATATATTTAAACAATAACAAAATCCCCTGGTCCGGGTCCACAAAATACCTCGGTGTTACGTTAGATAAGAAACTCACTTTCAAACAACACGTAATATTAATTAAGCAGCAGTCAGAAAATTTTTTTCCCCTTCTCGTGAGAGACTCTACATTAAATAGAACCAACAAGATGCTTATCTATGCACTGATGCTTAGACCTATCCTGACTTACGCCTCCCCTGTCTGGGCCTACTGTGCACCTACTACTCTAGATATCCTCGAAAGCTCATAATCAAGCATCATACGGACAATAGTAAAAGCACACTGGCACATGCGCACTGCTGATATCAGAAACTCATTAAAATTCCCAACCCTCAAACACTTCATCAAAAAATTGACGAAAAACTTCTACAACAAAATAGATATCTCTACCAACAGAACCATTCAAGCAATAGAAAAATGTACTCCAATCAACAACAATTAACTCCTGCACAGACCACGTGAAATTCTACTAGATTAACCTTCATTTATCATATTTCAACTTTATTTCCTGCAAAAATCTACTCCAAATGAACGCCCATCAACAACAACCAACATGGAGCGCACCCAGCAACCAAAAGGAACACACCCTCTCCTCATCCATGTACCATCAGCATATACTTCTTAACCATTCAAGAGGAATAAGTCAGGATACTTCTACCAACGCCACTAGTATTAACCTCACATTACAGTATTAAATTTCAATAGCATTTAATTTTAAAAATTTTAAAATTATGAATATTAAAAATTTAAAACCTTTAAAATTCAAGATAAATTTGAACCAACTTCACGAACCATTCTCGTCAACGGCACTCAGACTTAATCCTACTTCTCCATCCTGCATTTGAATAGACTACTCAGATTCTATTAATTTATACTTTTCTAAATTTTAAAAATAATTTTTAAAATTTCTTTTAATGATTCATATTTAATACTAAGAATAAAAACTTTTAATTTTAATTATAAAATTAATAATTAAGCATTGCTCGTTTAACTTTACTCTGGCAATTCAGTTTATTTTCAATTTTTAAATTTAACTTCTGGGCAAGCTTGAAACCAAAGTTCCGTCTCACCTCCAACTTATTATCTAAAACTGGGGATTAAAGCCCGTGAGGGTTATGCACTCCAATATGAAGTCACGCTTCTGCTTACCCCCTTTCCTATCAATGATTGGCAGTTCTAAATGTTGTTTGACAAATGGACCTTATAGAGTGTAGGTCCCCTGTTGGACAATGGGGAGGTTTGCGCTTAGGTAGACCCTAACAACCTTCATTTTTCAGGGGAAGTTATCTCTGAAGAAAATAGAAGGCATGTTCTTTCCAGCGATTTCCTTGAATCATTCTTAATACCATAATTAGAATTTTCGGGCAGTCAATTATTCTATTCATATGCAATAACTGGGAAAAACTATTATAATTATTTCACTTTGCAATATTTATAGTGGGCAGTGACCACAGTACCGTTACATGATATAATTATCAAATTATATTATAAGCCGTTTCATAATTTAATACATAGACATTAAGAATTATCTATTTATACGCACAAAAATTCTTCACGGATTATTTTAGATGTGTAAATGTATTTTTAGCACCTGAAAGTCTGAATAAATTAGTAATACTTTTGAACGATGAAGAGAAATGTTCAATTCATTAAGGTTATATTTCATATTTGCTGCGCTATATATATATATATATATATATATATATATATATATATATATATAATAAATGAATTTTGAATTAATAACAAATAAATTAGTAGAGGAAAAAATAAGTCTTGTTATGTTTTAATTTTTAATGAATTTAATAATTTCTGTATATGAAAACTGGGATAAACAATGATATGCAATGAAATACGTTTATTGTATGAATATTCATTAGTGTAATTATGAAGGAAAACTTTTACTATTCCAACAATATTTCTTTTGAAATATTATAAGACGTTGCTTTAAACTTTTACTCTGAACATATTAAAACACTACATTTAACAAATAAATGTTTATTTCCCTTTTGTCAAATATCAAATTTTAAAAACATGTTTAAATGGATGTAGCATGATCATATATTTCAATTTCACAATCTTAAATAAACAGATTAAAAATTTATAAACTTTATAAAATTATTAAAATTATTTTATATGTATCAAAATAATCCATGCAATCACATACTTCATCGTGAAGTATATGATTCATGATGATCACGTACTTCATCATGAATCATGTTGAAATGTTTATTTTGAAATTAAAGCTGAAGTTCTTCAAGAATTGTATAATATTATAACCATTCAAAATATAGGTAATATTAGTCTTTATAATCGAGAAGTTTAATTGAAAAAAAAAAAAAAAGGAAAATATTGAGTGTTTATGAATGTGATAGAATTTCAATTAAATTCCGATTTTCTCAAAGCAACGATTATTGATTGATTAGTTTTATTAACGTAGCACTAAAAGCAACTCTAGAACCATTGGTGACAGTCCTCGGAATTTTGGACCACGGTCATGTGACGAGGATGACACCTCAGCTGGCACCCCCCTCTTCAAACTTCCACACCATTCAAACAGGAGGACTTTGAGCCTCGACAGACTTAACGTGCATCAGTCTCGACTACATGGCGGGTCTTCGATGACATCAACTCGATGATGAACTGTTTTAATATTGTTGAATTCTCTGAAACTCAAAATAAATATCTGTGAAGTGACACACTCATTATACGCTAATAAAGAGCAAATGTACAGTAAATATATGTTTATTTAAAAATTCTTTACAAGCATCGATTGTCTAAAAGTCAATAAATATATATTTTTTAAAAAAATCAGCTGTGCTTTTTGATATTTATATAACTAATCCATTAGTAATGGCTTCTTATCAAATAGTAATTAAAAAAAGATGTATGTTATTCTTAAGAAAATTCTTACGTTTTCTTCCTCAAAATAAGTAAAATAATTGATAAATATATCTTTTCTATATAAAAAGTTATGCGTGATTAATTGAATCTTTTGTTTTTCATATATAATTTCGATAACATTAGCATGTTTTATGTGTGTTAGATGGAAAAATATTGCTGGGGGGAGGGGAATGTTAGGCATTGTTAGTTTCTGTTTTAATTTTTCAATTTCTCTCGAATTTTTAAAAAATTGCATATCAATAAGTTAAATATCAATTAAAAAAAAAGTCTTCAAATATTTTCAAACATTCATAAATGAATACAAACAAAGGAAATGCATAGTAATAAATAAACTGTTGTTAACATACAAATAAGCTACTGTATAACAATTCATGTTTTCTAAAGTTTTTTTTTTAATTAATTTTGATCAGTTCGAATAAATTCAACATTTATTCTACTGTGTATAGTATGTTGTATTTTCCAATACTTACTTCATTCAGTATATGTTTAAATTTTGTTAGCCCCCCCTCCCTTTTTCGAGTACTGTTATTAGAGTATAACTAAAAAATATTCTTTTTTCCTTGCGGATATAGTATTTTGCGAAATAATTAAAACTTTTTATTAAGATTTATTTTTTCACCGCTATTATGTAAAGAAATTATCAAACAAGGATGAAGTGAATGTTGTTTCAAAATATATTTCTTCCATTTTTGAATTACTTATTCATGCAAAGTAATGAGGAAACGGTACCCTAAAAATGACAGAATATTTAAAAAAAAAAAATTATATCACCTTATTTTAATTTTAGAACTTTTATAAATTTATAACAAATCTTTCATAGTTCCCGCTGTATTATTTAGCGCATTATTTTAACTTTCTTTCACAGAGTGCACCATATTATTTCATTCTCCTTTAAAATTTTTGGATTCTTTTTCTTTGCTATTAATTTTTCACGACGGTCACGCATTTACAATTCCAAATTTTTTTAAAATCAGCATATTTTATGGGGGTCCATGGTGAACATAATTATTTTCTCATAATTTTACAAAATAGCTCAGCTCAATTTTGTTAAAAGACACCATTTGTAAGTGTAATAATTAAAGCACCCATTCTTTCTAAATTTAGGTAATGCATTGGAACATAAATTGAACATATTGTGTTTATGTAAAATAACAAAAATTGTCCTTCAATAGTCCTAATATTACTTAATAATTTTAATACATTTTTGTACTGTTCAAACAAATTAAGGATACTTACTTGTGTGTAAATTATTCGCAAATTGCATTATAACTTACAAATTAATTTTAAAGTAATTTCATAGTTTTAATTGATAATAGAAATATTAAGCTGAACTATTTTTAAGTATGGTTTTATATGTATTGGTAATATTTGTTTTCTTTTGCGTCATGAAAATATGAAATTATCCTTTTTTATACAATGAAAGAAAATTTTGAAAGCTTTATGTTAAAAACTACTTGTCAAATTTATAAGACTTTCCTCGATAACATTTTTATATAACATGCATTTCTTCTAAAACCACTAACAGAAAGATTAAACATAAATGAGAAGTTAAAAATTTATTTCCAAATAATGAAGTATGTACGATGTAAACTAATCAATTAATTATTTATTCTTATCGTATAAAATTGCATTTATTCCAGTTCCTTGTAAACTTAACTTTAAATCACAGAATCACAAACCCCCAAGGGTAAAGTTTAACCTCCAATCTAACCTGCAGATTTTGGGCTGATGCATATTAAATCTGTCGAGGGTCAGTGTCCTCAAGTTGGCGTAATGTGGAAGTTTGGTCAGTGGGACCGAGTTCAATTGTCAACCTCGTCACTTGATCAAAGTTCGAAATTACGAGGTCCGTCGCACAAAACTTTCTTATTGCTTTTCAGAGTGAAGTTAATAAAACAATTAATCAATCAATAACAGTCTGATTTCAATTTAGGGCACAACTTATTGTTGCAAATCTTTACTCCACAATAAAATTCGTGGAACCTAAATATCACTTATATTTAAATAATCACTTACAGAACAGCAACAAATATTACGCCAAATTTGAAATATTTGACCAAAGGTTTGTTAAATTTTATTTTTTATTAATGTATTATATTAACTTTGCTTTCTGTTACTTATGCTTCCTGCATTTGATTATTTACAAAAATAAGATACATTTTAAAATTGGAATAATTTCAAAAATATGGCTCACATAGTGATACATTTCCTTTTTTTAAAAAAAAAAAAAAAAAAAAAAACTCTTCTTTTAATTCGTTCGCTTTCAGCGTATCACGGGCGATACGCTACCTAAGTGTCTTATACGGCCCAACGTATCAATAGAAATACGCTTCTTAGGAACGTTTTATTTGATTTTTTTAATGTTATTATATGGCATTACAATACTGCGAAATCTATATAGATAGGTTATTTGGAGTATTGACCTTGGACATATGGACTTGGATTTCACTTCTGGCTACCAGGAGGGGAGTAATTGTTAAAAGCACGTGTTACGGCGCGGCTCTTTAAATGTAATGACATGATTTAAAGGGTGCACTTGCTTTCGGATTGCTTTTTTTTCTTTCTTTCTTGCTTCTTAGAAGTTCGAAGGAGAATTTATGGCCCTTTATGGGGGTTAGGGCTTTTGGTAGCAGATGTTCTCAGCTGTTCGTTTCATTGGGTCGGTTTTTATTTGTAGCGACAGTCATGACGAAAAGAAAGTATTTATCTGATACTGTGATTTGCGAAATAACGAATGAAACTGACAGTAATGTTAGCGAAAATAATCCAAATCTGTACATAGATATTAAAATAAAAAAAGAAAGGGACTAAGATGTACCCTTTGCTCAAAATCTCGCGTAAAGTGTCAAAATATGTGTGCAAGACATGTGACGTTGTACTATGCATTGAATTTTTTTTTATAAACATACCATACAGCAAAATAATATTTATCTTTTATATCTATATATTCCATGAAATTTATGTAACATATGTAAATATATTTTGTATTTTCTTAAAAGTATGATTTTTTTATGTAATTTTATGTATAAAACATTCAATTTTCGATTGAATCTTTTTAAAACGTTTTTCTGAATTTCACTTGGTGTGTGTGTGTGAGTGTGTCATCAAATTTTCGATTGTTAATTTAACCAACTTCCCATCAAGCTAGAACTTTGAAAGTTTGGGAATCATTCTTACTTGCCTAATAATGCAATATTTAGACATTTGCGACAAGTTTTAACTAAGATTTCAATAACTTTAATAAGTCAAAATATCCCATCCACTCGGCGCTTTGAGGAAAAAATTTCTTTACCCCTCGGGGAACATCGGGAATTCCCCCATACGCCGCATGAGGTATTGTAAAACTTTTGTACTCACAAAGGGGAGATATTATCTCCCCTTTACTATCTCCGAGATAGTAAGGGTTGCTGACTTTTAGTCAGTAATCATTCGTAAGAAAGAAAGTTTCCAATATTTGGCGCCATGTCATATCACAATAATTTTTTTCTGAATTCTGGTTCCCAGTTTTAATAGAATGACTTACAAACTTTCAAATGCCTGTTTTGATATTATATTACAATTTTTTTTAATACATTCACAAATATGTCTTTTTAAGTAAATTTTAAAGTTAAAAATTATGTTTTCTAGAATTTGATGTACAGCATTTCAGAAGTACTAAGAAAGTAGAATTTAAATAATTGGCATGTCTACTCTAAATCATGAATTAGTAAAAATTATTAGATGCATAACTTTTATTTGCTCCATTCGTAATTTTTTAGTAAAGTTCGTTTGTGTTTTGTCCACGTTTTTGGGTCTAGAAGAGTATGACGTGTATAATACATGTAGAATTATCTACACTTAGCCAATCATACCCAAATTAGCCTCACCTCACCTCCACGCTGTTAGATCTGGTAATCCAAAAATATTTGGAAACTAAGAAGGAAAGGCATGTATTTGCTGTAAAAATTTTCATTAAAAAATATTCAATAAATGATTGATTAAATTGAAGTTAAAATTAAATTTTTTTATGTGTTTATCACGTGTTTGTTTTGAATTTAATGTATAGTAATTAATATACTTTGTCATTATATAAAAACGTTGGTTTTTTTTTATCTCGAATTATTTTCTTTTGCATTGGTTAAGTTTAATGCATTTTAAATTATATATGTAAATACCAAAATATTTTAATCAATAGCCGATTTTAAAGGAAATTTTTTTCACGAATTAGGCTTAATATCTAAAATCGTTTGGGCACAGCTTGACACGCCGTGGTAATAAGCCGCGGGCCCAGAGAAGCACTTATTTTTTCTCCATCCGGTAGCGAAAGGGTTAATATTCTTACATCCCATAGGAATCGGAACTGATAAAATTCAATTCGGAAAAGGTAAAATGAAAATGGTACAGTTAAGGAATATTAAATTTTTTTAAAAAAAAATTATGATAGCTAAGACAAACACCTTCAAGCAGCTTATAAATTTTCCAAACGCAGAAGTATTCCTACCCCTAAATAGTTGACAAATGGGATGAAGTAGATAACTACCAGGGAAATCACAGCTGTTTAAAAAAAAACATTCACGGAAAATAATAAATTAAACCCAAACTTAGTCTACTTTTGAAGGGGAAATAGCATCCTCGCATATATACAATTTAAAGACAGAAAGTGGCTGATTTTTCTAAAGTCATATACTTAAAAAGTAGATAAATGAAGCAAAGCGCGATTACAATTAAACACTTATATTAATTTAAAAAGTATGTTCTCATAAATATAACTTACTTCCTACTTTTTTTTTTTTTTACAGTTTTTAATGCTTCAGAAAGTGTCTCAGAGCAGTGATGTAATTAAAATTCAAAAAAAATTTCCTACACTTTTGTTTCTCAAGATTTTCTCAGTTTTCTTCCTTAAAATATTCTCTTACCAATACGATTAATGCACACTTTCTTCAGAGTCTGATAAAAGAAATGATATATTTGATTAAAAAAATTCTGGAACATTTGAATTAAGAAGTCACAAGACCAATAGCTGGATTTTCTTCCTTATTCAAAACTATAATTTACATTCTGAGTAAAGTATTAATAGGGAAGAATTTGTTGTTAAGATGTTAAAAATAAATTAAGTGCTATTAAATCAATTATTGTTATTCTAATATCGAAAATAAGAATGTAATTGTACCCATTTCATATAAGAGGCAAAACACTTTATCACGACTGAGACAAATTTGAAATATTCTAACTAAGACGATTTGTATAAAATTACTGTCAAATTGGGAGAAATTAATTAAACTCTATACTTACATTGTGTTTTGTAAT